>CM076576.1:782512931-783112931 GCA_034641835.2 Pinus albicaulis
AGCAACCTGATATCTAGTTTGCAGAAAAAGAAACTAATATCAAACTACACACTCATACTTCAATCCCTCACCATTAGTCCAGCTATGGCTTTCGGAGGTAACTGAAAATGACATGAACAATTTAATATTTCTAACTTGCAGAAAGTAAACTAATATCAAACTACACACTCATACTTCAATCCCTCACCATTATTCCAGCTATGGCTTTCGGAGGTAACTGAAAATGACATGAGCAATTTAATATTTCTAGCTTGCAGAAAGTAAACTAATATCAAACTACACACTCATACTTCAATCCCTCACCATTAGTCCAGCTATGGTTTTCGGAGGTAACTGAAAATGACATGAGAAATTTAATATATCTAAATCTAACTACTGAAGCAAATGTGCAAGACTGAAATAAACAAACAGTGCTGGAATTAAAAAAAAACTAAGAAAAGTAAATTAGCAGAAGGACAATATTGATTCCATGTCATTAGTCATTATAAAAAGATGTGCAAGTGCCCGGGCTGCCTATTGTAATCTGAAACAAGAACACTAATCAGTTAACCACAACATAAAACATGAAAGATTATGGACAGAAGTAAAATGTAAAGCATGAAATATTATGAACAGAGATGAAGCATAAATACCATGAAAGATGCAATGTATAAACACGTGAATGACTTATGGCACAATGAACTTAAAGAAATAAAACAAGAAACTATACATTAATGCACAAAACCTCAGCGTGTGCAGGGGCCCTCTGCATAGACCTCGGGCAACAGCCTTCAAATACGAATTACGCTTGGAAGCAGAGTCTTCTTATATATTAAAATGCAGTCATAACAAAGAAATGATATTACAGCACAGTGGCAACGAAATTACATTACAGAGCTATATGGAGGCTAAATATTATGCGTATGAAAACGCGTTATTTATAAAAAAGGTGATATAACTAATTCCCTAAAGTTTGTGCTGATAGAGACACGTGAACCATCACGTCCAGAGATCCAGCATCATGGCCGCGGTGAGGAGTAAATCTATGAAGAGTGGATGTTGGATTTGGCTTATGGAGCCGTGTACAGGTGTTGATGTGTCTCCCGTAAATTAGAAATGGTCATACAAATCTTCACGTGATGAGAAACAGAGTCCTGTCACCGTGGGACTCTACGGTTGACTTCCACTTGGCCACCTTTGACCACAACCTCCTTAGGTGAATTTTCCCGAGCCAATAGGACACGATCCATGTCCACATCATTTCTGACTTGCCCATGTGGCTCGAATTGCCTGAAGACACCTGTAACATAGAATTTCACAAAATGGCTGCGGAAAGTTGCAGCAGCTGTGGAAAGTGGCAAGATTCCGCAGCTAAATGAGCAAAAATCTAAATCAAACAGCAGACACAAAACATAGTTAAAAACCATTTTAGATGCTCTTTTACAATTGATATGCAATGATATTGACAACTTATAAGGTTCAGGTGAATGAAAAAGGTCTAGAAAGGTGTATAGGAAAGATGCAGATTTGAGACTCAACATACCCCCACTGTGAAGGTGTTGCATGTCCTCATGCAACCAAAATTTTGATAATCCTTTTTTAATTCATATGCCTTGACACTTCAGCCAGTACATCCAGTCCTCTCCTCCTCTTCCTTGGTGCTGCTAACATCCTGGGATTTTTCATCAAGCATCTGAATTTGATATTAATCAGTGCTTTGCTTAACTTATGGCATTTCTTCTTCAATTTCCTGTTCTTCTTCTGCCATAGTCCCAAATGTAGCATGGTATTATCATGAATGATCTTGTCCAATTTTCCTTGTTCCTTCAATGTTTCATTTTCATTTTTAATGTGTCTATTTAAAATCTCTAGCTCAAAGACTTCTTGTTTCGGTGATTGGACTAGATCATCTTGTGCTGTGTGAGGCTGAGTGGACAAAGTACTGGGACCCGTAGCTGCTCTTTATAAATATTCTATATAATCATATACTTCTTGTTGCTTTGGGTCTATCTCAGGTGTCGTTTTTATTGGGCTATCCCCAAAATGCCGTGGAGGAGAGTTGTCTTCAAAATCTGGCTGAGAAGGGCTCATATCAACGTCTGGCTGGGAATGGGATGGACTATGTTCAATGTCTGACTGAGAATGAAATGAACTAGGTTCACTGTCTGACTGAGAGTGAGATGGACTATGGCCAGCTGGGGATTGTTCAGATGTTTCTTCTCCCAAATCAATAAAATGGGGTCCTTTCATTTGCGTTTTCCTCAACTTCCACTTAAGTCTGGAACTTCTTCTCACACGCTGTGGACCACTGTATTTTTTCTTTTGTTTTCCTTTCCCTTTCTTCTTGGCCATAGATGACTGTTCTTGAAGGTGAACTAGTCTCTCAGATAACACTTGATGATCTTCTTCGGAAGAAGGGGTTTGATGCATAGCCTCAATACTTTTTCTCTCTTTTGATGTTATTGGCTTTTTACCCTTGGTTTCTTTCTTCTTCCTTTTTGACAGTCTCTCTTCCCTACTAGTTCTTTCAACTGTAGTAGTAGGAGTACTTTGAATTTCATCATTTTTTCTCTTTCTCCTACTCCTTCTTGATGTACTACCTTCAGGAATTTCTTGAGGTTCCTCAAAGAAATTTCTAATCAAAAATTGTTCCCATGTGTCCTTATTCTCTTTTAACTGTTTTTCAATCAAAATTTTCACAAGACCATGGTGATATAGATGTGGTTCTACATCCCCTAAATGCTTCTGAACAGTCACATACATCTTCTTCAAACTATTTAATAAAAAGTATGGCAAATTGAGGGTCTGGTTATCTATAAAATTCATCAGCAATCGGGTATGGTACATATACATTGACCCAAAACGGCCCTCACAGGTGATAAATTTTTGAACAACTAGCAGCAAAGTAGCCCATTCCTCTTTCAAAGCATGAACAAGAATTCCTCTTTTAAAAATAGTTATGTCCATACCTGGGTTATGTAGAATTATTCTCCAGGCTTCATCACTAATGCTTTTGTTCTTAAACCAACGTTCACCCTCTTGAGGAAGTTCTGTGGCAGATGATATAGATGCCTCATTCACTGTAAACTTAAGGTCTCCAATCTCTACCTCCAGGCCATTGAAAGACCTTGCAAAAGCTTTTGTCACCTCTTTATGGTAGCCTCTAAACTTTTGGATAAACCGCAGCCACTTTGCCTTCTTCAATATATCCCTGACTTGCGGGTATCCTTCCATGAATTTAGGTCCCTCTGGTTCTGCTCTCAACAATTTACCCATCCTTCTTTCTACTCTTTAAAAACTTGCCTGCATGAGGAGGGTTCAATGGAAGTAGGACGACTGAATGAACAGAAATGAGCACGATGACTGTAGGTAGATATCAGAGAGTGGGTATACAGACTGTAGCGTAACAGAGAACGAAATGGGGTGAAGCGGAACAGAGAAGGGTTACGTGAGCACGGTGGAAATGCGGCTGTGAGATTAATAGAACAATAGGAGGAGTATAACACATCCGACAGTGTTTTAAAATTTGGTGGCTGCAGAATAAATGTAAGCACGTTTATACAACGACTACGGATTTTATGCGGCTGAAAGAAGCCGTAGTCAAATCAACTACGTTTCATTGTCACAGGTGGAATATCAGAGTATGAGTGAAGATCGGAGGTTTAATTATGGGACCGTTTGAGAATGAATGCAAGGATTATGGGAGGATTGTACAGAGATCATGGAGTGGTTACGGAGTTTGTCAATACAATCATTGCACATAATGGAGCTTATGGTTTATAACTATATAAAAATGTGTTTTAAATGCCATTTGAAATAAATTTTTACTCATACCTTGGAATTCTTGCCATTTTTCCTTGGTCTTCAATTAGTTGCTCCTCATTGATATATTGAATGCCCCATGTCTTCATAATTGGTCCTCATACCTGCATTTGATTTCATGATTATGGAAATAACATCTGGCTGTACATTCTTTTGAAAAACAGAGTGGTAGCTGCGGAATCTGCTTCTGGCTGCGGAAACTGGTGTCAGCTGCGGAAATATATGTCAGTTGCGGAAACTAACACAGCTATTATTTGGGTGAATGGAAATGAACGGATGACAATTGACTAAATGGAAATGGTCATGAAAGAGAATTTTATTGGTAAAATGGAATGAAATAGATAAAATGAAGTGAAATGGAATGAAGTGGAGTGAAATGAAGTGGAATGGAATGGAGTGGGTGGTCACAAAACTTGTGAAATGAAAGAGAGAGATTTTTTTTTTTGGAAAATATAGGGTGTCAGGTGTTCTTGATTTTCACCCTACATTTTCTGTATAAGACTGCCAATCAGTGATTGGTTTTCAGGCTTATACAATTTTATTTTATTTTTATTTTTTTTTAACTGAAAAGAACAAAAGCTAGGCTGGTGGAGAAGAAGAATTCTTCTGTACCAGCCTGATTACAGAATTTTCTTGAAACATTTTGACAAATTCCTCTTTTGAGAGTGGCTTATGATAGACTTTTAATCTGTGGCCATTCACAATAAGAGGAGTTTGAAATTCATCAATGGTCTTGATTCTTACCGCTCCATTGCTAAAGATCTTGTCAATCTCATATGGCCCAAGCCAATGATTCTGAAATTTTCCTTTAAAATCTTTAAACTTGGAATCAAATAACAATGCCCAATATCCTTCTTGAAACTTCTTCTCTTTGATGTATTTGTCATGCCATTTAGCTCTTTGATATTGAACTAGATCAGTTCTTAGAATTGCCTCTTGTCTGATCTCATCTAGCTCGTTCAACTGCTCCATTCTATGCTTTTGGGCTTCTGATAAGTCCATCCCCAACTGAACTGCTATCTTGAAGGTCTTGACTTGGAACTCAATGGGGATCAGGACTTCCTTCCCATAAACAAGTTCATAGGGAGAATGTTCTGTTGTATTTCTCCATGTAGTTCTGTAGGCCCACAAGGCTTCAGGAAGCCTTTCTGCCCAATCTCTTCTATGTAGATGAACAGTTTTGGTGATGATACTTTCGAGAACTTTGTTGGTAGACTCCACTTGACCATTTGCTTGCGGATGGTAAGGAGTAGATCTTCTATGCTTGATTTTGTATTCTTCCATCAGCTTCTCCACCGGGTTGGATGTGAATTGGCTTCCTTGATCTGTCACAATTTCTCTTGGAACACCAAAGCGAGTAAAAATATCCTCATAAAGAAAATGAACAACTGAATTTTCAGTAGCAGATACTAATGCTTTGGCTTCTACCCATTTAGTAACATAGTCAGTACAAACCAATATATACTTCTTTTGCTTAGATGGTGGATTAATAGGTCCAATGAAATCTAAAGCCCATTTTTCAAAGGGTTCAATGAGTACCTGTGTTTGCAATGGCATTTCATTTGAAAGGGTAGGTTTCCCTACTCTTTAGCAGCTATCACACCTTTTGACATATTGTTTTGCATCTTTGAAGAGAGAAGGCCAATAATATCCCAAGGAAAGGATTTTATAGGCCGTCCTTTTGTCCGCAAAGTGTCCGCCGCATGGTTCATCATGACATGCCTTAAGAATATCGGGCATTTCATCTTCCCTGACACATCTTCTGATCACAAGATCTGGCCCTATTTTAAACAATTCGTTAGAAATCCATGAATATTTTGAACTCTCCTGAATAATTTTTCGTTTTTCTCTTGGAAATAAATGTGAAGGTAGTTTTCCTGTAACCAAATAGTTAGCAATATCTGCATACCAAGGAGTCTTAATAGTTACTGCAAACAAGTATTCATCAGGAAACTTATCCTCTACAGGAGAATCTTCTTTAGTATTCTGAATCCTAGACAAGAAATCAGCTACTGTATTTTGTTTTCCTGGTCTATCCAACACAGTAATATTGAATTCTTGCAAAAGTAAGAGCCATCTTGTCACTCTGCCATTATTAACAGGTTTGTTCATTAAATATCTAATTGCAGAATGGTCAGTATGAATAAAAGTTTCATAGCTTGTTATATAATGTCTAAACTTATTGATTGCATGAACAACAGCTAAAAACTCTTTTTCAGTCACAGTATAGTTTAACTCTGTGGGAGTCAAATTTTTACTGGTATAATAAATGGCATAAGGAACTAAATCTTTTTGACCCAACACAGCTCCCAGAGCTGTATCTGAAGCATCCGTAGAAATATGGAAAAGGAGTTTCCAATTTGGTCCTCTCAAGATAGGTGCTTCAGATATTCTTGTTTTCAAAGTTTCAAAGGCTGATTGACAATCAGGATCCCATTTAAATTCACAGTCTTTTGTAAGCAATTTGAGGAGTGGAGATGCTATTTTAGTGAAGTTTTCTATAAATCTTCTATAGTAACCAGTAAATCCTAGAAAACTTCTAACATCTCTTTGACAATTTGGAATAGGTAATTTGGAGATGACTTCAACTTTTGATCTATCAACCTTAATCCCATCTCCTGAAATATAATGTCCTAAAACAATCCCTTAAGTAAACATCATAAAGCATTTTTCATGGCTTAATGAAAGGTTTGTTTCTTTACATCTTATAAGAACTTTTTCCAAATTTTCTAATGCCTCTTCAAATGAATTACCATAAACTGTAAAATCATCCATATAAACCTCTACACAATCATGCATTAGATCAGAAAAAATTCCTAGTACTGCTCTTTGGAATGTTGCTAGTGCATTACATAACCCAAAAGGAAGCACTCGGTAGGCAAAAGTTCCCCATGGACAAGTAAATGTGGTCTTATCTTGATCTTCAGGTGCTACCTGAATTTGATTATAGCCGCTAAAACCATCCAAAAATGAAAAGTACTTTTTACCTGCTAATGTATCTAATACCTGATCAATAAAAGGCAAAGGAAAGTGATCCTTCAAAGTTGCTTTATTCAATTCCCTGTAATCAATGCATACCCTCCATTTACCATTCTTTTTAGGTACTATAACCAAAGGAGAAACCCATCGGCTATCTGAAATTGGATAAATGAAGTTTACATTGAGTAGTTTTGGAGCTCTTCTTTCACTATCTCCCTAAGATTTGGATTCATCCTTCTTTGAGGTTGTCTGATTGGTCTATTGTTTTCCTCAATATAGATATGATGGATGCAAGTATTAGGATCAATACCTTTCATGTCAGTATACTCCCATGCAAATGCAGTAGAATGTTTTTGCAAGATTTTGGTTAGTTCTTCTTGTTGTGACTTTTTCAAATGTTTGTTGATATTCAATGTTTTTCCTGGAAAAATCTCAATAGTAGAACTACCAAACTCTTCCATAGAGTAAAGAGACATTTGTCTTGATGATAAATATTCTATGTCGGATTCCAACTGAAATTGTGTGGGGTCATATTCTGAAGATGTCTCAAAATTTTCTAATGTGTTCAGAATTTGACTATCCTCACTGATTTCAGAAATGGTAAAGACAGGTTGTATGGTGTCCTCATCATCGACCCATTCATTGTCTCCTACTTC
Source organism: Pinus albicaulis (assembly GCA_034641835.2). NCBI lineage: Eukaryota > Viridiplantae > Streptophyta > Pinopsida > Pinales > Pinaceae > Pinus > Pinus albicaulis. The sequence goes on from CM076576.1 coordinate 782,520,368, forward strand.
TGTGATTGCTTTTGCTGGAGGATACAAATTGAATTTCTTTGTCGAATTACCATTAGAAATGTACATATCCCCAGATCTACAACTAATGAAAGCATCAGCTGTGGCTAGCCAAGGTCTTCCAAAGATAAGTGGGTGCCCTCCTAGATTACTCTTGGGAGTCAAAATCATAAAATCTACTGGATATTCCCAAGAATCTAAGGAGACTGAAATATCTTCTAATACAGCATCTGGTTTGATAATTGATCGATCTGCAAGTTGCAGTAAAGTAGGTGTAAAAAGAAGATTAGGAAGTTTTAGCTGTTCCATAGTCTGTCTACTCATAATGTTGATAGCAGCCCCCAAGTCAATCAATGTGTTTGGAATTTCTATCCCATTTATATGTGTCTTGACAATTGGACTTCATGGATCTACATACTTCTGCATGGTAATTTTTCCCATCATAATATCTGCAATCTTTCCTACCAGGTGGATTCTTCTTGTGTCTTTTAGTTTCCTTCCTGGTCTTTTGAAACTCAGCTCCTTTATTGTTTTTGCTAGAATAGGAATCTCTCGAATGGCTTGTAGCAAGGGAATCTTGATACAAACATTCTTCAATTCATCTAGAAAGTCATAGTTAGGCAACAAGATTTGTTTTTCCACCCCCTTGTCAATTTGCAGTCTTTCAGGAAAAGGAGGTGTAGATGAAGATGCGGGTTGCTCAACTATAGGAGTTGTGGATGTTAACTTTTCTTTTTCTTTTTGAATGTTTGAATTTTGAAGAGATTCTTCCTCAGAACCCTTATTGACTTGAAGAGAATCCTCCTCAGAGGTATCTTGCTCTTGAATATCTCTAGAAGGTTTTTCTAAAACTCTACCAGATCTGAGTTGTACATCGTTGAGAGGAACAATCATATAGGTAGGAAATTGTTGTCCTTCTACCATGTAAGTATTCTGAGGATTCTTATTGTTAGGATTTGGCAATGGCTGAGTTGGAAGTTGATTTGTCTTTTGTTGGTATGGGAGCATGAGTTGAGGATTTGGATTTTGTTGAGAAGGTTGTTGTTGTGGAAATGGGAATGAAAGTTGTGGATTTGGGTTTGGAAGTTGTGGAGCTTGTTGATTTTGAAAAGATGGAGGATATTGATAAAATTGAGCAAATCTCCCATAAGGATTTTGCATCCCTTGTACCCATGGCTGATATGGATTTTGATTTTGGGGCCAAGGTTGTTGCCAAGGATTCCAATTTGGTGGGGTTTGAAGATTCATAGGGTTGTTAAACCCTTGAGTTTGTTGTCCCTGCCAAGGTCTTCTTGCAACAAAACAGAGAGATTCTACTGAATTTGGGTCTTCTTGAAAGACAGCTTTGAGTCGGGGAATTGAAGGACAATCCTTGGTCTCATGATTCTCTGAGAAAATTATACATGTTTCTACAACTTTTGCATCCAAGGGACATTCCCTTAAAGCATGTTTCTTCCTACATTTCGGACAAAAGATGGCTAGAGCATCTGTTTCTGCTTTTTGCTTGTTTTGGATTTTAAGGGTGTCTAGTTGTTCACTAAGGCTCCCTAAGATATCAATTTTGAATTCATCAAGCATATTACCAATCTCTGCCCTACTTATTGATCCAGTTGCAGATTTGTTAGCCCTAATAAGAGAAGGATCCCTAGGCCCTTTTCCTGTTTTAGATTTTCCTCTTGAGAGATGGACACATAGTTATGTTATATCACGAAGTGGAAGTTGAGAAATGTCTCCTTTCCCCATCATGTTTAAAATATCTATCCATTCATCTCTAATGGCTTTTAATATAAGGGCTTTCAAGGTTTCATCATCTAGGTTGCTCATCTTTGCTCTTTTTAAGTTGTATTGAAATCTTTCAAGTAAATCTTCCAAGTTTTCATCTTCTTTTTGCATCATTTTGAATACCTCATCCTTGTGATTGGTGGGCATACAATAGTCAAAGTATCTATCCAAAAATGTTTGTTTCATATCATTCCAAGTCCTAATAGATTGAGTGGCTAATCCCATGAACCATTTCAAAGCAGCTCCCTTCAATGTTGAAGGAAACGGTTTGAGTTTTTGAGAGTCTTCCATATAGTCATAGGTTCGGCACACGACTTCAAACTCAAACAGAAATGTTTCAGGATCCTCACTTCGCAATCCATAAAATTTGGGGAGGACAGATGGTGAGATATTTTTCATTATTGTATGAGTTTCCTCATCAACTATAGGGAATCCAAACAAGTTGTCTCCTTCCCTATTTCTTCCATTATTACCTTCACCATTGTTGTCTCCATTGTTTCCTCCTCCTCTACCTCTACCTCTACCTCCAAATCCATCTATTATTTCCTCCGCCATGATAGTTTCTTTAGAGTCCTTAAAGTCCTCTGGTTCTTCTATCAAGGGAGGATGAGAGGGAGTCTCTTCCTTTTCTAAATGAGATTTAGTAGGTGGTATAGGAGAATCCTCTAATTCAGCTGCTCCTTGAATTCCAAAAATATTAAGGCTAGGGGTAGATGGTGGTGAATCTTGTCTATGCCTTGAAGAAGATGGAGTTGTAAAAATCGAACTCTTGGCTTTAGCTATAAACCTTCCCCTAGAATCTCTTGCTCTATGCATGTCATTTTTTTTTATTTAGGGATAATAATTCTCTTTCTGATCTTCCAGATCACACTAGGTGCAAGAAGAGAGCATACTTAAGAAATTACTAAACCAATAAATCTCTTTTCTGATCCTCCAGATCACACTAGGTGCAAGAGGAGAGCATACTTCAAGAAGTTATCAAGTTTTCCCTTCTTTTATTATTTTGTTTTTTTTTTTTAAGAAATTGGCTACCTAGTTACACTTCCCTGGCAACGGCGCCAAAATGTTTGGTCAATTTAGTGTGTCCTAAATTGCTACATTAATTTGTCAATCTGGGATTCGTAAGCTGACGAAGTGTGGTGCACTATATGTGCAAGATAACCTATCTCTTACTTTTTTGTCGTTTTTGGATTTTTATGAAATTCTAAAAGACAAGTATGGAGACAAATATTCAAGACAATGATGTCCTTCTAATGATTTTCCAAACTTCAAAAGAATTTTAAAACACACAATGAAAAAATTAATTCTTCAAAGAAAATGAAATTGCATCACTATTCTAGTCAAACAACGGTGAACTACTGATCATGAAACTCATTATCCTTGCTGCTGTCCAAATACAAAAGAAACTATGCTTAAAGAAATCCAAGAATTGCAACAAAGTAAATCTAAATCAAATTACATCAACTTATATTTTGATCCCTCGCCATTAGTCCAGCTATGGCTTTCGGAGGTAACCATAAACAACTTGAGCAATCTGATATCTAATTTGCAGAAAAAGAAACTAATATCAAACTACACACTCATACTTCAATCCCTCACCATTAGTCCAGCTATGGCTTTCAGAGGTAACTGAAAATGACATGAGCAATTTAATATTTCTAACTTGCAGAAAGTAAACTAACATCAAACTACACACTCATACTTCAATCCCTCACCATTAGTCCAGCTATGGCTTTCGGAGGTAACTGAAAATGACATGAGCAATTTAATATTTCTAACTTGCAGAAAGTAAACTAATATCAAACTACACACTCATACTTCAATCCCTCACCATTAGTCCGGCTATGGTTTTCAGAGGTAACTGAAAATGACATAAGAAATTTAATATATCTAAATCTAACTACTGAAGCAAATGTGCAAGACTGAAATAAACAAACAGTGCTGGAATTAAACAAAAACTAAGAAAAGTAAATTAGCAGAAGGACAATATTGATTCCATGTCATTAGTCATTATAAAAAGATGTGCAAGTGCCTGAGATGCCTATTGTAATCTGAAACAAGAACACTGATCAGTTAACCACAACATAAAACATGAAAGATTATGGACAGAAGTAAAATGTAAAGCATGAAATATTATGAACAGAGATGAAGCATAAATACCATGAAAGATGTAATGTATAAACACGTGAATGACTTATGGCACAATGAACTTAAAGAAATAAAACAAGAAACTATACAGTAATGCACAAAACCTCAGCGTGTGCAGGGGCCCTCTGCACCAACCTCGGGCAACAGCCTTCAAATACGAATTACGCTTGGAAACATAGTCTTCTTATATATTAAAATGCAGTCATTACAGAGAAATGATATTACAGCACAGTGGCAACACAATTACATTACAGAGCTATATGGAGGCTAGCTATTATGCGTATGAAATCACGTTATTTATAACAAAGGTGATATAACTAATTCCCTAAAGTTTGTGCTGATAGAGACACGTGAACCATCACGTCCAGAGATCCAGCATCATGGCCGCGGTGAGGAGTAAATCTATGAAGAGTGGATGTTGGATTCGGCTTATGAAGCCGTGTACAGGTGTTGATGTGTCTCTCGTAAATTAGAAACGGTCATACAAATCTTCACGTGATGAGAAACAGAGTCCTGTCACCGTGGGACTCTACGGTTGACTTCCACTTGGCCACCTTTGACCACAGCCTCCTTAGGTGAATTTGCTCGAGCCAATAGGACACGATCCATGTCCACATCATTTCTGACTTGCCCATGTGGCTCGAATTGCCTGAAGACACTTGCAGCATAGACTTTCACAAAATGGCTGCGGAAAGTTGCAGCAGCTGCGGAAAGTGGCAAGATTCCGCAGCTAAATGAGCAAAAATCTAAATCAAACAGCAGACACAAAACATAGTTAAAAACCATTTTAGATGCTCTTTTACAATTGATATGCAATGATATTGACAACTTAGAAGGTTTAGGTGAATGAAAAAGGTCTAGAAAGGTGTATAGGAAAGATGCAGATTTGAGACTCAACATACCCCCACTGTGAAGGTGTTGCATGTCCTCATGCAACCAAAATTTTGATAATCCTTTTTCAATTCATATGCCTTGACACTTCAGCCAGTACATCCAGTCCTCTCCTCCTCTTCCTTGGTGCTGCTAACATCCTGGGCTTTTTCATCAAGCATCTAAATTTGATATTAATCAGTGCTCTGCTTAACTTCTGGCATTTCTTCTTCAATTTCTTGTTCTTCTTCTGCCATAGTCCCAGATGTAGCATGGTATTATCATGAATGATTTTGTCCAATTTGCTTTGTTCCTTCAATGTCTCATTTTCATTTTTAATGTGTCTATTTAAAAGCTCTAGCTCAAAGACTTCTTGTTTTAGTGATTGGACTAGATCATCTTGTGCTGTGTGAGGCTGAGTGGACGAAGTACTGGGACTCGTAGCTGCTCTTTCTAAAGATTCTATATAATCATATACTTCTTGTTGCTTTGGGTCTATCTCAGGTGTCGTTTTTATTGGGCTGTCCCCAAAATGCCATGGAGGAGAGTTGTCTTCAAACTCTGGCTGAGAAGGGCTCATATCAACGTCTGGCTGGGAATGGGATGGACTATGTTCAATGTCTGACTGAGAATGAAATGAACTAGGTTCACTGTCTGACTGAGAGTGAGATGGACTATGGCCAGCTGGGGATTTTTCAGATGTTTCTTCTCCCAAATCAATAAAATGGGGTCCTTTCGTTTGCGTTTTCCTCAACTTCCCCTTAAGCCTGGAACTTCTTCTTATACGCTGTGGACCACTGTCTTTTTGCTTTTGTTTTCCTTTCCCTCTCTTCTTGGCCATAGATGACTGTTCTTGAAGGTGAACTAGTCTCTCAAATAACACTTGATGATCTTCTTCGGAAGAAGGGGTTTGATGCATAGCCTTAATACTTTTTCTCTCTTTTGATGTTATTGGCTTTTTACCCTTGGTTTCTTTCTTCTTCCTTTTTGACAGTCTCTCTTCCCTACTAGTTCTTTCAATTGTAGTAGTAGGAGTACTTTGAATTTCATCATTTGTTCTCTTTCTCCTACTCCTTCTTGATGTACTACCTTCAGGAATTTCTTGAGTTTCCTCAAAGAAATTTCTAATCAAAAATTGTTCCCATGTGTCCTTCTTCTCTTTTAACTGTTTTTCAATCAAAATTTTCACAAGACCATGGTGATATAGATGTGGTTCTACATCCCCTAAATGCTTCTGAACAGTCACAGACATCTTCTTCAAGCTGTTTAATAAAAAGTATGGCAAATTGAGGGTCTGGTTATCTAGAAAATTCATTAGCAATCGGGTATGGTACATATACATTGACCCAAACTGGCCCTCACAGGTGATAAATTTTTGAACAACTAGCAGCAAAGTAGCCCATTCCTCTTTCAAAGCATGAACAGGAATTCCTCTTTTAAAAGTAGTTATGTCCATACCTGGGTTATGTAGAATCACTCTCCAGGCTTCATCACTAATGCTTTTGTTCTTAAACCAACGTTCACCCTCTTGAAGAAGTTACGTGGCGGATAGACTTGATGCGATCGACCTTAAGCAGCTCCTGAATCTGCCTCTTGATTTCATCATTTTCCAGAACAGAGCGTCGATAGATCGGTCCATTGGGTAGTGGCGCACCTGGGGTAAGATCAATCGGGTGCTTGACCTGGCAGTGCAGAGGAACCCCTGTGGGTGAGGTGAAGATGTCCCCGTACTCCTCCACGACCTTATCCATTTGTTGTTGTCGTGCAGAGGGGCCCTGTTTGGAGGTCGTGGCCACAGTCTTCTTCTTGCCCTGGGGGCGGATCATCAGGAAAACGAATTTCCTGGTTTGGGAAATGAGCTTACTACATTGTTTTGCGGTAACCAAAGAGATAGTCGTAGGAGGTGGTACCTCTGGTATCCTGTACAACTTATTTCCCAAAGTAATAATAACAGCACGAGGTCGAGACTCATACACAGCATGACGCTTCCACAAGTATGGTTGTCCTAATAATACATCATAAACATCAATAGGAGCAACGTCACATAATACCTCATTCGTGAAGGGCTTGATGCTATAGGGAAGGCGGCACTGCTGGCTGACGCGGAGATCTCGTCCTTGGTGAAGCCACCCGATGGTGTATGGATGTGGGTGAGCTGTGGTCGGCAAGCCCAACCGCTTCACGGCGTCTGCTGAAATGAGGTTCTTTTGTCTCCCATTGTCGACAATGAACTGTACAGGGGAGCCCTTTACCCACATCTGGGAGTGGAAGAGACGTTCCTCCTCCTCTGGATCTTCCGGTTCCTCCTTCTGTACCTTTGTAGTGGCAACAGTGGCGTTGGGCTCCGCATCAATAATTTGTTTCCCTTTTTCATTCCCCTTTTCAGGTTCTGATTCGGAGTCGGAGCATGCATCTGACTCAGAAGCCCTCATCTCGGCCACTAGCAACTGCTTGGCCCGACACTCACTTGTGTTGTGAGTGGAGCTCTTATGGAACTCACACCACTTTCCCGTGTCCTTCTTTGGCTTTGCGGTGCTGTTATTTTCTTGTGGCTTTGATGAGTTGTCTTTAGCCACCATGCCTTGGCTTGGTCCTTTGTTCTGCGGTTTGGAAGCACCTTTCCCTTGCTTTTGATTCGCAGATCCAAAGTCTCGCTTCTTCTGCTTGAATTTCTGCTCAATCTTGGCGGCATACCGGTATGCCGTACCAAGCGAGGAGATGTCAAGGAACTCCATTTCCTCCTGAATGTATTTGTGCAGACAGCTGCGATACTTTAGCACCAGATGTTTCTCTGAATCTTTGATACCCAACATTGTGCGCAGGGTATGGAACAGATTCGTCAGCTCATGCACATCTTGATCCCTTTGTTGTCGCAGCGTGGTCCATTGTATGTACTTGTCCTCATAGCTCCCCACGGGATAGTATTGTTCCTTGACGGCGTCTTGGAAAGAATTCCAAGTTGGTACGGCCGAGAACAGAGAGGGTTCTGTCTGGTCCTTGTTCTCACAGTAGGTTTCCCACCAGTCCTTAACATGGGGGGTAGCTTTGAGGAGTGCAAAAATAATCTTCTCCCGGTCTGAAAAGTCATGAACCCAGAAATATCCTTCTAACAGATTCAACCATTTATCTACAGCATCTGCATCTATTTGACCCTCAAATATGGGAATGTCAAAATTTACTTGTACCTTAAAAAGAGTCGCGCCTCCAGAGTGGCTGCTGGATGCAGATGCGCCGCCGGTGGGTAGCCGTTGAAGGATCTGAGCAAAGTTATCCATCATCGCGTTCCTTTGTTTTTCGAGGGCCTCCTCGAGCAATATTTTGATAGGATCTCCTGCTCCCTCATCTTTATTTTCGTCCCCCATGGGCATCCGTCGAGGTTTGCGAGGCTGATCTTGCAAAGGTTCCACCAGATCAAGCCCTAGCTCCTTATACCTCGACCTCGTTGGGGACATGCAAAGAAGGATCGAGAAAAAGCAGACCCCTCTGATACCACTGATCCGGATTTATGCAGGAACGCAATAGAATAAACATATAACCATAAATACAGAGATGCAGCGGAAATAACACTTCATTTCATTAATATCAAAGAACTGAAATTTGCTTACAGACAGAATGGAAATAAAACTAGCTAGGGCGCTGGTAGCTATCTCTGAGAAGAGATGTGGCGGCTACAGGCCTCTGAACTAAGTTACAATGAAGCTCGAGGGCCTATTTATTATTTATAAACAATGGGAAATCCTAAATACACCTGATCAGTGGCATCGATTCGATGCACATCCTACATCACATTCCATTGCTGGGTGCATTAGACGAGGGGAAGACCTGGGAATAGGTGGATCAGGAGATTCGGTCATTTTTGCAGCCCATTAATCAAGCTGCTTCCACTCCCGATCTTATAGCGTCACGAGAGAACCTGGGCCAGTTTCTTGTCACGCCAGTCTGGATCTACACCAAGCTCGCCTCTCTTTCCAACTTGATCTCGTAGAGGAAGGAAACTCTAGTCCCAAACGCCTTGGAGTGTATGCATCGGTTGAAAGAAGAGGTCCCTCTGGTTTCTCCCATAACAACACATTATCAGACTTAGCAAAACTTCCTCAAAGGACAACATATTGATGCCCCTGACCTCACGATTGCGCACACATATTCATAATCCGGTGGTAGTAGATCACTGGTAGAATTTGGAAACAGGTCGCAGGTCGCGCCGCCCAGCCAGGTCGCAGGTCGCAGTTCCCTTCCAGGTCGCAAGGCAGCTCAACAGTTGGGCAGGTGAAGAGTCAGGAAGCCCAAAGGGCCAATTTTGATCTATAAAACTCCCTCCGGGGAAAATGTAAAGGATCTTTTTTTTTGGGACTCAAGAGCATACAACATTGTATTGAAAGATAACACCCTTTTGCATATGAATACAGATACTTGTTTAAACTCCTTTTGGATCTGATGTGTTTCGCTGTGCGAACACTATGAGTATTTCTTATACAGTTTCAAAAATATTTTGGTTAACAAAGCTGCACTTTTAATGGCATCATTTATGCATTATGGTTCTCTGTACTTGTGTTAATGATGTTTAGTTCATTTTGCTTTCTTAATGGATGTTAATGACTTTGTTTATTAGCATTTGTTTTATCTTTTAGGAGTGTAAAGGGGCATCTCACCATAAAGAATTGTTTCTTTTGTGGTTAGAATAACCTACAAGCATAACCCCAATGATGTGTTGTTAACAACACCTCCTTCGACGTTTACGCTTAATTATTTGTCTCGCTACGCATAGTGTTATATACATGTTTAACGCATCAATCATGTATCTTGTATCATTTGAATAAGTGTGTGTCCACGGGTTCAATTCAATTCTTTTGAGACCAAAGGGAAGGTGAATTAAGCGGTAGCTGGACCCACACCCCGGACGGGATCCCTATTCCAAACGGTTCAAGGTATAATTGGGACTTTCTACCGGGGAGATCCCCTACTGTTGGCCGGACAAATTTTCCCATCAACAGAATTGGCGCTAGAAGGAGGGCCTAAATGGCATCCTCCCAACACACGAGCAACATTATATCACAAACTACCCATGGGGAGGTCATAAATGATGATACTATCCCTCCCCCTTTGGAAGATGTTCAAGGGGAGGAGGCTCCATGTTATGAAATCACCAGAGAGCAGTTAAGAGCGTTGTGCCCAGGTGCCTGTAATCTCATCATGGATTTGCGATATGCCCCAATCATGAATTTCTTGACCCATACTAGGACCCCTGCTGAAAACCTCACTCGTAATGGCGCTTTGGTGAGTTCCATACCTTAGTTGGTGAATCTTATGGTTGAAGACCTTGCCACCATTGTCTAGAGTAACGAACCGATCCCTAAGCTCCAAATGGGCGAAGAGGAGGAATTTGGCATGACTGAACCCTTCCCTGACCCTTAGCCTAACCAAACCCAGCAGAACAACAACCAAGTACGCCCTCCACCTGGGGGAGGCGATGGAAATAGAGGCCGAGGGAATGAATATGAGGGAAATAGAGCCCGCAGAAATGAAGGTGAGGGGAACAGAGGCCGTGGGAATGGAGGTGAGGGGAACAGAGGTCGTGGGAACGGAGGTAGAGGAGATAGACACCATGGCCAAGGACACCATGCCACCCATTTCTGCCAAAACCAAAACAGGCCACCTGTCTACAATTGGGGATACCTCAGAAATATGGCCAACAGTGAGGGACATTAAGATGAACACTCTCGCCATGGGGGAGAAGCATCGACGTCAGGTACAGGGAGTGAATCTGAGTCTGAGATCAGGCACCATGAGCATGCGAGGAGGGTGCAACCACTTGCCTGGATGGCCCAGTCCCCATTAGATCTTTTGGGCCCCCTCCATGACATGCCTAGGCACCCTGAGAAGCATCTCCCCAAGTTTGCTCCCGAGAAAGGCACCTTGGCCGAGGATCATATAAGCAGCTTTTATCTCTCCCTGCAAATCATGAGGGTTCAAACAGATGACATTGCTTGTCACCTATTCATGCACACTCTTGAAAACAAAGTGTCCACCTGGTACCGCTCCCTCCCAAGTGCCTCCATTACGTCATGGGACCAGTTTTTTCGCGTGTTCTTGCAGAAATTTTCAGAAGACAAAACCCCTTCCATGCTCCTCACAGAGTTAAGCACCGTTAAGTGCCAAAAGAAAGAGAAGGTTAGAGACTTCAATCAGCGCTTTGATACCATACTGCAAAATTTCCCCCCCAACCTGGCGTTGGATGACTCTATCACCATAGACTACTATACAAAATATCTCCCTAGGGATATTTCCATCTTCGTGAAATGCGAAGCTCGGGCCACCCTTGTGGCAAATTACACAGCCGCCCTTGCTGTAGAAAAGGACATGCTTTCTATAGGAGCAATCGATCATGAAGGGAGAGATGACCACAAACCAATCGCGAAGAAAGGTCAGTCCTCCACACCCAAAACCGCGGATAAGGATAAGGATGCTTTTGACCTCGAGAGTATAGAAAAGACCCTCAAGCTGTTGACAAATGAAGTCTCTGACCTAAAGAGAAAAGGTATAGAATCCACGACTAGCACTAAGGCACCCAAACCCTTTTTTAGAAAGAGTAACGCCAACACTGGCCGACCTCCGTCTAACCCAAACACTATTCTCAACGTGGAAGAAATAGGAAAATATAACTTTTGTTCTTTCCACCAACCTGTGAGTTTTAGCCAATATGCTATCAGAAGAAGAAGAAGAGATCTACAATGATGGAAGGAATGAGCTTTGCCTTATATATTTTCAGATATATGAATAACCTCTCTAAGGAGGTCAAGAAAATGGGAAAGGAGAGATGCAGTGAGACCTCTAGAGGGTTTCAAGATGAGGAAGGTCCATGCACTTCCTATCAGCAACCAAAGAAACCGGTATTTCATAGAGCTCCAAAACAATCAACTAAGTCTACTTTCTTTAAAGAGGAAGATGAAAGACATGGAGATGGAGGAAACTTATATCATGAGATTCTAAGTGATTATCTTGCAGAATACAAGTCTCAATCAAGGGCTTTCAAGGATAATCTAACTCTCCGACAATTTATTCAGCTCAAAGAAGAAAGGAGACCTTGCAGCAATAGAAGAAGAAAGCACAATAGATTTATATTGTCTACATTTGATGGGTTATCCACTTGTGCAACAAGGGCTTGGAGAAGTAAGTTAGATGCATTCTTTCTGCTACATCTAGTAGTAGAAAGAGAATTTGTTGAGATTGGAGTGCTGCACCTTGAGGGTGAAGCAAACACTTGGTGGTTCAGCCATTTGAGTCATGCCAGAGCTATCAATTATGTAGATTTTACTCAAAGGTTGATCAAGAAGTTTGACAAGGAGAAACCAGAAGAAAAGAAACTTCCACCACTTGTTGTAGGGATACTTACATAAGGAGAAGGAACACTTGCACCTTTGCAAAGTGGTCTTGATCTATTGAAATTTAGAGTCCCATGCATTATTCAGGAGATGCATGAGGAGAAGGAGAATTATAACAATGTTGGTGCAACAATAGAGGAGTAGCCATCATCACCAGTAGTTGGGGAAGTCATCACACCAATAGGAGGAACCCTTGTAGCTATACAAGATGTTCCAAATATAAACCAAGGTATGAAAATGTTTCCACTTTCTATTATTTTAGCACATCATATGGGAGGTTGTGGGGACATGCCATTGCATGACCTAGGGTCAAGATACACAGTCAATTGGAAGCAGTAGACTATCACTGTGCAGAGGACCCTTGACAGGTTCAAGGATGAGATATACATTCATCCTAGTGTGTCATTGTAGAGATGCACACAAATCTTGGAGTTGGAGTGTATATTTTTAGAGGATAGGATGACTATTGTCCTAGATAATACAATGCAAAACTATATGTTCAACATTTATCATGATCATGAGACAGCATATGCACCATCATGGAGATGAGTAATGTTGTCATGGAGCAACAGTGATGAGTTAGGGGCCCAACTATTATTGGAGCATTCCAATGACCATTCTACATGTGTAACATTAGATAGACAGATGATTGATGGAAGAAATCTTATGATGGATGATATCTATTATTATGATAGGTCATTTTTTATGAGAAATTCACAGCTCAATGAGAATTCTTTGCCTACAGCATATTTGGATCCTTATGGGGTCAACTTGGTCATTGATGAGTGGTCTTCATTTGGAGATCTCCAGGAGGTTGTACTTCAACATCCCATGTAGTGCAAAGGTAGTAATATGATTTGGGAGGATGGTATTCTCCATTGGAGGGATACCAATTTTTAGCATGGAAGGAGAAACCCACATTTGGATGGATGGGTGAGGATGGGGAGCAAGAGGTTGGTGAGCCACTTGCAGATCTATGACACTTGGCAGCAGGAGGCATCGTTGCACTGGCTACTCTTGAAAGAGTTTGGCCATCATGTGACATATCCTATTGCAAAGGGTATGTTTTGGGATGGGTCTTTGCATGGAACCGATATGTTATGGAAACAAAATATTTGGTTGTATGGGGAATTCTACAAGTCAGCTATCATGATGTTACTCCATGACTTGTATGATGATGAGATGAGGAGGCCACAAGAGTTGTTGTTTCTTTGGATACTCTTGGGAGAGCATGGGCTTATTTTCTCCCATACTTTGAATGATGTTGCAGGAGTATATGGTGGCACAATCATGGTGCAAAGGGACTACTCCTTAGCTTTGGAGGATCAAGAGGTACTTCCACTTTGGAAGGAATATCCCATATATAGCAGCATTATGGTAGACTTTTGCATTTTTCATGTCAAATAATGGAGCTATGAGATGACAGGAGCCTTATTACAGAGGTCAACATCATTGTCACTTGGGAGTTTGGGTTTGTTGAGGGAGTGTTCGCGGGATCACTTCATATATGATGCACTTGAAAGACAAGTAAGATAAGGGAGTGATGGAGTGGTGGATGGAGACATCTATTACTATGATGTGATATTCTTGACTTGGAGGTCCAAGCATAAGAAGAAGGCTTTACATACAACACATGGTTCATTCCTTTCCATTCACCAAGGTCTCATGGAGGCATATCAGACCACTATGGAGAGACCATTCCTAGATCTCATTATAAACCTACTCTCAGTACATGGTAAGATTTGTTTTTTTGCACTTATTGATTATCTAATGCAATATTTGCATTCTCTTGCCATTTATATATAGTGCATTGCTCCATAAGAGGGTAAGCCTCTATTTGGGCTTCATGGTCATTTTGGGACCAATATCAGTACTGGGGAAAACCATCTCTTGTATGGCTTTAGGAAATTATTGTGCTATTATTTGTATGCTCAATTGATACACAATTCCATTTACTATTTACTAGTAGATGAGATGACATGCACAACTAGCATATTGTTGGGAGACAAATTGCCCTATTATGTTATGGAACAACAGTTAGAAAAACTGCGTTGTAACCACTTGGGAAATTGTCGGTACCTTCCAACACTATACAAAACCTTTAGTATGTTTCTCATATGGATGCCATATTGTGATGATGTCCTATTCATTACATATTGTATGGTTTGGGAAAGCATGATTCATGACACTAGAGAGAGGATCTTTGAGGATCCATTTTTCTTCTTGCCTCTTGAAGGCAACATTATTGCAGCCCAAAATCAATGGCCACTCTACACATCATAATTGGAGAGAGAGACAGTGTGGGACAGAAAATTTTGTCTATCAAGTTCAGCTATGCAGCCCACCTACATTGTAGGAGCTAAAGGTGGAGGAGTTTTTCCATGTGTTACCATTTTGGAGGGTGACTCATTTTATGTGGATGATAGCTTGGGGATGGGAGCTTCACAATGGAATTGTGGTTCCCCATATATTTCAGATTCCATGGCTCAAGAAGGCCTCTAGACAGCATATAGTTTCCTCCATGGATATCCCACTACTTCATGATGAGAGCCATTTGAATTTGTCATCAAAGGCTAGCTTATACACTAGGGAGGATAAACTTGGAGACATAGTTATGAGAAGGCATATTTTTATTTGGAGAATATTATCATATGAGGATGCTACAAGAGGAGGAGAGGAGGATCTTCAGTTATATTCTTGCAATTTCTTAACGACAAGCAAAATTTTGGAGGGGAGGACTGTAATATTCCATAATTAGCATGCAGCTAATTGGAATATTCATTTTTTATTTTGTCATTTAGATAGGTGAATAAGTGGGTAGGGAGACCCATAAATCTCTTTAGTAGGAATAAAATCCCTCTTAATGTGAATAAGGATAATATTAGTAACTAGATAAAGCACCCTCATGTGTGAATAGGGGTTAATGCATGTGAAGAAGGTCAATGTTGACTAAATCAACAGCGCTGGTATGGAGAGAGTAGATCATTAATAAGAGACAATGCAGTGTTAATGGGAGAAATTATCCATGATAGTAGTGGCTCTAATGAGTGGGACCCAAGGTGAGAAGGCTCACATTTCATATAATGAGGGAAAGGCAGCCATATATGGGCATGTTTTTTACTATTTATTTTATGTTTTTTATGACTGTTTGCACTCTTCAGCTGTTTAGTAGAGTCTGTTGTACTGTTTAGTACAAGGGTGTTCCCGAGCGCGAATCCCACACTCATCCTCAGGGGACTTTGAGTACCTACTCAGGAGAGTTATTATTTATATTCATATCCACATTTAGACATTAGGACAAGCTTCATTCTTCAGCTATAGCACAATTTATGTTCAGAATTGTGTTGTGTTGTAGGGTGTTGTACTGGAGGGTTTGATAGGGCCATATTATGAGCTATTTTCCAGTGGAGGAAGCATTATTTCCATTGGGAGTCTAGAAAGGAAGGTATTTGGGATTTATTTCATATTTTGGCACTAGGCCAACCTATCACCATCACTTACAATGAAGATCCCCTCATAGACTGCATTATTTCAGTGAGAATTTGTAGTGGAGGATTCAGTGCTTGATGTGGAGGGTGAGATCTTAAAGGAAGGGATAAACCTTTCACTTGGAGGATCTATTGGAGGAGCTCCATACATTTCTATATCAGATTCAACCACCTCCTTTCCAGTATTCAGTTGCAACTTCTATTCATCCCTAGGGCTGTATTCCGGCATTTTTGTGTTTTGGGTGTTTCCAGAAACCCTTTGTGGGTTGTCTTGGAAATCTGCTTGCGAGATTATATCTCTACTCTCGGAATTATTTGAGGCATATATCAAGAGATCTAAATTATTAAATTTTCCATCAGTAGCTATCCTCATTCAAACTGCATTGTATTGGTTATCCTACATTTGTATAGAAACTATTCTTCATGGTATGGCATATGTATTGATGGGAGGCTTGTTTGCCTTGATTATTTGGGTTGTGCCTATATTTCTTGTACTTATTTGCTGCTAATTTATATAATAAAATGGCTCCATGTTTGTCATACATGTTGGTGAAATTATTTTTACTGCTATTTCTATTTTTTTGTTCAATATTGTTGCTTTCCCCATTTGGGAATATTACAGAGAAATAGACTTGCAAAAAAATCTATTATACTAGATGCATGCAAATAGAGTAATAAAATTAAATTAAAAATACAATGAGAAGCATATTATCAATCTTGATGGGCTATCCCAAGCTAGAAAATTCTACTAGAGGCACTTCAAATGAACTCCAATAATTCACAACAAAAATGGAATCAATCACCCTCTATATATTTAAAACTAAGCTCAAATTACAATAATGAAATCATAACTTTCTTCCTCCTCCATTACAAAGAATGATCATAATGAAAATTTATCCCTTCTCACAACCCTATGAGGCTTATTTATACATGAGATCCATGGTGTAATGGATAAAACAAAATTCCCCCAACTCAGATTTTGGTTAAAACCAATTTTACAATTTTTAGAAAGAAATCTCAAAAATCTAGATTTTTATGCATAAATTACAAATTTGGTTCAAAGTCCCTTCGACATATCTCCATCCCTTACGAATTTTTAGAAACCACTTATGGGATTTGTATCTGGCTATGTATTCTCCAAATACATTTTTCCATTTGGAAATATCTTTTTTCATTTGCATGCAAATGGAGGCGCAAACTAGCAGTTTGAGATTTTACTATTTTTTTACAATGTGGCATCAGATGAGCACAAAAATAGGTACTAAACGAGTTGCATAAATATTCCCCCAAAGATCGAATTCCACACATACGATCTAGGTTAATTATGACTCACATGTCTGCATGTCAACATCAGTCTTGACAAAACCCATGTCCCCGATTTTCTTCTATAAGCTTCCAAAATTTCGAATTTAATTCAGTGTCGAATGAGTATAGTCTATATAGCATCCACAGACATCTATACAGCATGATTCCATCATTGTTTTGTTTGACAGGTTGGAAAATTTAGCTCACTTCATAGTCGTCAAGTCTACTTATTCAGTTAGTGACTTAACAAAGTTCTTCATTAGAGATATAGTGAGGTTGCATGGTATTCCAAAGAATATTGTGCCAAATAAAGATATTAAGTTCAATTCCAGGTTCTGGAAAATGTTGTTTATGGGTTTAGGTGTAGATTTGGTATTCAATGAAACTTATCATCCAAATATAGATGGACAGATAGAGAGGATCAAGATGATTCAGGAGGACATGTTGATAATATATGTTATGCATCAGCAGTAGAAGTGGGAAGAGTATGTTCCACTAGTGGATTTTTATTACAACAACGAGAATTAGGAATATTTGAGGATGCATCTATTTGAGGAAATTTATTGGCATATTTTTAATACTCCTATCATTTGGAGTGATCCAGTGAACATGATGTTTATTGGACTATACATGTTGGCGGAGATGGAACAAGAAATGTGTTGGGAAAAATACTGAGAGGGGGGGGGTGAATCAGTATTTACAGAAAATTCAAACTTTTTACTTTTTCATGCTCTAAAACCCATACGCTACTTTGCTGAAGCCAACTAGCGTATACACACGGATATCCTTCATGAAACTCGCGTATACCCAGAGATCTAATTATGCCATTAGTTCTTCACTTACATAATTCCATCATTCATTTATTAGATGTTCTATAAACAGAAAACATGTGCAGTAAGAACATAATAAACCATCACACAAAGCATCACACACGAACACCAGGATTTTAGGTGGAAACCCAAGTCGGGAGAAAACCACCGCTGCAGTTGCTCAGCCTTCAATATTTTATTATAGAGAAAACATCTTACAACATATGTGCTGGTGCAGACTCTACCAGCACGCAGGCACCCACCTGCGCTCGTTTACCAGCCTCTCCTGGAAGGGAGCTCCAACCCCCTCACTCGTTTACCAGCCTCTCCTGGAAGGGAGCTACGACCCCCTGATCTCGTTTACCAGCCTCACCTGGAAGGGAGCTACAACCCCCTGACTGAAGGCTACAACCCTCAGCACCTCTTTGGACCACGTTTCATCAATTTTCACACTGGATCCAACAACTTCAATAGAACAACACTTGCAGGCCACGTTTCATCATATTTTCAGACTGGACCCTTTCCATACTTTTAAGCACAAACATACATCACCAACAGATACTTATCAACACAGATCAGATAGCAGAAACACAGCAGAACAGATCAGATATTTCATACCCTTTGCTTCAGCAAACCCTAGTTTGCATACGCACTTTCACTTCACTGATGTCGCGTATATACGTGCTTCCGTCCACACAAACCAGCGTATACCTCTGTATGTATTTCATTGCGCATACGCGCTTTCTCTTCAGCGAAGCCACGTATATACGCGCTTCCTCTTCGGCGAAGTAGCGTATAGATCTTCAACTATCATAGAGCAGCATACTTCTTCAGATCAGACATTCAGTTCAGATTTAACCCTTTACTTCAGACAGATGTTCGCCTCATCACAGATCTAATCACTCCATAAACAGATCTAGCAAATACAGATACATTTCAGATCTAGATATCTCGCTTCATCATTTCTTCATAGGTGCACCATAGATTCAGATCTATCATCAAACCTTTACCCTTTCCATACAGATATACTTCATAGAGAAGTATTCATTCAAGCTCAGACATCTTGCTCCCACTCTCATGATTTGCACAATGAATTTCATCTCTTTATATAGGTTTATCCTTTTTCAATACCATGAGCCCCTTTCAATACCATGAGCCCAAAACTACATTACTTCCGATGGTATTCCTGGACGGGGTCAATTAGGCGGATCATTACCCAATACAATGGGTCAATACCATGGTGGTTACCCCTGGTTTTGCACTTTTAGAGCGCTTTTGCCCATACGCAATTTGGAACGTTCTTTTCCGCGTGCATACGTGACTTCCCCTAGACAGATCCGTGTATACCTAGAGACATACTCTTTTCATCAAGATTAAGCACATGCTGACTTCTTTTCTTCACTGCCTTCTATACACACTGTAGATACATCATATTTAGCTCATCAAGAACATATTCTAGCAAACACAACTTCATCAAGTAAGTTGTCATCATTTTCATCAAGTGGGTTGCCTTTCAAGGACAACTCTTAGCATCATATCACATCAGATTTACATCATTCACCAAGTCCATCAAGTCAAGAATAACTTCATCAGGTGGATTGCCATCAAGGACAACACATGTCAACAGTCGCATGTCTTCATCTTCACTCAGTGGGTTGCCATCGAGGACAACACTTCTGCATCATATTTCCAACAATCTCCCCCTTTGGACTTGATGGCAACCATGATGGTGTTTGATCACCACAACAGATAGGTACATTAAGAATACCATGACACCATGTCACTCTCCCCCTTTGACATCAAGGGAAAAGGGCGGATCGAAAACCAACATACTCTCCCCCTTTTTCTCCTCATGTGGAAGAAGCGTTCTGCAGATCGGATATATATAGAAGTGACCAAGCTCCCCCTGAGTTCATGTTGAATCTTCAAACATATTTTCAATAAAGACATGACTTTATGACTTTGCTATCATCAATGACTCATACTTACATCAAAGATCCAACCAAGTGGATTTACATATCAGACTCAAGTACCCAACCAAGTGGGTTTACAAATTTGACAAGTCCTTACATGACTGAATATTACAAATTTACATCATGAGTCTCAACAAGACTTTTTCAACAAATTACAAAAATGACCATTTAAGACCAACACCAGAAAGTCCTCAAGCATGAGAACATATTTCAGAACCATCATAATGCCAACAATGCATTATACTCAGCAACGCTGATACTCCCCCTGAATCTATGCATCCATGCATTCTTTTCATATGACTAAGGCTCCCCCTTAGTTTGTGCATCCTGAACACTTTCACCAACAAATCATCAAGGCATCTTTGTGAGAAATAGAATTATGAGAACTGGAACACCACCAGAGATACCAAACAGTATCAGATATACCAAACAGCATTGCATCTGTGCTGAAGAGAGCTGACTCTAAGCAAAAATTGTCAGAAATCAGACATACGCGGTTTTATGTGCAGGAACTCGCGTATATACGCGACTGTGTTTCAGGAAACCCGCGTATCCACGATCATCTTCTAAAATTTATGCAGATTTGTTCTTTTGATTGGCAGAGAACACTCCCAGCTTCTATCTTTTCTTCACACCAGATGCTCTGTCAGAGATACATATAACCAGAATAATCAAACCAACCATGAGAGACATCATACATTGCTCCCCTTGTGACGATACATTACTAGATCTCATAATGTATCTCACATCATTCCTGCAGTCAATCAGAGAAGTAAGCTTCAGAAGCGGATGACTGCAGTAGGGTCAGAATTCCCTACGTTTCTGATCGGTCCTCCATCTTTTTCCAGATTTGTTTGAACTTTCTATTTTTGTGCTGGAAGTTATCCAATTTCTCATGTCTGTTCAACCTGCATTCCTTTTCTACATGTCCATACTTGTTACAAGAATAACACCTCATGTGACCAGAGAAATAAGCATAAGAATCATAATGAGTATTTCTAATCTTCCTCCTTTTACAATCAGCTGCTTTATGTCCATACTTGTTACATGAAAAACAATATCCCTTGAAGAAACCAGAGTACCTTTCTATGTAGGAACTGTTTGTTTGAGGCTGAAATGATCTTCTCCTGCAATTTGCTGCAACATGCCCATAATTGTGACATTTAAAGCATTCAACATTATTGACTGATTTCCTTTGAGATTTCATCATTGTTGGCTGACCTTTTGTCTCTTTCAACACTTCAGGTTTTGCATTGACATCCTCTGAATTTTTAGCACTTCCTTGTGAGCTAGATTCTCCTTTAACAGTTTCATGGAAACCAAGACCAAGTTTGATAGCAGAAGACCTTTGATTACTCAGAATATTGTCCAAAATATTAGTACTATCATGAAACCTCAAAAGTTTAACCTTTTCTTCTAATTTACCTTTGAGAATGTTTACCTCAACCTCCAAGGCTTGACATTGCTTCATCAAGCTTTCTTCTTTCCTTCTTCCATCTTCTACTTGATCCTTCAGATTTAGAATCTCTTCTTTCAACCAATTTTCGTTTTCTTCACATGTTTGTTCTAGCTCTTCATTATTCTTATTTGATTTTTCCAGATCTTCTTTGAGAGATATGATTTCTGCTTCAAGGCCTTCCTTTTCAAATGATTGTAGAGGTTCCTCATTTTTCTTACTTGATGTTTCTAGATCTGCCTGCAGAGAGATGATTGCAGCTTCAAGTCCTTCATTCTTCTTGCTTGATTTTTCAAGATCTACTTCTAGATCTTTAATTCGATTGGATGCATAAGTATGAAACCTTTGATACTTGTCCACCTGTCCATTCAACATTTCTATTTGATCTTTCATTTGAGAGGTCATCTCTTTGTAAATAGAATCTTTCGTATCAATTTCCTTTTGTTGTTCTTCAACTTTGATCTTGATAGCTTCCACAACTTTACTATCTTCACTATTGTTTGCACAAAGAAGAGTATTACAAGTGGCCTTCTTCTTTTCCTTCTTTGCCATGAGTATTTGTAGAGCTTCTTCAGAAACTTCTGGATCCATACTGTCACTTTCACTATCATAATCTTTGCACATGCAATTAAGTAAGAGACAAGAACAACGATTAATACCTAGTTCTTCTTCTTCAATTTTTGCTATACATGATTTCTGAGGTATCTCCTTGTTTCGAGTAGGCTTCTTCTTTTGCTTCTTTGCCATGAGCACTTTCAGATCATGGTCAGAATCTTCTTCATCTTCACTGGACACTTCATCATCATCTTCTTTTGCATAATAACTCTTTCTTTTTTCAAATTGTTTCCCTTTACCATGTTTTTCTCTATAAGGACATTTAGCAGCATAGTGACCAACTTTTCCACACTCAAAACATTTGAAGGGAAGCTTACCTTTGAATCTTCCAGTACCTAGTTGGAGCTTTCTCATGAAATTCGCTTCTTCTTCATCGGATATATAGCTGGATTCTTTGACAACTTCCTTTTCCTTTCCTTTTGTAGATGCCTTAAAAGAAGCTTCTCTGATTTGGGAAGGACCTCCTTGTCTCATTTCAAAAGCAGTCAGAATACCATGCAATTGAACAATAGAAAGAGTTTGCAGATCTTGCCTTTCTTCAATAGCCGAAACTTTAGAGTCAAATTTTGAAGTCAAGGATCTTAAGACCTTTTCCACCAGAGTAGTATCAGTTATGGTTTCACCCAAATTTCTCATTCGATTTGCAATATCATCTAGACGAAGAAAGAAAATGGCAACACTCTCATCACTATGCATCTTCAAATTTTCATATTCAATTCTAAGAGTTTGGAGTTTTGCACTTTTTACCTTTGTGTCTCCTTCATAGCTTAGAATGATTTTGTCCCATATTTCTTTTGCTGAATTTAGCTGCATCACCTTAGCAAATTCTGGTTCAGACATGCTTCCTAATAAGACATTCACCGCTTTGGCATTGATTTCATACTTCTTCCTTTCTGCTGCATCAGTAGGAATACTTGCCGGGTATTGATAACCTTCTTCCACGATTGCCCATACATCTGCACCAAGACTTTGCAGATATGCTTTTGTTCGTACCTTCTAGAATATCAGATTGCTTCCATTGAATAGAGTTGGCTTTATAGACATTACTCCTTCTTGACTTCCCATTGCGACGGATCTCCTTTAAGCGATCAAGCTTCTGCACAAGGACCTCCTCTGATACCAATTGTTGGGAAAAAAATACTGAGAGGGGGGGGGTGAATCAGTATTTACAGCATATTCAAAACTTTTTACTTTTCTTTACTTCAAAATCCATACGCTACTTTCCTTTATTAAACCCGCGTATATACGCTGATATCCTTCATGAAACTTGCGTATACCCAGAGATCTAATTATTCCATTGGTTCTTCACTTACATAATTCCACCATTCATTTATTAGATGTTCTATAAACAGTAAACATGTGCAGTAAGAACAAAATAAACCATCACACAAAGCATCACACATGAACACCAGGATTTTTAGGTGGAAACCCAAATCGGGAGAAAACCACCGCTGTAGTTGCTCAGCCTTCAATATTTTTATTATAGAGAAAACATGTTACAACATATGTGCTGGTGCAGACTTGACCAGCACACAGGCACCCACCTGCGCTCGTTTACCAGCCTCTCCTGGAAGGGAGCTCCAACCCCCTGACTCGTTTACCAGCCTCTCCTGGAAGGGAGCTACGACCCCTCGATCTCGTTTACCAGCCTCACCTGGAAGGGAGCTACAACCCCCTGACTGAAGGCTACAACCCTCAGCACCACCTTGGACCACGTTTCATCAATTTTCACACTGGATCCAACAACTTCAAAAGAGCACAACTTGTAGGCCACGTTTCATCATATTTTCAGACTGGACCCTCTCCATACATTTAAGCACAGTCAAACATCAACAACAGATAACTAAAACAGAGCAGATCAGATCAGAGATTTCATACCCCATGCTTCAACAAACCCTAGTTTGCATACGCGCTTTCCTTTCACTGATGTCGCGTATATACGCGCTTCTGTCCACATAAACCAGCGTATACCTCTGTACTAATTTCACTGTGCATACGCGCTTTCTCTTTAGAAAAGTCGTGTATATACGCGCTTCCTATGCGGCAAACTAGCGTATAGATCTTCAATTATTATAGAGCAGCATACTTCTTCAGATCAGATATTCAGTTCAGATTTACCCTTTTACTTCAGACAGATGTTCGCCTCATCTCAGATCTAAGCCTTCCATAAACAGATCTAGCAAATATAAATACATTCCAGATCTAGATATTCCGCTTCATCATTTCTTCATAGGTGCACCATAGATTTAGATCTATCATCAAACCTTTACCCTTTCCATACAGATATACTTCATAGAGAAGTATTCATTCAAGCTCAGACATCTTGCTCCCACTCTCATGATTTTCACAATGAATTTCATCTCTTTATATAGGTTTATCCTTTTTCAATACCATGAGCCCCTTTCAATACCATGAGCCCAAAACTACATTAATTTCGATGGTATTCCTGGACGGGGTCAATTAGGCGGATCATTACCCAATACAATGGGTCAATACCATGGTGGTTACCCCTGGTTTTGCACTTTTAGAGCGCTTTTGCCCATACGCGACTTGGAACGTTCTTTTCCGCGTGCATACGCGACTTCCCTTAGACAGATCCACGTATACCTAGAGACATACTCTTTTCATCAAGATTGAGCACATGCTGACTTCTTTTCTTCACTGCCTTCTGTACACACTGTAGATACATCATATTTAGCTCATCAAGAACATATTCTAGCAAGCACAACTTCATCAAGTAAGTTGTCATCATCTTCATTAAGAGGGTTGCCTTTCAAGGACAACACTTAGCATCATATTGTCAACAAACATCATATCACATCAGATTTACATCATTTACCAAGTCCATCAAGTCAAGAATAACTTCATCAAGTGGATTGCCATCAAGGACAACACATGTCAACAGTCGCATGTCTTCATCTTCACTCAGTGGCTTGCCATCAAGGACAACACTTCTGCATCATATTTCCAACAAAATGAAGGTTAGCAAGAGGAATTTAAAAGTAGCACATGATAAACAGAAGAGATATGAATATAAAAATAGGGAATTTAAGGAGTTTTAAGTTTGAGAAGAGCGCCTTGATCATTGGATCATGTGCCAAGCTGGCGCCTCGATATTGCAGGCCTTCCCATATCAATATCTCAGGTCTTTCGATATCGATATTGCAGGTCTTCCGATATCGCAAGGCTTTCATCCTTGCCTTTCCATTTGCGGATAGACATGGTGTAATGGAGTTCTTTTACTTGGTTGAGCTGGATTCTCATATAGTTTCGAAATTGAGTGGGGTAGTCTTAGGAAATTTCCCAAAGGCCTAGGAATACCTTGACTGGTAATGGTGTGATACATAATAAATCCTAAGGGTGGAGACAAGAAAATTCTTCATGGTTTAGGTGGAGATATCCAGAGGCATCCAGGATTATTTAGGGCCTAGTTATCCCTTGACAGATATATGTCGGGATTGTGGTAAAGCCTGGTAGTATATGTTTATTGTTTGGGTCAAGGAATCCCTTGACCAGTAATGGTGGGATACATGGTAAATCCTAAGGGTGGAGACAAGAAAATTCCTCATGGTTTAGGTGTAGAGATATGAAGAAATCTAGGCTTGTTTAGGGCATAGTGATCCCTTGAACAGTATATGGTGGGATACACGATAAATCTTGATTGTTGTATGCAAGATGGTTTTCGGGCAAGGAATCCCTTGACCTATAATGGAAAGATACATGATGAAGCCTAAGGAAGCCCTAGTTGGTTTTTTTATGAGTCCCACATTCAAGCTTGGAATATGGAATGGGGGTGAATAGAAGTATGAGAGATTGGGTTTAGCTGAATCTACCATCGAGTGGTACGTGGAAGTCCCTAACTTGGTTGGATTTTCGTATGTTAATAAGAGCTCTTTCGCTCTTATATTGCCATGAGTAATTGTACGTTTTATTATGTGGCTTTGGTTGTTATTTTATCATGGTGTATATGTTTCTCATTTTTTGGTTATATGTTGGTTATATGATGTATAGTGGCTATGGCTCTTGATGTGATGATTAATGAATGCATGTGCTAATAAATGTTATTGCAAGTATTATGAGAAGCCATTATACCTTCTTGGCGATTCGCAGATAAGTATTAGACCCCTATGTTTAAATATATGTTCATGACCTATATATTACATGTTCACCATGTGTTTGATGAAATCTCTAGTGTATTATAGGAAGTCTAGGTCAAATTTTGATTTGATATTGAATGTTTAGCTTGTCATTGTTATAATTATGATTCCCTAGTGAGCTTATTGAATTAATGAAAAAATATGTATTAATAAGTTACAGGTACTATGTACACAAAGTGTTTGAAGAAATGAGTAACTCAGACCTCCAAATTCCCAGGGTCATAACTTAAGCATATGATCTTTATTTGACTATCATAATACCTCATTTCAAATATCTCCACGAGGAGGCCGAAAATAAACTAGTAAATTGATTTGGAAATTTTTTAGTATCTTTGTCTTCCCTAGAAATGTTGTTTATTCCCTCAAAGCGACCTCAGAATTTTATGATCCGGATTTATGCAAGAATGAAAAAGAATACACATATAACCATAAATACAAAAATGTAGTGGAAATAACACTTCATTTCATTAATATCAAAGAAATTTGTTTACACACAGAATGGAAATAAACTATCTAGGGCGTTGGTAGCTTATCTCTGAGAAGAGATGTGGTGGCTACAATGAGGCTCGAAGGCCTATATATCATTGAGAAACAATGGAAAATCATAAACATCCAAAACCTAACCCTAGGAGATGAAATGCCAGAATATGGGCGCTGTCAGGGTAAATTGGTACATCAATTTCCCGGGGTCGTAACTTTGGCATAGTATCTTCATTTGACAAAAAAGATACGTTGTTAGAAATATATATCCGAGGACTACAACTACTGACAAAAAATATGAAGTCTAGAACGGACTCATATTCGTTGGAGGTTTGATGCCCAAAAAACATTGTTTAGGGACTCAAAATGGCTCCGGAAGTTCAGGACCCGAAAAACTGCTAAAAATAATAAACTATGCTATAATTAAGGAAAATGAAAAATGAGAAGAAACACTGGTGGGGTTCCAAGTGGAATAGGATGGTGGCCACTAATATCACCTTGTATCATTCCTCCCCCCTTAGGAAGAAATGGTCCCCATTCTGTTGATTTCATACATTAGATGAGGAAAATTTTGCTGAACTTGGTCCCTGCTGAACCACTTGCCTTGGTGCAGGAGTTGGCTATCTTTGACAACCCAATACAGTTGGATATTCTACTGGAAAGTGTTCTTGATTTTCATGTCCATGATCCAATCTATGGCAGGCTGTTCCATGCAGTCTGAGTTTAACTCTGTTGGTGTGAGTTGTTCTGCAATCTCAGAGATGTCCAGTAGAGGTGGGAAGTAGGGCCGAAGGCGATCCACATTGAATATTGGGTGTATACCAAGGAATGGTGGAATAATGAGCTTGAAGGCATTTTTCCCTACAACCTTGGTGATAGTGTATGACCCATATCAGAGCAAGCGAAGCTTGCGGTGGGATCTAGTGAGGCGCTCCTTCTGCAAATGTAGCCACACTTTGTCGCCCACGTGGAAATTGTGTGGCACCCAATGTTGATCATGTCATTGCTTGTACTTAGAATTGGCTCTATATAATACCTCATGAACTTGCTGGTGGATGTGATGAATGTGCTCAATGAAGTTATTCAATTTGTCAACTTCCGATTGGACATGAGTCGAATCAACCTGAGTAGCCACAAATGGCATGGCTACGTCAATGAGACATATTGGTTGGAATCCCAGGCCCACATGAAAATGGTTGTGGCTGGTTGAGCTGTGGAGAGCCCGATTGTAACTGTGTTGTACATAAGGGAGGCTCTCATCCCATGTGTGAGGATACTTTGAATTGTACATGCACAAAATGTGTACAATAATCTTGTTGACGACCTCTGTCATATGTGGGCATGGCCTCTACCCATTTGGTGAAATAGTCGATGACCATGATAATGTATTTGTGGTTACCAGATGACATGGGGTTACAAGTCGTGAATTCAATCCCCCATTTTCATAAGGGACTGGCTACAATGAACAGGTGCGGGGGAGCGGGTGGCACTTTTGCCTTATGACCGAATCGTTGACATCACTTACACCTTTTGAATGTTGAGATGCAGTTGCGGAATAAGGTGGGCTAGAAATATCTTGCTCGCAGGACTTTTTGGGTGGTATCCATTCGAAGTGGTGGCCACCACAAGCTCCACTATCACAGTCATTAAGGGCTTGCTCATCTTGGTCATGAGTGAGGCATCAACATAAAATGGTGTCGATGCCCCATCGATAAAGGACATCCCCCATGAGGAGGTATTAGGGGGCCTGGTGGCATATGCACCTGCAGTCGTCACGAGTGAGATTTGTTTTGATATTTTGGGTTCATAGGAATAAGAGAATATCTTCATACAAAGGGTTGTCGGTCTTCACTAGGAAGAGATGTTCGTTCGGTAGTGAATCATTAACTGGTGATCCTTTGGTCTTACTTGGGACGTTAGTGATTAACTCGACTAAAATTAAATCCTTCTTGTTTTTGGGGGAGCTAAATTTTAATTCAAACTCTTGCAGTATAACTATCCAGCGAGTGTATTTATGGTTCATCAAATGACGAGTGAGAAGATATCTCATGGGGTTAATATCTGCAATGAATATTGTAGTCCTTAAGATGATGTAGTGGAAATTTTTTTGGACTGTGTGTGTTAATGCTAGGGCAGTCATCTCTTCAGGATCATATCTTAAGGTAGGGCCTCATAAGTTTTTACTAACGTAATAAATTATGTGTTCCTTTTTAATGTTCCTACTTAGCCTTGGCTAAGAGGAGACATTCAATTTTGATTTAATTTATGTTTTATGAATGAATGAATAAAGGAGGACATGTAAAACTCCTAAAAAGTCTAAATAAATCAATGCCCATGTGAAGAAAGACAAATCAGGGCTATGTAAATGATCACTTGCAGGTGTGAAAGAGGTTTGAGACAAATATTGTGCCCACCTTGACCAAGTCAACTGCACTATCTAGGTTCATTATATCTCCAAAAGGGATTGCGTAGTTCTAGAAGGGAGCCTCTAATGTGAAGAGGGCTAACTCATCGAAGTGGTTTAGGGTTTGCAAGGGATTTCTCAACTTATAAAAGGAGGAGGAGAGAAACATGAAGTGGTTGTTGATAGATCATATTTCTGAAGTATTTGTCTGCTTAGACAAATACCATTCTCTGCTGCTTAGTGGAGGATTGTGATTGGAATTCCTATTTAGGGGTTTCCTCTCTTCCCTTGCGGATCATTGGAGGATTTCTTTGCTGAAGAAGGCCACTATCTGGTTTGAGACCAAGCTCTATCTTTCATGAGCAACGCTGGCCCATTGATGGTTTTGCAACTGCTAACTTTGTAGCAAGTGGTGTTCTAGATCTGCTTAGATCTAGCTTGTTTTGAGAGGATTTCTCTGTTGGAGTGTGTTCTTCAGCCTCCAAAGAGATAGCTGATCCATATTTTGTATCAGATCTGTAATTTCATTCCAGTTATTCAGTCTCCTTCACCCTCTGCGCAGTTTCTGCTCAATACTGCGTTATTTTGTGAGAGGGCTTTCTTATTTCAGTTTGCTATCAGTTTGGAGGAAGATCTCTTGGTGTTAGGCTTGCCTTCCCTTGGTGATCCATGGATTTGGTTGCTGATCCATGTATCTATAGATATGATCTATTTCAGCAATAAAAGTTATCTTCAGAAATTTCTGTGTTTTCTGCACCACTGCAAGTTGTAATTCAGATCTACAGCTTATTATGCAATATTTTGATGTAATTCTAATTGGATCTTGTTCTTAAAGTCTTATAGTTTCCAGTTCTGTATTAGATATAATGTTTCATCCATACATATTTCAGGGATATGAAATTTAATGTACAGCATCTGAACCATCTGAAAAATAACGCTGTCTATGTATTTCTGCAGTTTATTCCTTGTTGCAGCTCCAATTTTTGAAGGGATTTTTCCCTAGTTCTCTTTGTAATCTATTGTAGAGGTAGTAAGCTCAAATATAAATCTGATTTACTGTTATATCTCTGAAGTTTTAGATATTTTGCTATCCTCCTCTGAGTTTTAGTCAAAACTGCGCAATTCTAGTAGCTGGGGTTTTCATGTTGCAGCAGTCTCTCTCTTTGGTTGATTTCTAGCTAGTCTTGATTTTGGGATATCTGTTTAATATGCTTAAACTGATTTTTTTCAGCTGAAAATCTGTATATAAGTCACATACAGCATAAATGAGGGGATCCCAGCCCTGATCTATGTTATTCTTGCTCATATTTTCTTATATAGTGTTTTCATTGAAGACCTTGTTGAGATTCCTGAAAGGGATTATTCCAAGTTTTATTGGTAGAGTCTACAATTGGCTAGGTATCCTCTGGTTCTCACCCTATTTTTAGAGGTGAAATAACCAGTAAATTCCTCTGTATTCCATCTCTGAAATAGATTCTTTAGAATCCCCAAAAAGGAATACGACAGTGGTATCGGAGCTCCACTCTTGGCACAACCTATGCTAGCATTAGAGCCTCAGTCATGCTGCATTCTGAAGATGAAGATCCTGTTTCTGAGAGGGAGAGGAGATACTAGAATAGAATTCATAGAAAGTATGACTATACTACTATTGACCTTGACAAGGGTCAAGACAAGGGGAAAGCCCCTGAATTGGTGAATGACAAAGATAAGGAGGCAGAGGAGTTGGCAAAAACTCTCTTGGAAGCAATGCAAGATCCATCCAAGGAGATAAAGGAGATGAGGATAGATCGAATGAGGGAGTCCCTTGGAATATTCCATCAAGGAGAAAGTTCTAAAGTGTCTCAGTTTGGGACTGGTCAACCTGTGAGCTTGCCACAAGTTTCACAGATCTCACAATGCTCTACAATGCCTACCTTCTTGGCTGTAGAGAATGAAGGGCTTCAAGATCCAACCTCTTTGGAAGGCTACTTTGTGGAATATGATTCACAAAGTCAAAGGTTCAAGGATAATTTTAGCTTTCAAGACTTCTGCCATCTCAAGGACTGGAAGAGGCCATGGCGGCAGTACAGAGATGGAGGTTTCCTTCATGGGAGGCACCACACCATGGAAAAGTTCTTCTTGCCTAATTTTGATGGATCACCCTCTTGTTCAGCTAAAGCATGGGTGGAGAAGTTGGACATCTATTTCCAACTGAATAAAGTGCCTGAAGCAGAAGCCATTAAGATTGTTGCACTGCATTTTGATGGAGAAGCCCACAACTGGTGGTTTCATGGACTTTCTACATTGGGGCACAACAATGTGTCCACTTATGCTAAGTTCACTAGGAGACTAGTGGAGATATTTGATCGGAAGGATCTGGAGGCCCCTTTTATAAGCTTGGCAAAGCTTAAATAGAAATGAGATGTCGAGGCCTATATCTCTGGATTCCTGAGATTGTCTGTAATGGTTCCAGATCTTTCAGTAGCAAGGAGAGTCTATATGTTCATTGATGGCATGGAAGAACCTTTGCATGGGTTGGTCAAGCCTACCAAGCCCACCAATCAGCATGATGCCATTGAAAGAAGTAGAGATCTCCAAGATGCCTTGCTAAGGGCAAAGAAAACCTTCCCAAGCAAAGCCACTCACTCTTCTAAAGGGAAGGAGGGGAAAGCTGCTCCACCCGAGGAGAGCTCACAGAAAAAGCTTCTTGACAATTATTTCCAGAGGGAGTTGAGGAAAAAGAAATTATGTTTCACTTATCAAGAGCCATGGGTACTGGGACATAGATGTGTTGTTGGAAGAGCACACTATATTGAATTCTTCTCTGATTGTGAGGAGGAGGAGGGAAATGATGGACCTAGGAGAGGTCACAGTGCTAGTGATGATGAAGAGGAGGATCCATCATCATCCAAAGAAGAAGAAGGAGCATATGCTCCAACCAGTGGGACTCTTGCTTCTTTGAGAGGATTGCCCAAGTATTTGACTCTTAGAGTGCAAGGTTCAGTTATGAACCAAAGAGTATCTGTTCTGATTAACAGTGGGGCAACCCACAATTTTATTGATGCTCACTTTGTGCAAAGGAGAGGGATCCCTACTGACACTTTTGATGGGTTCTCTGTTTTGGTTCTGGGAGATAGAACTATGCAGTGCATGCAGTATTTTCCATCACTTTCTGTGACTATGGGGACCTACACTTTGGAGGACCACTTATTTGTAGTGGACATACCAGACACCAACATCATCTTGGGTGTCCAGTGGTTGATTAATTTTGGAAAAGCCACCACTGATTGGAAGGCCTTGTAGATGGAATGGGTGGATTTGAAGAGTGGAAAACAACAAATCATTCAAGGCATGCACACCTACCCTTCACTTGATGCTTCTACCCACACAACAAAGATGGAATTGCGTAGTGGGGACAGGGACCTCATAGTCCCTTCTCTCATGTTTATGAGAATGCTGCAAGGGAAATTCCTACATCATGGCAAGCCATTTGGGGTGCCATTAGATTCTGTGGGGAAAGCTTCACCAAGTGCTGAAACAATGGAAGAAAGAGTCCCAACGCTGTGAGAGGAAGCAAGGGGGAGGATCATCCTTCCCACAAATAATTTTGGCATGCATAGTGGCAAAGAAGGAAGCAGCAACAAGGAAAGCACCACCATATATGCATCAACAGTGTTGTCTTTGTTGAGAAGTGTAGATCCATATTGGAGGTCTCAACTCCTTGTAGAGTACTCCAAAGATCTGCACACCGGGATGATCTTAGATGGCATAAAGCAAGGAGGAGGATATTTGTTCCATGAAGGGGTCATCTATCATCTTGGTAAGGTATTCTTATCTCAAGCCTCCAAGCTTAGGCAAGTGATACTACAAAGAGCACACAAGGAGTTCCTTTCCAGCTACATGCAGTCAGCAAAAATCTACTCCCTAATCTTGAAGAGTTTTGATTGGGAGGGTATGGAGGAAGAACTACATCAGCATTATGATTAGGAGGAACTATATCAGCACTTACAAGAGTGCGATATTTATGTGGATATGGGGCAGCCAAGGGATCCTATGCAGGAGACATTTCAGCCATCTCTTTCTTCTCTCAAAAGAGAAGAAAAACCCATGCCTAACTCTATGTGTGTGGGAGACTTGTATGGTAAGAAAGCTGATTTTGTGGAGCAAGTTTATTTTTATGATTTGGCACATTCTCTTACCATATGTATGCAGGCCATGGCTCCTACAAGGAGTAATATTACATGCATATCTCATGTATATGATGATGCCAATAAAAATTCTAAAGCTAGCCACTCCCTTGAGGTGCAAAGGGAGATTATTTATCATGATGGGTGCTTCCCAAAAGCACCTAATGGGGGCTTCACTTTCAACCATGTCAAAGTGACCCACATAGAAAATATGTGCTGGGAGTACCACCTATCACACTCAAATCTACTCAAAACAAGGAGTGCACTGCACTGGTACCTTATGTGGGATTGTGACCCACCACCTCAAGTGCTACTTTCAGTTTGCCTATATGTGATTTTGCTTCCATACATAGATGACATATTGATATTGTTTATGGGTATGTATGGGAAAAGAGTAAGTAGTGTACATGTACCACATGGGATGTAACTTTATCCTATACTTCATGATACATGTTTCAAATGTGACATTGCTTCACCCATGTTCATTTATGTTGAGTTTTACACTCCTGAAGGGGAAGACTATGCACCTATCATGTTGGCATTGGAGGAGCAGTTTTTGATGTGTTGGCTTGGTGAGCACTTAATCCATGATGAAAACTTGATTCTTGATGGTGCCATCAATGGAGAAGGTGA
This sequence comes from Pinus albicaulis, assembly GCA_034641835.2. Classification (NCBI taxonomy): domain Eukaryota; kingdom Viridiplantae; phylum Streptophyta; class Pinopsida; order Pinales; family Pinaceae; genus Pinus; species Pinus albicaulis. The sequence continues at coordinate 782,554,030 of CM076576.1, forward strand.
AGAACTACAGCTCTTACCCTGTCAGTTGCTTGAGGACAAGCAACATTTTGGAGGGGAGGACTGTAATGTTCCTACTTAGCCTTGGCTAAGAGGAGACATTCAATTTTGATTTAATTTATGTTTTATGAATGAATGAATAAATGAGGACATGGAAAACTCCTAAAAAGTCTGAATAAATCAATGCCCATGTGAACAAAGACAAATTAGGGCTATGTAAATAATCACTTGCAGGTGTGAAAGAGGTTTGAGCCAAAGATTGTGCCCACTTTGACCAAGTCAACTGTGTTGTCTAGGTTCATTGTATATCCAAAAGGGACTGCGCAGTTCTAGAAGGGAGCCTCTAATGTGAAGAGGCTAACTCATCAAAGTGGTTTAGGGTTTGCAAGGGCTTTCTCAACTTATAAAAGGAGGAGGAGAGCAACATGAAGAGGTCGTTGATAGATCATACTTCTGAAGTATTTGTCTACTTAGACAAATACCATTCTCCGCTGGTTAGTGGAGGATTGTGATTGGAATTCCTGTTAGGGGGTTTCCTCTCTTCCTGAGGATCATTGGAGGAGTTCTTTGCTAAAGTAGGCCACTATCTAGTTCAAGACCAAGCTCTATATTTCATGAGTATTGCTGGCCCATTGAGGGTTTTGCAACTGCTAACTTTGTACCAAGTGGTGTTCTAGATCTGCTTAGATCTAGCTTGCTTTGAAAGGCTTTCTCTGTTGGAGTGCGTTCTTAAGCCTCAAAATAGATATCTGATCCATATTTTGTATCAGATCTGTAATTTCATTAGTTACTCAGACTCCTTCACCCTCAGCGCAGTTTCTGTTCAATACTGCATTATTTTGTGAGAGGGCTTTCTTATTTCAGTTTGATATCAGTTTGAAGGAAGATCTCTTGGTGTTAGGCTTGCCTTCCCTTGGTGATCCGTGGATTGGGTTGCTGATCCATGTCTCTATAGATCTGATTTATTTTAGCAATAAAAGTTATCTTCAGAAATTTCTGGGTTTTCTGCAGCACTGCAAGTTGTAATTCAGATTTACAGCGTATTATGCAATATTCTGATGTAATTCCAATTAGATATTGTTCTTAAATTATTATAGTTTCCAGATCTGTATTAGATGTGATGTTTCATCCATACATATGTAAGGGATCTGCAATATAATGTACAGCAGCTGAACCATCTGAAAAATAGCGTTGTCTATGTATTTCTGCAGTTTATTCCTTGTTGCAACTCTAATTGTTGAAGGGATTTTGCCCTAGTTCTATTTGTAATATATTATAGAGGCAATAAGCTCAAATATAAATATGATTTAATATTATATCTCTGAATTATAAGATCTTTGGCTGTCCTCCTCTGAGTTTCATTCAAAACTGTGCAATTCTAGTAGCTGGGGTTTTCATGTTGCAGCAGTCTTTCTCTTTGGATGATTTCTAGCAAGTCTTCATTTTGGGAGATCTGTTTAATATGCTTAAACTGATTTTTTTCAACTGAAATTATGTATATAAGTCACATACAGCATAAATGAGGGGATCCCAGCCCTTATCTGTGTTATTCTTGCTCATATTTTCTTATACAATGTTTTCATTGAAGACCTTGTTGAGATTTTTGAAAGGGATTATTCCAAGTTCTATTGGTAGAGTCTACAGTTGGCCAGGTAGCCTCTGGTTCTCACCCTCTTTTTATAGGTGACATAACTATTAAATGCCTCTATATTCCATCCTAACCACCGAGACCCTCCTAGATTAATACCCCAACCAAAGCGGTTTCAGATGTTGATAGATACAGGGTGTAATCTTTGTCGTAGTTTGGTGGATTGATCAATGGTGCTAAAGATAATTTGTCTTTAAATCCCTCAAATGATTGTTAGTCTTGATCGTCTCATTTCAATGGGATGTCCTAACAAAGGAAGCGTAGGAATTCATGAGCACAAGTGGTGTAATTTGGGACAAAGCATCTTAGAAAGTTGGCCTTCCCCTGTAAGCTTTGGAGTTTCTTAAGGGTTCGAGGTGGAGGTACCTCTTTGATAGCTTGGACCTTGAGGGGGTCTAGTCTAATCACTTTTTGGGACACAATAAAACCTAGAATTTGTTCTACAGTGATGTAGAAGATGCACATGAGGGGATTCAAGTGTAGGTTTGATTTCCGGCATCATTGGAATACCAACCTCAGATCCTTGAGATGATCTTATTGCTTCTTGGATCGGACGGTGAGGTCACCCAAGTAGGCAAGGATGAGGTGTGCCAAGTCATGAAAGATGTAATTCATGGCTTGCTGGAAAGTGGCTCCGGCATTTTTAACATCGAATGGCATAAATTTATATGCAAATGTGTCCCATGGGGTGGTGAACGCGGTCTTGTACCTGTCGGTGTGCCATATTTGGATTTGATTATACCCAGAGAAACCATCCTTGAAGGAGAAGGCCTCGTGTCCTACGCAAGCATCGATAACTTGGTCAATGAATGGGGTAGGGTAATTGTACTTTAGGAAAGCTTCTTTCAAATTGCGAAAATCAATACATACACGAATGGTGCCTTGTTTCTTCATGACGAGAATAGGGTTGGAAACCCATGATGTGTAAGCAATGGGGTAGATAAACCCGTATTTCTGAAGCTTATCGATTTCTCATTTAATTTCTTCTGCCTTTGATGGGTGCAGTTGACGTTGTTTCTGGCATACTGGTGGTACGTAATTCCTGGTGTCAATGTGGTGCTATACTATAGTGGTACTGAGTCCAGACATTTATGAGTAGTCCCATGCAAATATTTCTCTATACTATTGCAACAGATGGGTGTAAGAGGTTACTTCATCTGGGAAATATGTTGCCCCCAGCGAAATTTCTTCGACTTTCTCAAGATTTCGAGAGATGTTCACTTTGATGGTGGGAGAAATGTTAGACATGTTCCCTTCTTCGAACGCATTGGGCACTGTAATGGGGTTTTTTAACCAATTGAATCTCTGAGATGGAAGGAATTATTTTGATTCGATTGCGAATATCTCCTAGTTTCCTTGTTAGTTAGGGTCGAACGTCTTTTTAGGAAGAAAAAATGAGCAGTGATGCATTGCATCCCACGAATAAAATGGTTCTATCATGGCCTCCAGAATATACTCATCTGAGTGGAACTAGGATGATAAGGGAGATTTAGTCTACGCAAGGCTGTCAGGAGGTGGTTCGGTCCTAATGGAGCTAGTTGACAGACATGAATAAGATTCCATCGTCGATGCAGTGGAACCAAACATGGTCAACTAGGTGCAAATAGATTGGGTTTAAGAACCAACACTACTCTTCGTCCCTAAGGTGGACGCTCAGAAGGGATCAGGCATGGGGGAAATATTCCGCTATTTCCATCTCTGAGTTTTTGGTTTAGGGAGGTATATCTCTCTTGGAGAGTTTAGAATCGATTCTTCTCTTGCCACTCTTAGCCTTGGGAGGTGTTCACAATTTATCATATGGTGAATATGTCAGCAGATCCTACAAAAGAAGTGCATGATCTTCTCTTGATTAGAGAGATGCTTCTACAGGATAGGCGAGACCATGCGAAAGATGTTCATCAGGAGCTTCAGTTCCTTACACTAATTAACCTGGTGGTCGAATTTGTTATACAACCCACATGCCATCCTAGGCTGGACATGGGTCCTGTTAGGCCGGTGCATCCTTTTGACTCACCCAATGCTTTGGTAGTGATACAGGGTAGGTTGCCTGGGGGAAGTCGGCCTTACATTAGGTTCTCTAATATCGGGATGGATTATATCTTGGAACTGCGTTTATAATGAACATATGATGTCGATTAGGGGGCACACTTGAGGGATACAGGTACAATTTTGAGCATGATGATTGCGTTGGCATACTAGACAAGAATGTATTTCTTGGGTATTCCCTTCCCTTAGAGTTGGTGAGGTGATTGGGTACCATTTGCGTAGTGATTGTAGGTCTAGGCATTTAGCAACCAAATGGTTACATGCATTGCATAACACACAAGTTGGTATTCTCCATGGAGGGCGATTGGGGGTGAATATGTGCCCTCAGCCAACCACTTTTTTGCTGACAAAAAAAGAATGGATTTTGTCAAACTATCCTCTTGTGTTGTCAAACTATCCATGGATTCTGTATCTGAGCCATCTTTTAAGGAGAGGCGAATTATGGCCGTGCGTAAACTGGTTAACACTGACCTAAATCAAGGGATATAACGACAATGACATAATGGGTGATCGCCGCCACATATCTGACACGAATGTTGGATCGCTAGAAGGTCGGCATGGTATACAGGTTTAACCAGATACCATATTTGAAACAGATCTAGAGTGCATAGTCGGTGATGAACTAATCGCATTCGTCACAGAGAGAAGAGTATTGGATAGGTGGAGGAGGGACAAATGTGCGTCTTTTTGGTGACTGTCGTGCCTTCTGAAGGTATAATATGACCCAAGGTTCTTCCCCATTTTTCTGCATGGGGGGATCCTCATGATATGATTGTTCTAGGGCATGTAAGGCATCCCTATATCGCAGTATTTCTAGAAAATGATGAGTGCAGTGCCCATAATTGTTGCAGATAGTGCATGCGTGGTTGGTATGTAATGCTTTACCTTGGTTCTTCGCAGTTGGTTCCTTTTTACGGGAACTTGTGGCCGCATAGTTTCTTTTTGAGTTGAGGAGATGTTTCAATTCGTCCAACTCCGGGTAGATATTGGTAGGGTGGCCTATAATATCACATAATGCACAAGGTTTCATTTCCCCTGGAATGATGGAGTTTTCTATAGTTTTCCCTTTTTTATGGATTTTCCTGGTCACTTTAAATGGCATTGCTATGGGAATCTCTTTAACCAGTGTTCCTTAGGAAGGATGGGGATTATTCCTATAGATGTAATGACAGGGGATCCTAACATGGTTGGTGGGACCAGGTACCAGAAAGGTATCGCGCACGACATGTTTGGCAATGTTACTATTACCCAGAATTGTTGTGACACAAAGCAATAGCATAGGGTAGAAAATATGTGCCTGTGTTCTTGGTTTCATTACTAATAGTCTCGGTCTCCTGGCTATTTTTTGTGTTTGATGATGACATCATGCACACTGGGGCCCTTGTGATATCAGTGAATAATTCTGGTATGATATGGGGATCTACTAGGAATGATCATAGGATATATGACAGTTTGAATTTGCTGGGGCCATATTCCTGGTATTGAATGAGTGATTTCGTATATGTGTCTACATAGGGTATGTCATCGGCGTTCATCATGCGTCACTTGTCATGGTATGTCAACTAGTCGACGGTGATGATGTGATCCTGATGGGGGAACATCATTATTTGGAATTCAGAGGATTTTATGGCAGACTTAGGTATCAAGCCTGAGAAGAGATCCTTGATCATAGGATCATGTGCCAAGCTGGCGCCTCGATATTACAGACCTTTCAATATCGATATCGCAGGCATTTCAATATCGATATTGCAGGTATTTCGATATTGAAAGGCTTTCATCCTTTCCTTTCCATTTGTGGATAGACATGGTGTAATAGAGTTCTTTTACTTGGTTAATATAGATTGTCAGATGCTTTCGAAACTGAGTGGGGTAGTCTCAGGAAATTTCAAAATGCCTAGGAATACCTTGACTGGTAATGGCGGGATACACGATAAATCCTAAGGGTGAAGATGGGAAATTCCTCATGGTTTAGGTGGAGAGATCTAGAGGCATCCAAGATTGTTTAGGGCCTAGTTATCCCTTAACCAATATATGTTGGGATTGTGGTAAAGCCTGGTAGTCTATGTTCATTGTTTGGGCCTATGAATCCATTGACCAATAATGGCGGGATACATGGTAAAGCCTAAGGGTGAAGACAAGAAAATTCCTCATGGTTTACGTGGAGAGATCTGAAGACATCTAAGCTTGTTTAGGGCATAGTGGTCCCTTGACCAGTATATGGTGGGATACACGATAAAGCTTGATCATTGTATACATGAGGGTTTTCGAGCAAGGAATCCCTTGAACTATAACAGAAAGATACATGATAGAGCCTAAGGAATCCCTAGTTGGTTTTGTTATGAGTCCCACATTCATGTTTGGAATATGGCATGGGGGTGATTAGTAGTAAGAGAGATTGGGTTTAGCCCAATCTATCATCGAGTGGTACGTGGAAGTCCTTGACTTGGTTGGATTTGCATATGTTAATAAGAGCTCTTTCGCTCTTATATTTTCATGAGTAATTGTACGTGTTATTATGTAGCTTTGGTGTTTGGTTTATCATGGTGTATATGTTGCTCATTTTTTGGTTATATGTTGGTTATATGATGTATAGTGGCTATGGATCTTGATGTGTTTGATTTGTTAATGAACGATTAATGAATTCATGTGCTAATAAATGTTATTGCAACTATTATGAGAGGCCATTATACCTTATTAACGATTCTCAGATAAGTATCAGACCTATATGTTTAAATATACGTTCATGACCTATAGATTACATGTTCACCATGTGTTTTCCGAAATCTGTAGTTTTTTCTAGGAAGTCTCGGTCAAATTTTGATTCGAGATTGAATGTTTATATTGTCATTTTTATAATTATGATTCCCTAGTGAGCTTATTAAATTAATGAACAAATATGTTGTTGACGGGAAAATTTTTCCGGCCAACAGTAGGGGATCTCCCCGGTAGAAAGTCCTAATTAGACCTTGAACCGTTTGGAGTAGGGATCCCGTCCGGGGTGTGGGTCCAGCTACCGCTTAAGATGCCTTCCCTTCGGTCTCAAAAGAACCTGATTGAACCTGCGGACATACACTTATTCACATGATACAGAATACAGGATTGATGCATTAAACACGAATCGAACACTATGCGTAGCAAGATCATAAATAAAGCATGTACACCTCAAGAGATGTCATTAGCAACACATCTTTGGGGGTAATGCTTATAAGGTAGTCCGACTAAAAGAACAGTTCTCTGCAGACAGATATCCTTTACTTTCAAAGACAAACGAAACGTTAAACAAAGAATTACTAATATTCAATAACAGAGTGTATGATAATCACGATCATTGATACAACACAGATAGCCATGACGGATAAATGATGACATAGAGGAAGCCATTAATCATAGGATGTTCTCAACCGTACAAGGAATACACACAAAGAGCCCAATGAAGAAAACACACATCATAACCATAAAGTTTATTAACCGTATTCACATGGATAAGAGACAATCTTTCTGTCATGCCATGTAGCTCTCTTCAGCCCAAAGAAAATCCCCTCCTTTACAAGCTCCCGAAAAGTATTTATAAAACAAAATCATGCCAGCTCTTTTGTCCTTCACTCTCTCACTCACTGCTACTTTCCACACCTTTATTCTTTTGCGACCTGCGACCTGGCTGCTGTTGCGACCTGCGGCCTGAATGGGTCGCGGGGTCACAAGTTGCAAGAAAATGAGAGAATGCGACCTTGCGACCTTGCGACTAGGTCGTTGGGTCGTGAAGTCACAAAAGGTGAAAAAACCGAAGGTATGCAACCTTGCGACCTTGATACTAGGTCGTTGGGTCGCAAGGTCGCAAAAGGTGAAAAAACCAAAGGTATGCGACCTTGCGACCTTGCGACTAGGTCGCTGGGTCGCAGGGTCACAAAAGGTGAAAAAACCGAAGGTATGCGACCTTGCGACCTTGCGACTAGGTCGCTGGGTCACAGGGTTTCAAAAGGTGAAAAAACCAAAGGTATGCGACCTTGCAACCTTGCGACTAGGTCGTTGGGTCGCAGGGTCCCAAAAGGTGAAAAAACCGAAGGTATGTGACCTTGCGACCTTGCGACTAGGTCGCTGGGTCGCAGGGTCGCAAAAGGTGGAAAAACGAAGAGACGCAACCTTGCGGCCTTGCGACTAGGTCGCTGGGTCGCGGGGTCGCAACATTCAGGAAAAATTAGAGATGCGACTTCGCGACCTGCTGGGATTTGCGACCTGCGAGTTCCAAAGGGTTGCAGATCTGCGGATTTTATAGCAGTGTTCCTCATCTCATGTTCTTCGCTTTGAAAATTGGTCCTCTTGCTTGCTGGGAAAAACTCCAACTCGTCGTGCAAACCCACTGCCTCCACCTGCAATCAGATGGCTCCTATGTGTAAACAGAGTGGTTCCTCCAGCAATAAAATCACATAGGTCACATATCTTCATGGTGGAATAATAATAATGCTAAGGACATTTTAATCAATTGTAAGAATGAAAATAATAACTTAGACCCCTGTGCGGTCAAGTGTGGGGCTACTGAATGATCGGAGAGAGTGGTTGGGGTAAGCTTTCGCTGTGCCCTTCCTCTGTCAGGATCATGAATGAGCTTCTTTATTCACATTCTTAGTGTTCGCTGTAGGTTTTCAGGCTCATCGATTTTCCCATCCATAAGAGGAGCAGTACTTGTCACCTTCCATTGGAGAATCTCGGGTATCTTGAGTGAGGAGAACTGGTCAGGTACGACAATCTGGGCAAGGCTTATAACAGTCTAATGCAATGAGGGCTGGTCAGTTAGGGCCATTAAAACACAGCTAGCCCAACTGAAGTTTTCCTTTGCGCGGCTCGAGAGCCACCATATTAAGCTCCCATCCGTAGGCTAGCTATTATATAACATCCATTAATAACCCTACACGATTACTCTTGTTTCATGATGCTCCCATCTGCTAAAGGGACCAAGCAGCAAATTGATAGCAACCTTGCTTCCGATTCTAGATCAGTGAAGAGGTAAGACGCCATCTCTACTTCCCAAAGATCCTAACGACAGTGTCATTCATGATCTAGCACTAACTATCAAACGGGTTCTTCCAAGCTTCGATGGCGTGCTACCTCTTCCCGTTAACAACATGGATATGGATTACGTGGTTTTACGGCTCCATCCACCGTGGTTAGGTTACAACCTTTCATCCGTGCTTAAAACATGTGTTTCATCCACTGCACGCTCCATATGCATTTTGAACACAGCCTTTGACTGCTGCATACAGAGGAGGTGCCAACGTTTATCATAGGTTGGAAATTGCGTTGAAGATTTTCATACGTTGCACCGTTATAATATTCGCAGCCACGTTTCAAACATAGGTTTTGATCATAAAAATATCTTCGCTCTAAAACTCCGCCATCGAGCCCTTGCATACCTCTCCATGCTTTAAAAATAAAACCGTTGTATGTCAAACAAAACCCCGCCATCGACGTTGATCTCCCTGCAACATGTCCATGCACGTTTGCGCCATGCGACGTGGGACTTTCCTGCCTTGCGTGTCTTCATGCAACGTGTCTATATATAATTCTGCACCGGGTTTCAACGTAAGGTCGACCGAACATTTGCTGAACCTTTGCGCCCGCTCCTCGTTTTGAATATAAAACCTGACTATTATATATTCACCCAAGGCGTTTTAACATAGGTTGAAACGTGGACCGCCACGTATAAACATTTACTTTTGGCTCAATGCAACGTAACTATCGAACATTTGCTCCAAACGCCTTACTATATAATACGATCATCACACATGTATGCTCGGCGCCCATTTTGTAACCTTATATGGTTTGAAGAATACTGCAATCCGCACCACGACTTTGAATGACCAAAAGTATGTATTTGCTCGAAACCACCGAACTTGGCGCCCATGCAACGTGCTATGTTTTAAAAAGAACCTTGACCATTAATTACGATATAATGTTTCCCATTTTATATATTTTGGAACCTACATATTCTTGCACCTTGCATTAATATATACACATCACCTTGCGCCCTTTATGATGTTATCATTGAGTTTTGCTCCAAGATAACTCATGGTTTTAAAAACCATGTGCTTCGGGCTTAGTTTTAATTTGATCATTTACTTATCCCCATGATACGAAGGCTTCTCGTTTTGAAAGATCGAAAGTCGAAATATACTTCTCAAGCCACATTGATATCCCTTTTCATATTGACCTTCTCTACCTGGCTACCAAAGGCGTATGCATTTCAACATGACCTTGTAGGTTTAATTTGAAATTCCCCATTTCTTATGGTCTCGTTTAAACAACTTTCAAAAGCAAAGAAGGCTAGGGTTTTAAGGCCTTTTCATTCCTCCATATTATACTCCTTGCATCACAGATAAGTCCACACTATGTGGCTCAGGATTAATAAATGTTTCTTTTGAAAGGATTGTTCACATATTTGAAACTCTGTCGTTGGCTTGCCACACCACCCTTTGTGTTTTCGCACTGCTGCCCGGCGCGAGAATGCCTCGAATGAGATGTCATTATCTAGAGAAATATTCTGAGTTCGCTTTGTTCACTGGCCTATACTTCAGGCTAGAGTCATCGAAGTGGAGAAATTTGTTCCTTTGCGTGCACCCCTCGACATTCAGATGATATGGTGTAGGATCTAGACATTTCCAAACGGAACGCTTTAAGCATCTGGTGTGCACTAGTGAAGGAGGCATTTGCATTAGTGACGTAAAAGGTTCTTTTCTGATCGATGTGCATCACACCATCCTCCTTTTAACAGCACTGATCACTTGCTTCTGATCCTCCCCTGTTCCGCAACTTTGACCTTGTCGTTGAGTCCAATTTTATTTCCCTTGATGCGCTGACACGACTGAGGAGTTTGTCACCTGTGAGGTTGACCTGTGTGGAACATAACGACATCATAATTATTCTTTGATAATGGTGACCACAGATAAAACATATGAAACTAACAAGCCTAAGAGAAGTATTCAAACAACAGCTTAATGACCTACAGTGGGAAGGCTTTTATTCGTCAATACACAAAAGGTTTCCATTCAAACGTATGCATGGAAATCTCATTACACATGGCGTGACTGCGACAAGAGTGTTCGGGCGTATACTGGATGATCCTTCCCACATATGGCATGACTGCAACAGCGACATTTGATCATGATGGCGAGACAACTCATGAGGGATTGGGGATAGGTCGTTGGGATGTAGTTGATTGCAGGTCGGGTGGAAGACCTTAACGCCTAAGCGAGCAGAGGGGGAACCCGAAATTTTAAATATACCCAAAATTTTGGGTGGTGTTGTAGCGGCTACAAAAAATGGCGAACCACTGGTAGAATCCAGCATCTCTGTCAATATCACCACAATAGTCTGAGTCTGGATGATGATGCAAGGGAATATTGAACTAGTTCCGTGGGTACCCTTTGTATTACTTTGGCCCTTTACAGGTATGCCTAATCCTTGTGCCTCAACTAAGTCCCGCTAATCAGAAACACATCTAAGAGAAAGCTCACAGATGCCAGTAGCTTGTTGGTGATGTGAAGAGCAAGGCACTGGGTTTATTATTCTCAGAATTTGTAAAGTAAGCTTCTGGTGTTGCTCCGCTGCTAGCAGGCCTAGACAGTACCCCAGCGGAGTCACTTCAAGAAATCACAAACGTTGCTCCGCTGCCAGCGAGCCTGGTCAGTACCCCAACGGAGTCGTTGCATTACCTCTCTGCGCAGGAAGCCTTTCTAGATCCTTTACCCTTATTTGTTTCATGTGCTTACAGCACTTATTTTCATGTGCTCGTGTCAGTTATTTTCATGTGCTCATGGCACTTATTTTTCATGGGCGGATGAGGGATCCCGACTTATTTTACGAGCAAGAGAGGTTGTTTCTTGTGTTGCAGAAACTGAAAGATATCTTGATTTGGGTTTGCCCTTGTGCCGAACCTTCACATCCCATCTACCAAAATAGGTGAAGCGTGCAAAACAGATCATTAAGATGTCCAAGACTATGCTGGGCACAAGGCTTAGGCTACGGGCAGGGGTCATTCGAAACTATTAGGTCTCCCATAAGCAACCGGCTCATATCTCCCTAGCCAAATGAGTTTAGACTCATAGGAATCCTGTTGAGAATGTGACTTCAATGACTCGTTCTAAGAGAAAGCTGCCTCTTGAGATAGCCACCACCACCTCACGCAAAAATAATGGAGTTACTGCTTCAGCAATCGGGGCAAAAGAAGACTGCAAGGTGATAGGGTTGTAATGAGGGCTCGTGCAGTGGCAGGCGACCTGACAGAACTGATGTGAGGAAGATAGAGTACGACGCAATGTAAAAGGCAAGGCTCAGGATGCGATGCAATGCCATGTGTGAGAATGATCAACCAGTTGTAGGTGGCATAGAGGCGCAATACAAGCAATGATTATTTATGCAACAAAAAGCAACTGAAAAGGAAATGAAAGAAAATACTTGTGACATGATGTTGCCTAAGATATTAATCGTAAACAAAAACAACAAACACACTTTTAAACTATGAAGTAAAAATTTTGCAAGTAAACCTAATTAACTTGAAACTAAAAATTTTATTGCAGGTCCTAGCTAGCCTACACCTAAACCCTAGTTTAACCAATGATGCGGTGGGGCTATGTAAAATCAGCTTTCCAGTGCAGCCACTGCATTAGTTCCCGACCTGCAAGAACAATAATGATCAGGATCAGAGCTAGTATCCAAAAAGGTGCAGTGGCAAAAAAACTTACCTGAGGATCAGGTGCAACGGCAAGATGATCATAGATACTTACCAAAGAACATGCCAGAATAGATTGTGCAAGCCAAATCCCGCTCTCATCTTGATACACATCAATATATTCTTGAAGCTCAACATTTATAAATGACACATAATCATTCATGCACGATCCTAGGTCTGATGGGTGTTGGGTAAGCCAATTCCTATTTTCAGGCACATCCCCCGGATAGGGCTGGTCGAGTTGACCGGCAATCTCATCATGGTGTTGAGGACCACCAGTTTTATGGAAAGGAAACAATAAGCAAGTGCCAGGCGGATTATAGACGCATGCGCATCCAAGTGTAGAAACCCTAGTTTTGAAAACCCTAGTCCGGGGTTGCTCCTGGGTTTGGTCAAGGGTATGGGGATCTGAATCCACATTTAGTGGAGCCTGAAATTCCTCACCGCCTTGAACAAACTCCGGACCTTCGAGCAGAGCGCTTCCCAACTTTGATGGTTGTGCGAGATTAACAGGCGAATGGATGTGATCATGCATTATGGTGAGTTGCAAAATGTCAGTGGGCTTTGTATCAATTCGGTCAAATGTTTGTGCACTGACAGATTGATAATCCCAATTATCAGATTCTCTAGATTTTCTAGGGTAGGGTGAATTCGATGCGGCTATGCTGGGAGGAGCATGGTACTGGGGATTTGTCATTTCAGAAACGGTCGGCGGAAGCTGAAGCGTTTCGATTTTCTGGTGGGTACTTGAAACTTTCGAAAGCGAATCATCGAATTCAGGTGTCTCCCTATGGTCGGAAAAAAGATGTGAGTGACAATCCTCAGCAATATGATTGAATATGTTTTCAGATAAGGAGTGATCGCTACAACCATCGATGTGGTCGAGTTGGGTACCTGGCATGTCAGGCTCCCCGAGAGTTACTGACTGGGACGGATGAATTAAGAGGACATCTTGAGGTCGCCCACTCAGATAATCGCTCCCATGGCTGTCTAAAGATTCTGAGTGAGACAGATCAGATTTAAAAGATTCATCGATTTTAGACTGCGATTGTGAAACACCACCTGCGTGCTTATGATTTTCGCCAATACCAGTATAAGAAAACTCTGAATGTCTATACAAATTTACTGGTGTGGTGGGATCAAGAAACAAACTAGGGAACAATGAACAAAAAGATTGAGTCGCAGGGGCGTTAACCCTACAAGGCTTTTCAACCCGCGCATCTGTATCATTCAGAGAAAACAATGATCTGGCAGACCTTGTAAGGGAATCAACTTTATGCGGGGTAGGAGTCGATTCATAATCCGTATGTGAACTAGATTCATAGTCCGAATGTGACCCATATTCATCATCCGAATCTGAACCAGATTCGTAATCCAAATAAGAACTAGATTCATAATCTGAATGTGAACCAGATTCATAATCCGAATGTGAACCAGATTCATAATCCGAATGTGAACCAGATTCATCATTCGAATGTGAATTTGATTCATAATTTGAATGTGAACCAGATTTAGGACTAAGTCCAGGGAGACACCGAGTGGGCTCGGGGTAGGTTTCATGAGCCAAAAGAGATAATGAGCCACTGGGGTGTTCAGATTCGACATGGTACGTGAAAGACTCAAGGTCAGAACAAATATGACTTGCGGGTTGTCATAGGGAACACTAGGCTCAGGTCGGGTTGCTAACTGAAATGGTTCAAGGGAAATGAGAATCGCATACGCGAACTGTTCTCTTAACAACCTCCAATCGACATCTTTTTCAGGGAACTCAAAACAATAATGAACGAATCTGATAGAGAACTCATCTAAAGATTCCTGAGGTTCCATTCTGATGTCATTTATCTTTAGTAAAACGTTATGAAAATCATACCTGTGAAAAGCTTGTTGTAATTCACTGGTGAGTTGTTCAAATGAATGGATGGAAGATTTCGGCAAAGTGCAGCACCATTTCTTAGCACGACCTTCGAGGGTGAGGAAGAAAAGCAAACAAAACAAACCCTCATCATCCATTTCATAGCACTCACTAAAGTCACAAAAATCTGAACAGTGTTGGGTTATGGACACCCCATTTTCACCATCAAATTTTAATTGGGACAAGTGATACATAAGTTCATCAGAGATGTAGTATCCAGGCTCATAAAACTCCGACAAACATCTCCGGAGAATGATTGGGGAACGAGCCATTACAGATATGAGATTAACTGTAGGCTCTAAGGGCTCATCTTGTCATCTGGCCCCCCCTTTTCGTTAAACATCTGGTCGGAGGTTCAGGCCCTCCTTCTAGCGCCAAATCTGTTGACGGGAAAATTTGTCCGGCCAACAGTAGGGGATCTCCCCGGTAGAAAGTCCCAATTAGACCTTGAACCGTTTGGAGTAGGGATCCCGTCCGGGGTGTGGGTCCGGCTACCGCTTAAGACGCCTTCCCTTTGGTCTCAAAAGAGCCTGATTGAACCTGCGGACATACACTTATTCACATGATACAGAATACAGGATTGATGCATTAAACACGAATCAAACACTATGCGTAGAAAGATCATAAATAAAGCATGTACACCTCAGGAGATGTCATTAGCAACATATCTTTGGGGGTAATGCTTATAAGGTAGTCTGATCACAAAAGAAATAGTTCTTTATGATGAGATATCCCTTTACTTTCTGAAAGATAAAACGAAATGCTAACAAAATAGTTCATTAACATTCATTAATAGAGCAGATGATAAATTGAACATCATTGATACAACACAGATAGCCATGACGCATAAATGATGACATGAAGAGTGCAACTTCATTAATCATAGGATGTTCTGAAACTGTACAAGGAATACACACAGCGTTCGCACAGCAAAACACATCATAACCATAGGGTGTTTTAACAAGAATCTATATTCATATGGATAAGAGTATAATCTTTCAATACAATGCCATGTAGCTCTTCAGTTTCCAAAAGAAAAGCCCTCCATTTACAAGCTCCCGAAGGAGCATTTATAAAACAAAACCTGCCCTTTGGGCTTCCTTGTCCTTCCATCTCCCTGACCGTTAGGCTACCTTGCGACCCAGTCCTTTTGCGACCTGCGACCGCCTCGCTATGACCCGCGCCCTATTGGTCTCTGGTCATGGTGTTGTGTGAAACAGAATTCATCCCTGCCATCTGCCACGGTAAGCCGAACAGAAGTCACAGAAAGAAAACCGAGCAGACAAGCACCGCGATCAGGTCGCCGGGTCGGGCAGTGTCGAAAGGTGTAAAACCGGGTAGCGCACTGGCGACCTTGCGACTAGGTCGCTGGGTCGCAGGGTCGGAAAAGGTGAAAAAACCGAAGGTATGCGACCTTGCGACCTTGCGACTAGATCGCTGGGTCGCAGGGTCGCAAAAGGTGAAAAAACCGAAGGTATGCGACCTTGCAACCTTGCGACTAGGTCGCAGGGTCGCAGGGTCGCAAAAGGTGGAAAAACGAAGAGACGCGACCTTGTGACCTTGCGACTAGGTCACTGGGTTGCGCGGTCGCAACGTTCGGGAAAAATTAGAGATGCGACTTCGCGACCTGCTGGGATTTGCGACCTGCGAGTTCCAAAGGGTTGCAGATCTGCGGATTTTATAGCAGTGTTCCTCATCTCACGTTCTTCACTTTGAAAACTGGTCCTCTTGCTTGCTGGGAAAAACTCCAACTCGTCGTGCAAACCCACTGCCTCCACCTGCAATCAGATGGCTCCTATGTGTAAACAGAGTGGTTCCTCCAGCAATAAAATCACATAGGTCACATATCTTCATGGTGGAATAATAATAATGCTAAGGACATTTTAATCAATTGTAAGAATGGAAATAATAACTTAGAGCCCTGTGCGGTCAACTGTGGGGCTACTGAATGATCGGAGAGAGTGGTTGGGGTAAGCTTTCGCTGTGCCCTTCCTCTGTCAGGATCATGAATGAGCTCTTTATTCACGTTCTTAGTGTTCGCCGTAGGTTTTCAGGCTCATCGATTTTCCCATCCATAAGAGGAGCAGTACTTTTCACCTTCCATTGGATAATCTCGGGTATCTTGAGTGAGGAGAACTGGTCAGGTACGACAATCTAGGCAAGGCTTATAACAGTCTAATGCAATGAGGGCTGGTCAGTTAGGGCCATTAAAACAAAGCTAGCCCAACTGAAGTTTTCCTTTGCGCGGCTCGAGAGCCACCATATTAAGCTCCCATCCGTAGGCTAGCTATTATATAACATCCATTAATAACCCTACACGATTACTCCTGTTTCATGATGCTCCCATCTGCTAAAGGGACCAAGCAGCAAATTGATAGCAGCCTTGCTTCCGATTCTAGATTAGTGAAGAGGTAAGACGCCATCTCTACTTCCCAAAGATCCCAACGACAGTGTCATTCGCGATCTAGCACTAACTATCAAACGGGTTCTTCCAAGCTTCGATGGCGTACTACCTCTTCCCGTTAACAATGCATCATACAGTGTAGCTCTTCCTCCAGGACCACCATAAAACAGTCCTCTGTACATAGTCTCCGCCATTCAGCCTCTAATGTTTGAAAGCCTTGGCTTCGATCATTATTCTCATGGGCCTACAATTGAAAACACTGCAAACAGTGTCGAATCAACCTAGCTGTTCTGCGACCTCTCCATAGTTGCATAGTCGTGCTTTGCTTGAGTTACATGGATGCGTGAGAAACTGATCTGCGACTTGACCATTCTTGACTGTGTTCGCCCTCCGACCTCAAGCTGGCACTACCATCAAACTGTGTTGTATGCATGCATTTGCCAAGGGCATTGAGGTGAACCGTTATGCCGTGCCAGCGAGCCAACAGAGGGTTAGCGAATCTGTCAATTTCATGGCTGCGGCACCTTTCACGGTTACCTATTAGAATAATTTCCCTATGCAGAGGGCGCAACTCAACATGTATCCGGCGAATGCCTCGCGCAGTGTCAGAATGATCATTTGAACGTTATGGCATGTTTCTGCTAGAGTTTTAATTTTATCCAAATCCTTTTCTGTGCATTATATGGCACCTCCTGTTTATGCGCAAGACATCAGCGTTTACTACGCGAGGCATCTCTGTTTTCACGCAAGGCATCTACGTTATGTGGGAACTTCTTTCCTTTTACATTCACGGCATTGGCATAAAACACTTCCTATTGTTTAGCACCTTCCCGTTTTATTGTTTATGGATGTGCTCGTGTGTTATCAGTCTTCGTCTGATATGGTTGGCGTTGTTTAAACATGGCTATGGATTACATGGTTTTACGGCTCCGTCCACCGTGGTTAGGTTACAACCTTTCATCCGTGCTTAAAACATGCGTTTCGTCCACTGCACACTCCATATGCGTTTTGAACACAGCCTTTGACTGCTGCATACAGAGGAGGTGCCAACATTTATCATAGGTTGGAAATTGCGTTGAAGATTTTCATACGTTGCACCGTTATAATATTCGCAGCCACTTTTCAAACATAGGTTTTGATCATAAAAATATCTTCGCTCTAAAACTCCGCCATCGAGCCCTTGCATACCGCTCCATGCTTTAAAAATAAAACCGTTGTATGTCAAACAAAAACCCGCCATCGATGTTGATCTCCCTACAACGTGTCCATGCACGTTTGCGCCATGCGACGTGGGACTTTCCTGCCTTGCGTGTCTTCATGCAACGTGTCTATATATAATTCTGCACCGGGTTTCAACGTAAGGTCGACCGAACATTTTCTGAACCTTTGCGCCCGCTCCTCGTTTTGAATATAAAATCCGACTATTATATATTCACCCAAGGCGTTTTAACATAGGTTGAAACGTGGACCGCCACGTATAAACATTTACTTTTGGCTCAATGCAATGTAACTATCGAACATTTGCTCCAAACGCCTTACTATATAATACGATCATCACACATGTATGCTCGGCGCCCATTTTGTAACCTTATATGGTTTGAAGAATACTTCAATCCGCACCACGACTTTGAATGACCAAAAGTATGTATTTGCTCGAAACCACCAAACTTGGTGCCCATGCAACGTGCTATGTTTTAAAAAGAACCTTGACCATTAATTACGATATAATGTTTCCCATTTTATATATTTTGGAACCTACATAGTCTTGCACCTTGCATTAATATATACACATCACCTTGCGCCCTTTATGATGTTATCATTGAGTTTTTCTCCAAGATAACTCATGGTTTTAAAAACCATGTGCTTCGGGCTTAGTTTTAATTTGATCATTTACTTATCCCCATGATACGAAGGCTTCTTGTTTTGAAAGATCGAAAGTCGAAATATACTTCTCAAGCCACATTGATAGCCCTTTTCATATTGACCTTCTCTACCTGGCTACCAAAGGCGTATGCATTTCAACATGACCTTGTAGGTTCAATTTGAAATTCCCCATTTCTTATGGTCTCGTTTAAACAACTTTCAAAAGCAAAGAAGGCTAGGGTTTTAAGGCCTTTTCATTCCTCCATATTGTACTCCTTGCATCACAGATAAGTCCACACTATGTGGCTCAGGATTAATAAATGTTGCTTTTGAAAGGAGTGTTCACATATTTGAAACTTTGTCGTTGGCTTGCCACACCACCCTATGTGTTTTCGCACTGCTGCACGGCGCGAGAATGCCTCGAATGATATGTCATTATCTAGAGAAATCTTCTGAGTTCACTTTGTTCACCGGGCTATACTTCAGGCTAGAGTCATCGAAGTGGAGAAATTTGTTCCTTTGCGTGCACCCCTCGACATTCAGATGATATGGTGTAGGATCTAGACCAGGGATAATTTTAAGAACCCCCCTAAATTTATATATATAAAAAATAGGCGAATCCCCATGATACATAGGAAAAATGGAAGGATATTTTATTAATAATATAATATGTATATATAATTTTTTGGCGAATCTCTCACGAGATTATATTATCCTGTAAAATCATGGCGAATCACCAGTACAAATGGCGAATCAATACTACAAAATGGTGAATTGTTGTCTAGTGGAGTTCGGAGTGTTGGTTCCAATGAATATATGGTAATTGAACCAGGATTAGAAGGAAGAGAACCACCGAGACCAAGAATGGCACATGGTGACTCGTGAGGGAAGTAGTTCTCGTGTAGTTTGGAAAACACGTTCTTCTAGTTATGCTAAGCGTAGTGTTGTTTGTCATGCTACTACTAGCACTGATATTGAGGTTGGAGAGGAGTTTGAGGAAAGGTAGCAGTGGTGGAGAATTACAAAGAGTACCCCATGATGGGCTCCATTTTTTCCTTTGGTATTTGTGCCTGCAAGACCTTATGTCCATTGAACCAACAATTAGCCGTTCAACCAACAATCAACTTGACTGAGTTGATTAGGTACGAGTCAACTTAGAATAATCTTCAAAACTATGCTTTGCACTATCCCATATTTATCACACTAATGCTACACAACATTGTGCATTTGCACCTAACTCTCAATAATTCTTTTCCAAGAAAAAACTATAATAAGAAAAATATTTTACTATATTCTAAAAGGTGAAGATGTCGAAATCATGCCACAAAGTGAAAGGAAATAAAATATCTTTCCTCAAACCACCAAATATATAAAGAAAACAATAATGATTATAATAATAGAACTGGATCTATCGATCTATCGATCTATCGATATATGCATGATATGAGAACCATAAGCATTCAAGAGACTAATTTCAAACTCAACAAAATCCTCTAAACAAGCAACAAACAAACCACTAAAATTTTCAAAGATATCAAGGCTAGACATTAACACAATTTCATGTACTTGAATAAGCCCATTGTTGCTTAGCGTTAGACTTCTTAAATTAGTTCTTTATCATTTATTACTATGACACTATCTATGTGAAAATAAATAGGTCCCAACTTCATCAAATCTGATTTCATTTCCAATCAAAGATCAAAACTAGCTTCATTTCCAATACCAATATAAAATCACACATTTTCCAAATATCAATAATTATTTTCCAAGAAAATATAAAACTCGAAACTCATCAAAATTCCCCAAACACAAGCAACATATATACCATTAAAATTTTCTAAGATGTCAAAGCTAGACATCAAGGTAGTTTCATGTACTTGAATGAGCCCATTGATGCTTTGCATTAGTCTTGTTAAATTAGTTATTTATCATTTAATACTAGTCAAACGCTATCTATGGGAAAATAGGTCCCAAAATCATCAAATCCAACTTCATTTCCTGTCACAAATAAGAATAAGCAAGACATTGTAAAAGGAAGTGTTTTTCATCCTTCACATTTCTAACATCGCAATGACATTTACTTGCATCCTATGAAATTCTAGGTCTTTCTCAATTCCTAAGCTCCTCAAAGTTCATTTTTATTCTGGTAATGATGTTTTTCTTCTTAAAACTAGCTACAAGAATATGACACTTGATCTTTTGGATTATGGTTAATGACCAATTTTTAATATTTTGTTTTTCTCTTATTCTCTACTGCATTATCACACCATGATTTCAACTTTAATTTATATGCGATAGTAATTTTATTGGTGTTCACGTTTTAGAGTGGCCTTCTCTATTCTCCACTAGTTTGACTAAGATTGAGAATCTTTATGCCAACCAGTTTTATGCCACACCAAATTTTGACTGCATTTTGAAGCAATCTTAGGGAGCCACTTGTTTTCATGTTACTTGTCTTGTCCTTCTATATTAGGTACTTAGTCATAGGAAAACTCTCAATGGGTGAAAGAATAGCTTCTATAAGATAGGATAGGGTATATTGCATTTAATAAGATCATAAACTATAAAAAACTTTTGGATTTTCTCAATTTCCCTCTATGATTCTATAGAGATGATGCAACAACAAAATTCATCTCCATATAAGATAAAAAGATGAAGAGGTTTCTAAAATATGAGCTTCTTCTTCTTTTTTCCAAAACCAAAAATTTGTTGACCTACAATTGCACCTAAGACAAAAATTGGTTTTCCACTTTCTATTAATCATTTTCCCAACATTGTATTTCTAGTTAAGATTGTGATGAAGGTTGACTTCAAGACCTTATTGTATAACTTTCTTTGATTTGTTATTATCGCTCACAATTAACATAAATTACCTTTTTGTAATTGATTATGGAGCTGTCTTTAGTGCGACTTTTTGAAGTTTCAGGTGCCGAAATCCGGTGAAATATTTTGAGGTAAAATCTTGGTTTTTGTTATTCAAAATGGTTTTTTGACTCTATATATGGATTCATCACCCTCAAAAACCTGTAAGGCACTTCGATTGTGCAAAGTTAGCAATCAAACTTCTCTTTTCAATAAATTCCTGCCAGAATTTAGAGAAATTACACCGTAAAAAGTCACCGTAAAAGCCTTCAAAAAGTCGCACTAAAGACTACTCGATTTATTATTACAACCTTTTTTTATTAGCGTTTACTCGCATAGCTATTCTAGAACAAAAATCCTTAATAATCCTCGCTTCTCAAAATGAGGTGGAGTCATGTCCGTAAGAACAATATCACTAATGTAAAGAAGAAAGGGGATGATTAATCTAGCTGAGGTTATGCAACCACAAGGCTACTTCTTCCAAACATGCCTCTAATTTGTCATTTTGAATGTCAATAAAGGTAGGGATAGGGGAGAATATTTCTTAATTTCTATATTGCAATTAATTCCTTTTTATCAACCCTTAATATTCCTAGACATAACAATATCATTCTCATATAACCTTATCACAATAACTCTAAATGCAAAAGCAACCTTACACTTTTCTAATATATTCCAAAGCTTATCTCTATAATAATAACTTATAAGAATAATTTAGCTATTAATCCTTTTTCCATATTATTTTAATATTGATATATAATAAAATTCCTTTTAAATGTTTTTCAAAATTTCAAAAAAAACAGAAAGTATGGAATGATTAATTTATATTAATATGATTTTATTTTCATAAATAATACTAATTTATATTTAAAAATAAATTATATATATAGATAGATTAATAAAATAAATTAAAATACACTTTATTTATTAAAAAAATAATGTTGAAACTTTTAATAATAATATGATACTTTCGAATCTGATTTAATAAAGTTTAATCTTATTAAGATATAATTTCTTCAGCATAAACTTATGATAACCATGAATACAAGGTTCACTTTATCTTAATCTTGTTATTATTGATTGTCTCATTTTTTTTAAAGCAATTTGATATATTTAAAATGAGGTTAACACAATCACTTTCCTACCTTCTGCTACCAACTTTGATCCATGCAGTAGAAATGAATGTGGAAGCAGAGAAAAATGGTGGGAGAGATGTCGTTATCACAAACCTCATAATCCAAACGCGAAAATTTTGGCATACCAGTAAATTATTGCAATACTTGAAGACATTGAAGGTTGATTGGGCAGATGGACTTATCACAGACTTCAGAATCCAAAAGAGAATTTTTGGTACACCAATAAAGTATTGCAATAATTGAAGGCATTGACTCTTGAGTGGGCACATGTTCTCCAATGATGTTTATAACCACGTAAACACTGAGAATAAGAATGGGAGGAGAGCAACACTTTTCAAATCCAACCTCCTTGTCCACAAGTGTAAAGAATTTTAGGTAGGCCAGTATGGTTGGTGGAAGAGATGCACTTATCAAAGACCTCAGAATCCAAACGAGAGAATTTTTGGTACAGCGATAAAGTACTCAAATAATTGAAGACATTGAATG
The DNA here is from genome assembly GCA_034641835.2 of Pinus albicaulis. Lineage (NCBI taxonomy): Eukaryota > Viridiplantae > Streptophyta > Pinopsida > Pinales > Pinaceae > Pinus > Pinus albicaulis. The sequence continues at coordinate 782,577,106 of CM076576.1, forward strand.
TTGATGGGGCTCGTGTTGTCAATGTGAACACTGTGAAGAGTCTGGTAGAGATGCACTCATGAAATCTAAGCCTCCTTGAGAATTTTATGTAGGCCACTATGGTTTAGAAATGATTGAAGGCATGATATGTTTAAAGTACAAATGAGTACTAAATGATCAAAGAAACAGCACTCAAAATGAGATTACAATTTTTTGTGCTAGTAACCATTGAAAATTAATTACAATTGTTTGTGCTAGGAGAAGAGTTGACCACACATCCTGACCAAAATTATAAAAGAAGGGCTACATAAATGTCTGCTTTATCATTTTCTTTTCTAAGATCAATCTGTTGAATATGTCCTCTTACCTTGTAACTTGTACTGTGTATAATTATGAGTTCATTCATTCACAACTTCTAACCTCTACAGAAATTACAAGCATTCTTATCACTTCTGCAATAGAACTAGATTCAAGCCAGATTCCCTCAACCTCTATGTCTTTTAGAAGTCAACAATCCAACCTCTGATGACGGCACTGAGAGAAGAAGCTATCCTTTACAAATCAGTTTTCACTGAGCTGCTATTTGGTCTCATCCAGTGCTAGACATAAGTCCATAGAAATTATTAATCTACTGTAGACCTACACATCTGAAACACAGACAACTGCTACCTACAACCAGTGTCACCTAATTACACATTGGCATTGCTTCGGAACGATCCCACGGCCTTGATGGCTGCTGCTCTCAGAATGTACTGGTGGTAGGCAGCAGCTAATGCAGCTCCAGCAAAAGGTCCCACCCAAAAAATCCACTGCACAAACAAAATCATATTCATCAGGCTTGTGTATCAACTTTAGCAAATACTTGCTCTGTTGAAGTCAGTCAAACTCCTAAGGTTCGTGTATCATCTTTAGCAAATTCTAGTTCCATTGAATTACCCTAATGTTAATACTGGAGCAATCCAACTGGTTTTAATGAAAAAGGAGCATAACAATTTTTCAAAAATTACAAGCAATAAACTCTTCATTATGGAATCTACTAGTGTGTCTTTCATAACACTTTAAAATTACAAACAAGATCATGTACATAGATCTAATGCATAACAGAAAAACACTACATCCACCAGAAAACCCTAACCAGGAAAACAAATAAGCCTTGTCATAATAATATGGCTCTGTGAAAGGAAGCATGCTCTGCACAATGAGATGTGGAGGAAAGAGGGAGCCATGGACGCTGAGAGCTGCTGCTTTTATGAAAGGACTTGTGGATGTGACTTCTATAAGGAAGTTGGGAATCTCCTCTATGTTGGAGAGGGAGTAAAAGGAGTCTCCTTGAATAGGAGCATGATCTATTCTTTGATTAAAAGGAGAATAGGGATATCCTCCCCGATTAAGAGAGAGTTTTGGTTGGACTTTGGTTCTCCCTGTGTCATGTACTAGACCGGGACTAACAACCACAAGTCTAGTGAATGCATCATGGATAGGGAGAATGTTGAATTGTTCGGTTCTCCATGTGTCAAGTACTTTGATGGATTAGGGATAATGTGCTAGGTCAAGTAAATGGACATGGATAAGGAGAATGATGGATTGGATAAGTGTCTTGGACTAACATGCCCGGAATTTCCACTATTTTTCGAGAAAAAATGTGGCCCCGTTAGACTACTCTATATTTAAGTTGTAAGTCATAAATTCTAATGAGTGAGGTCAAATTAGACAATCTCCGTAGCTGCGATACCTATTTCTTGTCACTGTTACTTGGTCAATGGGCTGGAAATGTGACCGTTATAGGCACAAAAAGGAACACAATTGGCATACATTTAATAAACAATTTTTGGTGTCATAGAGCTGATGACTTATTGTAACTACCTTCAAGCCTACCTCCCAATTGTTATAAAAAAATTTGCACTCATTAATTTACATAAAACATAAGGTTATATGCATGAAAAAAACAAATTACCATCATCAAATTTCCATTTGGCAAGTTAGATAAATTTGAAATTCCAATAAATCTCAAGTTAATATTACATTTGTTTTTATTTAATTATTAAATATAATGATATAAACATTGCTGAAATCGACCAAGTAAAGACAAGACAAAGATGCACAATTTTGATAACTCAAAACCATATCAAATCCACCAAAAAAAATCATACTTCTAACAACTTAGTAATTGCAAGGACTGAACAACATTCTCTAATAATTATACTTGCAGCAACTTTCAAGATGCAAGGACATTCTGTAATATTCAGATGAAAACCAAATAAAGACAAAGATGTACAATTTGAATAATGCAGAGCCATATCAAATTTACTTTTAACAACGTAAATGCAAGGTCCGAACAACATTCTCTAATAATTATACTTGCAACAACTTTCAAGATGCAAGGACATTCTGTAATAGCCAGATGAAAATTGCAGCATAATGTTGTTTTTCTCCAAGACAACATGTTTGTTTGGTTCGATACACTCTTGTCGTTTTCTCTTTACACCATTCTTAAATATTTAAACATCTGATCTTATTGTCTAATCCAACTGATGACAATAAATCTTTAAACATCTGATTTTATGATCCGATACCACTTATGACAATGATGACCTGAATCAACACTCATGGATCTAAGCAAAGCTCCTAAATACAGAGTAAGGAAGGAAAAATCAGTACTACGTATATGAGATCAATCTATGGGTGAAATGACAATTTTCCCTTTGGCTCTTCCACTTTCAAGATGCTTGAAAGCCTCCCTAACATTTGAAAATGCATATGGGCAAATGGGATCAATCACTGGCTTCAACTTCTCGCACTCTATGTAGCCTCTAAGCTTCTCCAAGTTGCAACCACTTGGAGTCACAACGTAAGATTCTGCCCTCGGATGAGGTGAGGGGTTGGCAATATCTATAATTTTTGCTTTCTCTTTGGCAACCACATAAGATCTGTGCGAGTCTCCTGCAAAATTCAATTCATACTTCTAATCAATATTTTGTCCAGAACAAAGACATGAATCAGGAAAAGTGCTCAAAGGAAGTCCGGAATCACCATTGGATCCTTTTAGCCAAAATCTGCTTTTTGGCTTTTATAAAGAAGGAACTGTCAATGAAAAATGAAGATACACCTTACTTTTTACAAAGAAAAATGGCAAATGGTATATTATGAAGAATACAGATATGCAGGAGTAGATTCCTAATTTGATTTTGGCTTTCAAGGTTTTGAGCTCAAGAATAACTTTTGTTAAGCATCCTCATTCCCACCAGGTATGGGTGCTCTCCATCAGACATAAAGATGCAGACCAGGATGACATCGGACATAAAAGATGCAGACCAGGGTGAATATGTGGATTCCAGTCAGCAGCCAGTAAGCTTTGCCGCTATACCAGAATCCAACTTTGTCCATTCTACATGATTAGTATTAGTGCGATTGTTATTTTTGCATTGTTGATAATGATTAAGACTTGTCTGGTAACCTTAAGTCTTAAAATAAATAGAATTTGATCATAAATATTATGTGGCAACTTGGTAGGAGTGGTTGTTGACATGTATGGAAGATATAACAAAATGATTAACATAATTTGATTATCACAACTTGCAAAATAGCACGAATTTGAGTTAAACTTCTTCACACCATCACAATTTTGTGTAAAGGGGAGACTGAAACTGTATTAATTTACCAAGATACTAATTTTGAATGTGAACTGGGAAAGCAAGACTGAAAGTTAAACTCCATGCTTATTAGGCATCCAAACTACCAAAAAGCAGTCAGTGGGATTGCCAAAGACAGCAAGTTTTTATATAAAATTAGGATAAATTAAAAAGGAGGGAAAAGCCAGTGGAACCTACCAATGGTGTCAAAAACAAAGTCAAACTTTTGTGGTATTTGATCATAGCTTTGCTTCGTATACTCAATCACCATATCAGCTCCTAATTGTCTCAAAAAATCCACATTCCCAGTGCTTGTAGTAGTTGCTATTTTTGAAGCTCCATATACATACTTGGCAAGCTGAACAACACAAATATTATTACAACTTCTGACTTGATCATATACAAAGGAAGAAGATTATCAGAGGTTTTTAAAAGAAAAAGATAGTATTCACTTTTACCTGAATAGCCAGGCTGCCAACACCTCCTGCTCCACCTACAACAAACACAGTCTGACCCCTTTGAAAATTTACTCTGTCAAAACCTTCCTCGGCAGTTTGAAGAGCTAGAGGAAAGCTGGCTGCTTCTTCAAAGGACATGTTTTCAGGCTTCAAAGCAATCAGACTCTCTTCCAGTGCTGTGTATTGTGTTAAAGTTCCACATTGTTTTGGCCTGCCTGTGTTGAAGTTTTGGATATTGCCATATACTTCATCACCCTTGATAAATTTTGAGACATTACCTCCTTCATCAACTATTACTCCTGCCACATCACAACCTGGCACTACCTGAAAAAAAATTCAAAGAGACATGCAGTTCTGAAAATCCTAATTGTCTAAAAAAATCCACATTCCCAGTGCTTGTAGTAGTTGTTATTTTTGAAGCTCCATATACATACTTGGCAAGCTGAACAACACATACTTTAGCAGTTTGAAGAGCTAGAGGAAAGCTGGCTGCTTCTTCAAAGGACATGTTTTCAGGCTTCAAAGCAATCAGACTCTCTTCCAGTGTTGTGTATTGTGTTAAAGTTCCACATTGTTTTGGCCTGCCTGTGTTGAAGTTTTGGATATTGCCATATACTTCATCACCCTTCCTCCAGCAAAAGTCCAGATCATTATAGTTGGTCTTTTGTACAAGTGTTATTTTCATGAGTTGCATTGATATGTTGGTTTAGTCATTTTTTATTAAAGCAGCTAAGCTTTGTCTTATTAACTGCCCAGAGTCAGTCTGTAAGTTAGTTTACAATCATAATTGTTGGTTAAATTGCCAGCTAATGGCATAGACGTACTGCCTTTATACACATATATACAAAGGCAAATAGTCTTAGATCAAATTTTGGGACTGATGACTATGTATTGCCTACAGATACAGCTGGAGTGATTTTGTAAATCCTTGTATATTTAAGTTTAGCTGTCCTTCTTGGTGTTAAAAAAAAAAAAAAAAAAAACAAACAAACAACTTTGTATGGCAAAAGCATGTGCTTGGGGCCAAGAAATGGTTATATCCAGCCTACTCGTCCAGCAGAAAGTGACTCTGAATAAAGATGCAGTGGGCAAGATCACTTCAATCATCCATATTAGTCCCCTAGTATCATGTCTACCCCTAGTGTTTTGTGCAAGTGATGATTTTGTATGGCTTTCTATGAGTGAATTTTGATGTTGATGTTGGAGAGTAATCTTCTTCCACCAAGTATCACATGCAGTTTTACACCAAATATGGCATGCAGCATTCTAGAACCACTCTAATATTTTCTTAGTCCAGTTGAGGATCCATATACACAGGTAGATGGTCATGAGTTTACTGCCGTAGTTCTGGCCTCACATAGTCTGCATTTGCTGTCACTGCTATATCAACAGTAGGACGCAATTTTGCACAGGTCTCTATAGCATTGTGCACAAGGTCAGAAAGGAAGTTACTTATGAGATCTCTGTTAATGGGTGAGCCCGTATCAATAGCCACAAAAGCCTACAGAGAGAATGTCTTGTCAGCCATACATAAAAACACCAACCATGATACAACGAAGAAATAGAAAGGAAGTCTGCATGCAAAGTTAAAAAACTGGCCTGTTGAATTAAAATATAGTCAAATCGAGGGGCCCATTTTCTCGACCCAAGTCGTGTTGTTGTTGAGCAATTGTCAACCATAAAGGAAACACCACGCGCATGCATGAAAGGATTTAACGAGTCCACAGCTTCAATAACACTCTCATTAATAATCTCTGAGTACGAATGACCCTTCTTCCTCAAGATCTCAATCTGCAACCACAAATTCAATTGATGGATAATCTCTGCAAGGTTAGATAAAAAAATAAAAATAAAAGTGGTTGTTACAAATTATACCCTAGACTTCTTTCCAGCAGAATTACTTTGAATTGAGGACAGACGGTAAAATTTGTTGGCAGATTAAAGACATACTCATACATATTGCCAGAAATGAATAATTCATACCATATTTATATATATTATAGACACATTAACTTAAACATCCAATGCCAATGTCAGTGGAAAAAACAGAAAATCTAGCACAATCAGTAATGCTCAGCAACTTATAGTTATCACAGAGAAAAACATTAAGAGGAGCTGCCCATGTTGAGAAAAGAAGCTCAAGATGACAAGTCAATGGAAGCAAAATCCCATAACAGTAATCTCAAGACAGAAAAGCCCCGATGAATTTTTAGACAGACTAAAATGCCTTGGAGATGAACATGACGATGACCAGAAAAATAAAATTGATGATTCCATTTAGGAAGGCTTTATAATCTTTAACCATGGGTCAATGCAAGTATTGAAATCTGAAACCCTATTATATAGTTTTTCCTGAAAGGTACAATAATGTAAAACAAATTTTATTTGTCATATGTTCCAGAAAAGAACCATAAATAAATCAGTAAAGATTTCTACCTGTGCCATCATCAATGCCACATAAACACCAGCAGTAAATGGATAAAGAGGACCCAAGTCACCAGCAGGCCATACTGCACGAACACGTTCACCAACTTTCCACATTCTCGTTTCATCAATCTTACCCATGGGAAATGCTGGGAGCCCATCCTTTTCCTGTAGGATGAATTTGAGCAATTAGAAGCTCTGGTTCAATAGATAATTTTCTCAAGTAAATTAAAAGACCAAAAAGTCAGTGAAGTTACAGCCAAGAAAAAAGCTTACAAGAAACCGACGCCCTGCCATGACAACACTTCGGATCTCATTGCCAGAAGCTACATCCTCGTAGCACTCATACAAAATTTCCATGCAGGGATAATATGAAGCGATGTATGCCATCTCAAAATCCCTCCTTCCTCCTTCATTCAGAGAATTGTATATAGCTAACAATCCCTGCAAATTGTATAATTAGAATAACCATAAGAAATTCAAACCATTTCAAGAGAAATAAAAATGAAAATCAGTGTATGAAAAATTGTATGTCCAATGTGCCATAGTAGAAAACAGCATCCTATGATCATTCTATAACCAATGAACAGAGATCCCTAAAATCTTCTTTTAGTTTCACCAAAATCAGAAAACACATTTGTCGAGATAGTTTTTGATATGATCCCAGTTATTCCTTCCATAGTATTTTTGTAAGCAAGTTTTTCATCCATTCCACCCTCGGTATATCGTCTGAACAATGCTTCAACTATACCATGTACAGCTCCCAACAAGATCCCTGTAAATCATAAAAGACCAACTCAATCCTAGCATGCCAATTATAAATAAAACAGAACAAAAGGTCCTTAAAATAATAGTTACCACGCTCCCCAAAAATATCACTCTTGTACTCATCCTCCAGGGTCGTTGCAAATGTAAATGGTGAACCCAAAGCAACTAACCATCCCAAAGCAACATCTGTTGCTCTCCCATCAACATCCTGGACAAACACACATAAGAAAACTCCATAACTTATTGAAATAGCAATGAGTTTGTGATTTCATTGAAAGCATAAGCAGCAAAGAACTTTTAAACAAAATTGAAAATGTGAATACATATTTTCAAGGTACAAACACCTGATGCACAACAAAACTAGAGTTTATTCCTGCACCATTAATCTCCTGGCCCTGGACATACAACCGTCTCATAGATGGTCCCATGCCCTTTGGACAGACAGCTATCACACTAATGTTCTTGGAGAAGTCATCCCCACAGGACTGCAAATGCCCCAGTAAAAATCCATGAGAGAGACCAGGTATGCTGTTTGGTTTCATTGCAGAAAATATTTGCTTGTAATTGTCTGCCTGCAAGATCAGAAATCAAATTAGAGGGGGTTTGCTTTAATTGTACAAAATGCCCACCAATCAATAGCATTCACAACAATAGAAACTATAGTATTATCTCTCCAATGGAAAGATTCTATATAAAATGTGCCACCGTAATATAGAGAATGTTTTGCCAACCTGTGCAGCATCAGATATCAAAAGTAACACAAGGTCACTGCCACACAAAGTCTCTGTCATTTCACCAAGTGTTCCATTTTCCTCTGAAAATCCTGCTGCACGTGCTTCAGTAAAATATTTGGAGCCTTTCCTCAAGCCAACCTATAAACAAGTCAAACCCTACAACTGTGATCTCCGGCCATACCAGAATTACAGACAATGATTACAAACAAAAGATGTATTTTCAATCAAAATAATATTGTAAACCAAAAACCAATAGACCTATTATTCATGGGAATCCTACCACAATCCTAGCTATCACGAGTTCATTGCATGAAATCAGACTGAAGAAACATAACAAATCAGGTCATAGTTCAAATAATTAATGTACCTTAGAGCAGAAACTTTAAACCTGAATTTCACCTATGTTGCACCAGGATTCCGGCAAACAGGAACATGGGAGCAGGGAAACACATTAAGGGGGCATATGGAAGCAAAAATTATCCAACGTAAATCGTAAATCTGAGGCCGCAGGCGTACGCAACCCCAGCATCATCAAAGGGCGAATGCAAATCCAAAACCCTCCAACTTAGTAAATCGGGGGCGAATACAACCCCATAAAATCACATACCGGTGAATCGAAGGCGAATGCAACATTTCATGTTTATCCGCCCTTATTTTTCTTGGCTAAACCATAATAATTATTTATTTTTTAAATAATTTTGGGGCTATTTATACAAAACTACACAAAATAGGTTCTATATAAAAAATTCGCCCCTCTAAAATCTAAAACCCCTTAAATTTCGCCTTTGGGCTAAAATTCGCCCCTAAAATTATCCCTGATCTAGACATTTCCAAACGGAACGCTTTAAGCATCTGGTGCGCACTAGTGAAGGAGGCCTTTGCATTAGTGATGTAAAAGGTTCTTTTCTGATCGATGTGCATCACACCATCCTCCTTTTAACAGCACTGGTCAGTTGCTTCTGATCCTCCCCTGTTCCGCAACTTTGACCTTTTCGTTGAGTCCAATTTTATTTCCCTTGATGTGCTGACACGACTGAGGAGTTTGTCACGTGTGAGGTCGACCTGTGTGGAACATAACGACATCATAATTATTCTTTGATAATGGTGACCACAGATAAAACATATGAAACTAACAAGCCTAAGAGAAGTATTCAAACAACAGCTTAATGACCTACAGTGGGAAGGCTTTTATTCGTCAATACACAAAAGGTTTCCATTCAAACGTATGCATGGCAATCTCATTACACATGGCGTGACTGCGACAAGAGTGTTCGGGCGTATACTGGATGATCCTTCCCACATATGGCGTGATTGCAACAGCGACATTTGATCATGATGGCGAGACAAATCATGAGGGATTGGGGATAGGTCACTGGGATGTAGTTGATTGTAGGTCGGGTGGAAGACCTTAACGCCTAAGCGAGCAGAGGGGGAACCCGAAATTTTAAATATACCCAAAATTTTGGGTGGTGTTGTAGCAGCTACAACATATGTATTTATAAGTTACAAGTACTGTGTACACGAAGTGTTTGAAGAAATCAGTAATTCAGACCTCCAACTTTCTAGGGTCATAACTTAGGCATATGATCTTCATTTGACTACCATAATACCTCATTTCAAATATCCCCACAAGGAGGCCGAAAATAGACTAGTAAATTGATTTGGAACTTTTTTGTATCTTTGTCTTCCCTGGAAATGTCGTTTATTCCCTCAAAGCGACCTCAGAATTTTATGATCTGGACTTATGCAGGAACGCAACGGAATAGACATTTAACCATAAATACAAAAATGTAGTGGAAATAACACTTCATTTCATTAATATCAAAGAACTAAAAATTGTTTACACACAAAATGGAAATAAACTAGCTAGGGCATTGGTAGCTTATCTCTGAGAAGAGATGTGGTGGCTACAGGCCTCTGAACTTTGTGTTACAATGAGGCTCAAAATCCTACATATCATTGAAAAACAATGGAAAACCATAAACATCCAAAAATCTAACCCTAGGAGATGAAACGCTAGAATATGGGCCCCGTCAGGGTAAATTGGTACATCAATTTCCCGGGGTTGTAACTTTGGCATACTATCTTCGTTCGACGCACATGATACATTGTTAGAAATATCTATCTGAGGACTACAAATACTAACAAGAAATATCATGTCCAAAATGGACTTAAATTTTCTCGAGGTTTTATTCCCAAAAAATGTCGTTCAGGGCCTCAAAACGGCTCTTGAAATTCAGGACCTAAAAAACTGCTAAAAATAGTAAATTGTGCTATAATTAAGGAAAATGAAAAACGGAAAGAAACAATGGTCGAGCTCCAAGTGGAATAGGTGGGTGGCCAAAAATATCCACCTGGATCATTCCTGCCCCCTTAGGAAGTAAGGGTCCCCATTACATCGAGTTCCTCCATGAGATGAGGAAACTTCTACTGAACTTGGTCCTTGGTGAACCACTCGCCTTGGTGCAGGAATTGGGTAGCTTTGACAAAATAATACAACTGGATATTCTGTTGGTGAGTGTTCTTGATTTGCATATCTATGATACAATATGTGGTGGCCTGTTCCATGCACTCTAAGCTTAACTATGTTGGTGTGAGTTGTTCTACAATGTCAAAGGTGTCCAGTAGAGGTGGGAAGTAGGGCCAAAGGCGATCCACATTGAATACTGGGTGAAGACCAAGGAATGGTGGAATACTAAGCTTAAAGGAATTTTTCCCTACAACTTTGGTGATGGTGTACGACCCATATCGGAGTAGGAGAAGCTGGCGATGGGGTCTAGTGAGGCACTCCTTCTTCAAATGTAGCCACACTTTTTTTCCCACATAGAAGTTGTGTGGCACCCGATGTTGATCATGTTGTTGCTTGTAATTAGCATTGGCTTTGTCCAATATGTCATGAACCTGCTCGCGGATGTGCTGAATGTGCTCAATGAATTTTTTCACTTTGTCAGCTTCAGATTGGACATGAGCCAAAACAAGCTGAATAGCCAGAAATGGCATGGCTATGTCAATGGGATATAGTGGCTAGAACCTCAGGCCCACCTAAAAGGAGTTATGTTCGGTTGAGATGTGGAGAGCCCGATTAAAACTGTGTTGTATATATGGGAGGCTCTCATCCTATGTGCGTGGATGCTTTGAATTGTTCATGTGCAGAATGTGTACAATCATCCTGTTGACGACCTCTATCTGGCCATAGATTTGGGGATGGAAAGTTGTGGACTTGGTGAGCTTGGTGTCTAGCATTAACCGGAGGCTAGACCAAAATGTGTTAAGGAACTTGCAGTCCCGATCTGAGATGATAGACTACGGGATCCCAAAGTGCACCCACACTTGTTCAAAGAATATTTTAGCAGTGGCTTATACTATGATATTCTTCTTGCAGGTCGACATAATGGCCATCTTCAAGAATCTATCGACGACCACGAAAAAATAGTCGTTTCCATGATTCATAGAGGAATGCCTGACATGTAATCCATGGAGAATATTTCCCAAGGTAGACTAGGGCTAGGTAGCAGATTATAGAGGCCTTGATTCTTAATGGTCAGTTTGGCAATGGGGCAAGCAGTGTAGGATCTGATGTACCTCCCAACATCCCGTTGAAGGTTTGGGAAATAGAAATACTTATGCAGTACTTCCATTATTTTCTCAACCCCGAAATTCCCAACGACTCGGTTGTACTGTGTTCCCCAAATCATCTTGGCACACTCGCTTGAAGGAACACAAAGGTGTCCCAAGTGACATAGCAGTGCATCCTCGAGGTAAAAATTTGTAACTTGCGTACCCTCCAAGAGTGTCCTATATGTGTGGCTAAATTCTGAATCACTCCTGTAGAGAAGTGACCAATCAGAAGTCTTGTACCCGCAAGAGTTGAGAACGGTGGTTAGCACCACAATCATTAGTCGACTGAGGCAGTTTGTAACATTATTGGTGCTACCCTTCTTATACTTGATGTTCAAATAAAATTGTTACAGATATGTAGACCACTTCTGATGGTGATCATTCTGCAACTTCCCTTTTGTCTGTATGAAATGAAAGGGTCGGTGGTCTATGTGGTTGATCGTTTCCTTCCCCAAAATGTATTGCTTCCATTAGCGACATGCCTGCACAATGGAATACATTTCTTTGTCATAAGTGGGATACTTGCAGAATATGTCAAACAATGTCTCACTATGATATGCCATTGGATGCCCCCATTGAGTAATAACTTCCCCAATAGCAGATTCAAAGGCATTTATCTTGCTCTCGAATGGTTGTTGCAAGTCCAATAATGTGAGCACTGGGGCAGAGCAGAGGCGATGTTTCAATTCTACGAACGCCTTCTGTTGAGATTCTGACCAAAAGAGTTTTTATTTCGCTCCTCCCTTGGTGACTTGATTCAAAGGCCAAGTGATATGAGAGAATCCCAACATGAACCTGTGGTAGAAATTAGCAATACTGAGAAAGCTGCAAAGCTCCGTTAGAGTGGTTGGGGCCATCCAATCTCGAATTACTTAGATCTTGGTTGCATCCATATGTACCCCCCATTCATCAATAATGTGTCCTAGATACTAAACCTAGGTCATGCCAAAAGTGAATTTCTCCAAGTTTCTACACAACTTGTGTTGCCACAGTGTTTGGAGGACCTATCGGATGTGGTGGTGGTGCCCTTCCCAAGTCTGGCTAAAGATTAGTATGTCATCCAAGTACACTACTACAAATGAGTCGTTGAATGGCTGCAAGATGTCATCCATCAACCTTGTGAAGGTTGAAGGAGCATTCTTCCACCTAAAAGGCATGACCAACCATTCGAAAAGGCCATCCTTGTCTTTGAAGGAAGTCTTCCACACATTGGAGAGTTCGATTGGTACCTGGTGATACCCAGACTTCAAGTCAATCTTGCTAAAATATTTCACCCCTTTGAGTTGATCCAGAGGGTCATCAATCCATGGGACTAGATACCTATTCTAGAAAGTGATATTGTTCAGTGCCTAATAGTCAATACAGAGTCTCCAATTCCCATCCTTCTTCTGCACCAACATGACTGGGCTCCCACAAGGAGATGAACTCGACCGGATGTGACCATTCTGCAGCAACTCCTGAATCTACCTCTTGATTTCATCGTTCTCCAAAACAGAGTTCTGATAGATTAGTCCATTGGGTAGTGATGCACTTGAGGTTAGATCGATGGGCTGCTTGACTTGACAGTGCAGAGGCACCCCTGTGGGTGAGGTTAAGATTTCCCCGTACTCCTCCACGACCTTGTCCATTTTTTGTTGTCATGTGGAGGATCCATGTCTGGAGGTCGTGGCCAAAGTCTTCTTCTTGCCCTGTGGGTAGATCATTAGGAAAAAAAATTTCCTGATTTTGGAAATGAGCTTACTGCATTGTTTTGTAGTAACCAAAGAGATAGCCGCAGGCAGTGGTACCTCTGGTATCCTATACAACTTATTGCCCAAAGTAACAATAACATTGTGAGGTTGGGACTCATACACAGCATGTCACTTCCACAAGTATGGTTGGCCTAATAATACATCAAAAACATTAAGAGGATAAATGTCACATAATACCTATCTGTGAAGGCCTTGATGCTGTAGGGAAGGGGGCACTACTAGATGACGCGGAGATTTTGTCCTTAGTGAAGCCACCCTATGGTGTATGGTTGTGGGATTGTTGTGGTTTGCAAGCCAAAACACTTCATGACCTATCCTGAAATGAGGTTCTTTTGGTTCCCACTGTCAACAATGAACTATAGCGGGGAACCCTTTACCCACATTTTGGAGTGGAAGAGACGCTCCTCCTTCTCTGGATCTTCTGGTTCCTCCTTATGGATATTTTCAATGGAAACGGTGACATTAGGCTCCACATCAATAATATTCTTCCCTTTTTTATTCCCCTTTTTGGGTTTTAATTCAGAGTCAAAGCATGCATCTGATTTAAAATCCCTCATATCGGCCACCAGTGACTGCTTGGCCTAACACTCACTTGTGTTGTGAGTGGAGCTCTTATGGAACTCACACCACTTACCCATGTCCTTCTTCGGCTTTGTGGTATTTTCATTGCTTGCGGATTTGGTAGGTTAACTTGGGCTGCCATTCCTTGAATTTGTCCTTTGTTTTGTTGTTTGGGGTCACCTTTCCCTAGCTTTTGATTCGCAGATCCAAAGTCTCACTTCTTCTGTTTGAGTTTCCACTCAATCTTGGCAGCATACTGGTATGTCGTACCAAGCAAGGAGATGTCGATGAACTCCATTTCCTCCTGAATGTATTTGTATAGAAAACTGTGGTACTTCAACACCAAATGTTTCTCTAAATATTTGATACCCAACTTTGTGCGTAGGGTATGGAACCGATTCTTCAGCTCATGCACGTCTTGATCCCTTTGTTGCCGCAACATAGTTCATTGTATGTAATTGTTCTCATAGCTCCCCATGAGATAATATTGTTCCTTGATGGCATCCTGGAAATAATTCCACATGGGTACGACCAAGAATAGAGAAGGTTCCCCCTCGTCCTTTTTCTCACAGTAGGTTTCCCAGGCAGTCCTTGACATGGGCGGTAGCTTTGAGGAGTGCAAAAATAATCTTCTCCCAGTTAGAAAAATCATGAACTTAGAAATATCCTTCTAATAGATTCAACCATTTATCTACAGTGTCTGCATCTATTTCTTCCTCAAATATGGGAATTTCAAAGTTTACTTTTACCTTAAAAGGAGTTGCGCCTCCAGAGTGTCTTCTGGATGCAGATGCGCTGCCAATGGGAAGTTGTTGAAGGATCTGGGAAAAGTTATCCATCATCGCGTTCCTTTGTTTTTCGAGGGCCTCCTTGAGAAATATTTTGATAGGATCTCCTGCTCTCTCATATTTCTTTTCATCCCCCATTGGCGGCTGCTAGGGTTTGCGAGGCTGATCTTGCAAAGGTTCCACCAGATCGAGCCCTAACTTCTTATACCCGGAGCTCGTTGGGGACATGCAAAGAAGGATCGAGAAAGAGCAGACTGCTCTGATACCACTGATACGGATTTATGTAGGAATGCAATAGAATACACATATAACCATAAATATAAAAATGCAGTGGAAATAACACTTCATTTCATTAATATCAAAGAACTGAAATTTGTTTACAGACAAAATGGAAATAAACTAGCTAGGGTGCTAGTAGCTTATCTCTGAGAAGAGATGTGGTGGATACAGGCCTTTGAAATTTGTGTTAAAATGAGTCTCAAAGGCCTATATATCATTGAGAAACAATGGAAAATCCTAAACATCCAAAAACCTAGCCCTAGGAGATGAAATGGCAGAATATGGGCCCCATCGGGGTAAATTGGTACATCAATTTCCTTGGGTCGTAACTTTGGCATACTATCTCCTTTTGACGCACATGATACATCGTTATAAAGATAAAATTGAGGACTACAACTATTCACAATCAATAGTAATACTAAGACAAAAATCACCGGAGGTTTGATGCCCAAAAAACTTCATTTATGCCCTCAAAATAGCTCCGGAAGTTCAGGACCCGAAAAACTGCTAAAAATAGTAAACTGTGCTATAATTAAGGAAAATAAAAACTCAAAGAAAAAATGGTGGGGATCCAAGTGGAATAGGCGGGTGGCCACCAATATGCACCTAGATCAGCTTAGAACTTGAAAAAATGCCAAACATAGAAAGTTGTATTAAATTGAAGGAAACATACTGAAATAAAATAGTGTTGGGTCAAATTAGTTTTATAACAATGTGATCATGTGTCCCTAGGTGTTTGAAGTCAGTTATGGAGATGTGGACTCCATTTTCTATTAATTCATCTTGGAAATCGAGTCTCACAAAGTAACTCTCATCTCTTGTTCACCTTGGCAAGTTTGTGGATTTGGGTAAATGTGGGAGGGGTGGTTACACATACCTATATACACCATGAAATTTCATAAATAACCCAATATATAATGGATGCTCCAAAAAATATGTTATAAATTTCATAATATAATATTCATATCATATATGCAGTTTCCATAAGTTTTCATATCAAACTTTCAACACATCATATATCATTGTTAACTCTACATGCACAGACTTTTTTATGCACTTGACCTATGAGAAAAGCCAGAATACAAGAAATATGAAACAAAATAGTCAATACATATTGATACCACAAGAAAATAGACAAGCGAAAAAGATATTTCATTATGCAGAAATAGAACAAAATGTTCACTTGCCTCTTCGAGGGGGCAACCTACAACAGAGAAGAGTTCAATTACAATATGAAACGATGCCTCTTCCTTATACCTAAGGCTATTTATAGTCTAATGACATCCAAAACTATAAATACTAGTGGTCCTTGACATAACCTACGTTAGCCACCTTATTTATTAACTATCTCCCATTTATAACTAATTTTGGTCCCTTTTATAGAATATGGTTCAACCACTTACAATTATTATTAATGTGGATAACCGCTTACGGGCTTTATTGACTCAACTAACTAACTATGACTTGGACTAGTCCCTCATGGGATTATTACATAAATAAAGGGGTTAGGGTTGGACCCTAACATTCCCTCCCCCATCAAAATCGGCCTTGCCCTCAAGGTTGAATTTGCTGAAACTGTTGAAGAATGGTGGTCGGTGCCCATGTCGCATCTTCCAGAGAGGTGTATTTCCACTTTATTAGTACTTCCTTGATCGTGCGTCCACGAAGATGACGTTTGCGACTATCCAGGGCCTGTTCTAGCTGGATCCAAAGTGAGCCTTCCTCATCTAATTTTGGCAGACTTGTTTGAACTCTGAAATTGTTCCCCACAACTTTCTTGAGGCATAAGAAATGAAATACTAGGTGGATTCATGAAGTGATTGGTATTTGTAGGCAATGGTTCCTATATGCTAAAGTATCTGATAAGACCCATATAATTTGGGTGCAAGTTTCTGACATCGCTTTCCTTTGAGAGATATATTCTTATATGGTTGGAGTCTTAGGAATACCTCATCACCTACTTGAAATTACCTTTCTGATCGATGTTGATTGGATTTTTTCTTCATTCTTTTCTTTTCCTGATGTAGATTATCTTTTAGATGAGTGATCATGGTGGCATGGTTTTGTAGGAGTTGATCAACTGCGTGCACTTTGGAACATTCGAGGTTGTAAGTCACTAGTGATGGTGGAAGTTGTCCATATATAGCCTCATATGGTGTCATCTTGGTGGCTTCATGGTAGTTAGTGTTATACCACCATTCAACTAGAGGTAGCCATTGGAACCATTGATTTTTCTTATTAGAAGTGAAAAAACGTAGATAGGTCACCAAGAATTTGTTGACTGCCTCTGTTTGACCATCAGTTTGAGGATGATAAGTTGTACTTAGTTGGATTTGCATGCCTTGGATCTTGAAAATTTCTTGCCAAAATCTGATGGTGAAGGTGGGGTCAGAGTCTCACACAATAGAAGTCGACATGCCATATATTTTTAATATTTGGTCCATGAAAATTTACGCCACCAATTTTGGGGTAAATGGGTGGTGTAGAGCAAAAAAATTAGCATATTTGGAAAGTCGATCAACAACTACCATGATAACTGATTTTTTTCCAGACTTTGAAAGACCAGTAATGAAATCCATGGAGACATATGTCCATACTGAAGCAAGGAGTGGTAAAGGTTGTAAGGTTCCTGGTTTCTTGATTGCTTCCCCTTTGTTGCGCTAGCATACATCACATTTAGAGACAAAAGTAAGAATGCCATTTTTCATTCCAATCCAAAAGAAGGAGCGGCGAGTGCATCCATAAGTCTTCTGAAATCCTGAATGTCCGGTTGTTGGAGAGGATTGAAATTCGGCTAAGATGAGGGGTTTGAGAGATGAGGTTTGGGAGACAACGATCTGATCCTTGTAACAGAGAATCTCATCCATCCAAGAGTAGTCTATTGAGGCATTGTAATATTCTCTCAAGGTATTAATGAGCTTGGATAGGGAGGGGTGAGAGAACCATTCATGGCAAGCATATTCAATCCAATATGACCGAGGTAGAGAGAGTGATAAAAGGGTGCTCTCATCCTCAAATTGTCATGATAAGGCATCAATTAATACAATGTCACATCACTTTTTGTAAATGATTTCATAATCATATCCCAACATTTTTCCAGCCATTTATTTTGTTGTGGTGAGGATAGACACTTCTCTAGAAAATATTTCAGACTATGAATCATCTCCCCAATAAGTATGGGTGCCAAGTGTCGATTGCATGTATAATGGCCATCATTTGTTTCTAATATGTGGATTGTCCCAGATGTTTGCCACTGAGTTGTTGACTAGTGAAGGATAATGGTCTACCTACCTACATTTATACTACACCAATGCCCATATCAGAAGCATCACATTCAATCACAAAAGATTTGGCGAATTCGAGTATAGCCAAAACTAGGGTGGAGCACATGGCTTGTCTGAGAGCCACAAAATACTGTTGCGTGGTGTACTAGAATTTTTCTTCAGAATATTAGTGAGGGGATGTGCGATGCATCCATATTTGATGACAAATTTGAGATAGTAACTTGTGAGACCCAAGAATCCCCTCAAATTATTCAAGGTTTTGGGTTGGGGCCAATCTTGCATTGCCTGAATATTCTTCGAATCAAACCTTACTCCACCATGGCTCATAATATGTCCAAAATACTCAAATTATTCCACTCCAAAGGAGCACCTAGATAGTTTGAAAAACAATTTATGGTCTTGGAAAAATTATAATATTTGGTCAACATGGTGAAGGTGAGTATCCCAGGTGAGACTATAGATGAGAATATCGTCGAAAAATACCAAGACAAATTTTCTGAGATAAGGTTTCAGAAGGTGGTTCATAAGGCTCTAAAAAGTGGAGGGAGAATTACAAAGACCAAATGGCATGACCAAGGATTCATAGTGGTGTTCATGAGTTTGGAAAGTTTTTTTGGGGACATCAACTTCCTTCATGCGTAATTGATGATAGTCGAAGCGTAGGTCAAACTTGGTAAATAATTTAGCACCATGGATTTCATCAAGAAAACCATCCACCACCGGAATAGGGAATTTGTACTTGACAATGACCTTGTTAATGACCCTAAAGTCAAGGCACATGCACTATTATCTGTCCTTCTTTAAAACCATGACCACAGGAGATGAATAAAGGCTCGTGTTGAGACGAATGACCCCTACTTCTAGAAGCTCCTTGATGATTTTTCAATCTCATTTTTTTGGGTGAAAGGATAGCGATAGGGACGTACATTTTGCGGTTAAGCTACCGGGATCAGATGGATTTTATGATCATGCTCACCCTGAGAAGGGGGAAGTTCCCATGGTTTGTCAAATACTCGTTGATGGCGATCTAAGACCTGTTTCATATCTGGATGAATTTACGGTGGAGTGGATTCAATGGCTTCAATGGCATTAAATTGAGCTACTATCCCATGATGGACCTTTTTTATAAGCTTCTCCATTCTATGCGAGCTTATGATAGTAGGAGCACACACTTGGAGTACCCTGAGTGTATGAGTGTGACCTTCCTGCTTAAAGCTCATATATAACTCTTAGAAATCCATTTTTATAGGTCCTAGTGTGTGAAGCCATTCTGCACCTAGGATAATGTTGCAACCACCCATTTCAATGGCAACCATGTGTTCTTTAAGGTGATAATCCTCCATTTGAAGCTTAATTTTTTCACAAAGGCCCTCCTATTTCATGGTCTCCCCGTTAGCGATCAATACTTGGAAATTAGAGATGGTCCTTATAAAATAATGCGTTGCTTCAGCTACACACTTATGGACAAAATTATGAGTACTTTCGCTATCAATCAACACCACTACTGGCCTATGTGTAATGAAGCCACAAATTTTAAGAGTTTGGGGAGAAGAAATTTTGGCCAAGGCATGTAGACTGATATAACTGGCTTATCTGGCAAAGCTACGAGATCATGGTATGGTTATACTTGAGTGTCACCCACTTCTTCCTCATGCATGTCAGGTTTGGGAGCTTCCTCTGCTGTAATGTTTTCAGTGGCATCAATTTGGAAGAATTTTGGTTCCTTGCATTTATGGTATGGGGAGTACTTATCATCACAGTAGCAGAAGAATCCTTGTTTCCATCATTTAGTCATTTTTTCCAGAGACACCTTCTAAACCTTCAATGTTTAGTTGGGGCGTGCCTTTGTGACAAAAGTCGGGCGATTGGAGAGGGCTTGTAAGGAAACTCCCACCTCTAATGTCGTGTGACATGCATCCAACCAAGTAGCGGGGTGATGCAGTCGAACATGGGTTTGGATTTCTTCCTTAAAGCCACTGATAAAACATTCCAAATAGAAGTCATCTCCTAAGCTGTCAGTTCGGATGGCAAATTTCTCAAAAGAAACAATGTAGTCCTTGATTTTATCGTCTTGTCAGAGTTTAGAGAGTCATCCCAAGAAATGAGAATCTTGATCAAAATGATCACAAATGGATTTTGAGAAGACACTCCAAGTGAGCTTCAATGGGGAACATTTCTAATGCCAGTGCCACCATTTCCATCTTTCTTAGTCTAGGTAGAGTTCTCCCACTCATATTTTAGTGTCATTTTCATGGATATTATTAAGGAAAAAGTAATGATCCATTTGAGCCAACCATACTACTCGGTTCAAGCCATCAAATTTGTACATGTCTAGCTTGGGCACCCATTGGCTTGAAAATTGGGACCCTCCATGGAAGTGAAGGTGATGGCTAGATTAACCTTATTCATATGTCTCCATAGGTGTTTATTCCTTGCTACGTGACTCCAAATGAGACATAGAGGCCAGGATTTGGTTAAGTTTTTCCTCCAAGATCTCCATTCTTTTTTTCA
Source organism: Pinus albicaulis (assembly GCA_034641835.2). NCBI lineage: Eukaryota > Viridiplantae > Streptophyta > Pinopsida > Pinales > Pinaceae > Pinus > Pinus albicaulis. The sequence continues at coordinate 782,597,890 of CM076576.1, forward strand.
CCTTTTCTGCAACCATGACTTAAGAGCGGGTGTCTTACATGCACTAGCCAATATTTGGGACTGCCTGAAAAAAAGTGAGCTTATGACGCCTGGACTGAAGTAGCTAGATCTAAACCTCTAGGTATTGTCTAATGTGACGCGAGAAGAAAATCTGCGCTATGGCAGCAAAAACCCTTACTACACTTTGAGTTGAATCAGCACTGCAAATACCCTAACTGCGAAAGTGAATATGGACTACGTCGGTGGATCAAAACAGGTATATTTGAGCAGGACAGAAGATAGGAGAAAGCTTCAGGTATATGGGGATCTATGGTCACAAGGAGTGTCACACGCTACATATCATAATATACGTAGGGGTCCAACAATAATACTTGACTGAATCTTTCAAGGCACCAACTAAGGAGGATCGACTGTACCCTTATTTTTACTATTTGACTACCTTGTTGTATGTTCGAGTAATCTCCCCGAGTGTTATCCTCAGTGTACTATAATAGAAAGACGGTTGATGTCTAAACTACGGTTAGGTTAAATGGTTTCCTAGGGGCTTCCTATATACCTGAGGGTAGGTGGAAGTGCAGTCCATGCGCGGTTCTATCTAATGCACTACTGCTTGAAGGGTTACCCATAGGAGTTACAAGGGAGTCCAACAAACCTGACTAGTTTTTCTAGTTCTTGCGTACATGCCTCCCTAAATCCATAGGTTTATGCCCTCAACAATAGATCCTATGGTTTGAAGATGTCAGAACACGTCTCTAGCCTAAAAGAAAATTCTGTGAAAAGTGGAGGTCCCGCTGTACCTGGAAAGCGCTTTGATACCACTTGTTCTGCACTTCACCTTTGCTACAAGCCAGAATACCAGAAATACGAAAAAAATAGTCGATACAGATAGATATCACAAGAAAATAGACAAGCGACAAAGATATTTCATTATGCAAAAACAAAATACAATGTTCACTTGCCTCTTTGAGGGGGCAACCTCTAGCAGAGCAGAGCTCAATTACAATACAACACAACACCTCTTCCTTCTACCTAAGGCTATTTATAGCCTAATGACATCCAAAGCCGTAACTACTACTATTCCCTCATATAACCTCGGTTAACCACCTTATTTATTAACTACGAACATTTATAACTAATTGTGGTCCCTTTTCCAAAATATGGTTCAACCACTTACAATTATTATTAATGCGAAAAAAAACACTTATGTTCTTTATTGACTCAACTAACTAACTATGACTCGGACAAGGCCCTCATGGGCTTATTATATAAATAAACGGGTTAGGGTTGGACCCTAACAGTGTTTTAGAAAAAGGGGCAAGTCAAATGATTCTACCACAAATTCTCAGTCAACATGTATTCAAACCAATAAAAACAAAGAGTTGCATGGAGAATCACACACACAACTTGGCCTTTACACACAGTCTTAAAAAAAGAGCACACACCTTAAACATTGTTTGCCATGTTTTCACTACGATTTTAATCATGACACTTTATCTGCAAATGCTCGATGGGGTTGGTCGATTACAATTTAAAATCAGTAACCACACAACAACCACGATAGGGTTCCCTTTCTAGTAGGTCATCAATTTTCTGTCCTCCCATAGTTAAGATGACCATGCAATACCACTCTGGTCTGAAAGGGCATGCATTTAATGGCCTCTCCTCAACTCCCATTGTGGTCACCTCTCCTCGACTTTTGTAATTGCCTCTATCTTCCTACAATAGTATTGGGAATAACCCTTTTCTATCCATTGCAACTTTCATAACCATGCTCTGATACAATGCAACACGAGTTAGAGAATTCAATCTCTATTGTGTATACCATTCAATTGCACGAAACAGAAAGCAGTGTAGCGTTTAACATAAACAATGCTTCAGTGTGGAAGCCAAAAGATCCAGAGCCATTCACTGTGGAAGGGGTTTTAACGTCCATAAATTCAACACATTATTCACAGAATGGAATAGATAATAATTGCAGTAGGAATTACACGACTGAAAATGCTAAAAATCGGGTTTGGCTATGATACCATGTCAAGGGAGAAGTAAGTCCGAATAAATTGTTGCATTTTCATTAAGATAGAACACAGGGAGAGGGAGACTATTGGGCTTCATCTCCAAATGTCTCTTCGTCAACCAATTCCATTTTTTTTTCTATTTACAATATTTACATGGATTTACCTAATCCCAAAGTTTAGGTGTCAACAAAAATAATTGAAATTCTCTGACCATCTAATCTGAGAAGCATCCTCTACATATCTAGCTCAATATTAACTTCAAGACTGCATAGGAATATATATATATATATATATATATATATATAGGGTGCCTTGAAATATCTTTTATAACTCTAATAATTTTTTTGTTTTTTTGTTTGGGAAATATTCCAATAACAATGCAAAAGTAGTGGAAATATCGAAAACTACCATGATGGAAAAAGAGGAAAGCACAAAGGACAATGAATTATCCGGATACTCATATGATGTAAGGTTACTAGGAAGTAGGAGGTATTTTAAAACAAGTGAAAATTGAAATCATTTGGTTCTCTAAAGTGTAAAATCAAGTTTATTCACATTCATAGAATAACTAATTTGCACGACAACAAAGCATTAACCCAAAAAATAATTTGGAAGTAATTTTTTGTTTTTTATTTCTAATATTGTAAGATTCAGACTTCAAGAATAAAAATATTAAAACAAAAAATAATTTGGAAGTAATTTTTTGTTTTTTATTTCTAATATTGCAAGATTCAGACTTCAGACTTCAAGAATAAAAATATTAAAAATTGAGATAAAATGTATACTCAAATTTTAAATAAAGATTTGGAACAATAATCTTAAAAGGAATTGGTAACTCAATGGTTACATGTGAGAGTATGCCAAGGGCCTCATAATGGAAAAAGAATCTAGCATGCCTTGTTAGAGACTCAATATATAGAATTGAGAAACTCATCTATAAACCAATAAATTAAAAAATCTATATATTTAAAATCATAATAATCTATAAAATTATAATAAATTCAAGTATCTTTAAAAAAATAATTTTATTTGTATAATTTTATTTAATTATTAAATATTTTTAATAAAAATATAATATATTTTTTTCAAATATATATATTATTAAATAATTATCAAATATTATCAAAATACTTATAACAATTAATAAATTTTATTTTATATTATTATTTAAATTTAATATTTCTTTATAACACTTATTTTCAACATTGTAATTGTTTTACAAAACCTCTTAAATGCATCTTTTTCAAACCTGAATTGAATTAAATGGGAAAACAAACTCATTTTTCAAAACTCCAGAGATGCATCGTTATGAAAATGAATCAAATTAGAAGACAAATACAAAGATCCAAAAAGGGGACTGGAGACATTACTCACATCTTAAATTGGGAAACAAACTCATTTTTCAAAACATCAGAGATGCATAGTTACAAAAACGAATCAAATTAGAAGACAAATACAAAGATCCAAAAAGACTCCCTAAAGTATAAATGGGGTACTGGAAAAGTTTTCAGGAGGAGACTACTCAGATCTCCACGGTTGCAGCAGATAAAGTTACAGCCGCAAATTTATTGGGCACGTCGAATTCAATCAACTCGTTAGTCGAGGGGTTCAACAGATAACAAAACTGACGATGAGATAGGACATAAGGTTTACTCGCAAAAATATGGCCACGCCACTCTGCAGAACACTCAGTACTGCGATTGGTAAGAAGAACGCTTTGAATAACCCAATCGTTTTGTTCAGCCATATATTTCATCAATTGTGTTTCAGTGTACGTATACAAGTGTCCAGAAGCAACTATGCACGACCTCATGAATGATTGCTCGAACATCCACATGTTATCCACCCTTGTCCACACGCCCGTCTTCGGATCAAAAATTTCTGCATTTTTTCCATGTTCATAGCCGAATACAAAGAATTTTTCTTCCAGAAAGACTCCACTACACGGGCCTTGTTGTTGGGTCATTGGAGGAAGCACTTCCCATCTGTCTTCTTCCACATTGTAAGCCTCTGCTGCGCGCAAATCAGTTTCGCCGGATCTCCCTCCGGCAACGTAGATAAGCCCCGAAGAGGAAGATACAGAGCAGGCAAAGTTGTACCTCTTTGTGGGCATGTCCACTCCTCTGCGCCATTTGGCAGACGCGAAGTCAAAAATATAAACAGCCCTCAGGTTTTTCGAGGATTCTACATAATGTCCGCCGATGAGAACTAGTTTCCCATTAGGGCAAACGCAGGCACAGAATAATGGAATATATGCCACGTCGGAGGGACAGGGATTCTGACGTAGCATTTGCCAGGTGCGCGTGACAGGGTCTAATACTACAATTCCGCTGCAATGTCTGAAATGCTTAATCATACAGATCAACTGTTCCGCTGTTCCAGCAGTCAATCGGTCCTTGTAGAACTTGGGGTCGCTCAATATCTCTTTCCATTTTCTGCACACCAGTTTGAGCGTAGAGTGCCATTTGTAGGGCACTCTAAGCAAACAGTTTCTAGCCATGTCATCTGGAAGACTAGGAATGATCTCCGTCTGTCCTTGGAGTGCTAGCCTCTTTGACCTACGCAACATGGTTTTGGATTTGACCTGACAATAAAAGGACAGCTCAGAACGAAAGGCCAAAACTCATTACTAAAAAAAATTATACCATCATTTATGATAATGGAATTAAAAATATCACGAGAATCTAACTATCCTACAAAACAAAAATAGCTTATAATGAATACATGGCTCAATCCACCTATTTTAAATTACAAATTGTTATTTTTATAATGCATGTGGAGTAAAAACATAAATTCATCTATAAATTCACCATACAAAGGTTTAAAAACGGAAATTCAGGATACACATAGTCAAAGATGATTCTGACAAAATACTGAGATAAAATCTTGTCACCGCGGATGGAATGTGATTGTGGTCCGTCCAAATCATGAACCCTTTACTGATCGATTCTTTCCCAGTCCAGATCATGAACCCTTTACTGATCACTGATCGATGTTATCCGATACAAATCGTGAATCACTCAGTAAAATAATGAAGGGTTAAAATACAGGGAAATTGATTACAGAAAGAGATCAATCAACGGACTCACTCATCAATATTTAAGTAGAAATTTTGAATTACTTATAAAATAGTGAATCATTTGTAAAGTACTGGAGAAATCATGAATCACTTGTAAAATAATGGAAAACCTGTGAATCGAAATCATCAATCACTTGTAAATTAACGAGTGTTAATGAAGGGTTAAAATATAGGGAAATTAAATACAGAAAGAAAGATCAATCAATGGAAGCACTCATCAATACTTTTTAAGTATAAATTTTGAATCACTTATAAAATAGCGAATCACTTGTAAAGTAATGGAGAAATCATGAATCACTTATGGAAAACCTACTATTCAGAATCACTTGTAAATTAATCAGAGTTAATTAAAGTTAAAATACACCATAATTAATTACAAAAACACAGATCAATCAATAGCAGAACTCATCAATACTTTCCAAGTAAGAAATTTTGATAATCACTTGTAAAGTTGGAACAAGTCCAGTTGGGAAAATCAAGCAAGATTTCAGTATGCTGTTTAGTATAGTTCAAGCTTTACCCCTCAGTCTAGGGTAGGCTCAAGCATCTGTCGGGGTGCAAGTATTTATTACTAAACTTACCTATACATTCATGATGAGCTGAGATTCATTCTTAGACCAAGTAAGTCAGCTTAGATCAAGTAAGGAAGTAGGGACAGCTGCTATTACGATTCATGCTGGACTATTCACTACCAAGATCTTTCGTATTCACTACCAAGATTATTACTATTCGAAATGAGCAATTAAAGTCTAGGGTGCATCGTTTCATAACATTAGTACACGTTATGCCCTCGATATGTAGGCACAGCACCATATAAGCTATAGGACCGGGATATCGCTAGAGCAGAGGGCAGGTGGGACAGGGAGTAAGGGGCAATAGAACAAGCTAACGGGCGGGCACGAGTAAGGTAGCAAGCGAGGCAAGCAAAGAACGGAGGAAGCCGTCTTGAACGATTACGGATAGAAGGTAAGTGGCTAGGGTTTTAGAATTGGTGTGTGGCTAAGCCCAAATTGCTGAGTTGAGTTGCTTGGATTTTTTAGGGGCATCGACTTTGTTGTTCATCTGGTTCATTTCCAATCCAATATTGAAAAAAATTTCAATGTTTCTACTTTCCCAGAGGGAATTCTTTTGGGTCCCCATAAATTTTGCCGGATCCTCAGTTTCGACAATAATTCTGCAAATCCTAGACAGATCGGGATAAATGAGATGAATTTACTAGATCTTTTTAGGAGGCACTAATGACTTTAGATAGAACTTTTCCAATTTTTACAGTTAGATGATTCGCTAGCTGTCCCTACAGTTTTTTTGTTGAGATCAATATCAACAATGCAGTTCATCCAACAATATGAATTACTTGTTAAATAATAGAGAAAGCTTGAACCAGAGTCATGAATCACTTGTAAATTAAGAAAAGTTAATACATGGAGAAATTGCTCATAGAAAAAACAATGAAATCTATCAATCCGAACAATGACATTGAGATCAGAAGGAAAAAACAATGAAATCAATCAATCCGAACAATGACATTGAGATCAATCTATCAAAACACTGATCTATGCTCTCAAAGAAAAAAAAATCATAAATCACCTCTAAAATTAGAGAAATAGTGAATCGCCTGTAATATTAAAAATTACTTTGTTTTTCTCCACAGGAGAAAAAACAAACTTCAAACTTCTTTCATTAAAACAGAATTTACATAATCATGTTTCTTTATCATGATATACAAGTTTCAACAACATACAGTATATAATAGTCAACATGAATAGAAAAACAAAACGAATATAGGGAAATTATTTACAGAAAGATGGTGAAAACAATCCATCAAAACACTGATCGATACTCTCCCGATAGAAATCGTGAATCGCTTCTAAAATAAATTACTTACAGAAAGACAATGAGATGAACCAGTAGAAACCCTGATCAATACTCCAAATATCCGAGCAGAAATCTTAGATCACTCGTAAAATAACGGAGAAATAGTGAATCAGTTCTATAAAATAACGAGAGTTAATATAGGAAATTTGAGTAAGACATTTTGACCCAGTTAAGACTTAGCTTTTAACATGATGAAAATTGTGAATCTCGAAAATGATTATTCTATTTTAATATAAAATAACGAGAGTTGATATATGGAAATTTGAGTAAGACATTTTGACCCAGTTAAGACTTAGCTTTTAACACGATGAAAATTGTGAATCTCGAAAATGATTGATCTATTTTTAATAAAATTTGAACGCTATAAAAATGCCAAGGCCATGTTTGATGGGTAAGGGTTTGACTTAGTCCACAAATTAATGTCAAAATGCCATCTTGGATGAGTAGCATCTTAATATGGTCTACAAATTGCTTTCGAAGAAAATTTGAACCTTATAAGATGGCCACGTTGGATGTCAACAAATTGTTTTCAAGGAAAATTTGTGAATGATTTAATTTTACCGTTATAAAAAAATTTGAAGGTTGGAAATTGTTTTAATGGTTTTTTTTTTAAGAACTTGAACTACTTTTCCATATTTTCTAGATGGTAAATGGGTAAAATATTGACTGTAATTATGGAGTCTTATCTAAGAGAGAAAGTCGTAGTCTAACCAACCTTCTTCTTTTTTGTCCTGAAAATCCGGGAGGGATTTTGGTAAATCCAGGTAATAGCTTTCAAACTTCAAGATTTTATGTGTCCTCCAGGTTTTTGATGATGTTGAATCCATTTCCACCATAAAAAACAATTCAAACATTGCTACTGCAAAATTTCTTAAATTGTTTTTGCTCAAATTCTGGCCAGTTTTGGCCATCTGGCAATTCCTCTGGCAATTCCTCCACCCCGTAGACAACTCCCAAGAAAAATATTTTATAAATGTTCTATGGGAATGAAAGAACTTAAAACCTGGAGTACTTCCCCACATTTAGGGGATTGTAAATGGTCAACCCGTCATTAGGGGGTGTTGCCTCAAGAAAAACCTCTCGTGGATGGTAAAATGGGTTAACCCTAGACCCATATAAATATTTTTAACTTGTTTTACTAGTACAACCATATAAATTAAATGGTTAGTGAATGTTATTATCCAGATTAAGAAAATCATGAAATTAACTAAATTATAATTTTTTTATATTATCATTATTAATTATTAAAAAAATTTATATATGAATTAAACAATACTCTTAACCATAGTGATTTACCTCCATTTTACCATGGAAATTCTTAATTTGTTAATAGCTTTGATTATAATATGATGGACCAATACCATGACTTCTCAATACCATATATGCAATATGACACTTGTTGATATGACATTTTTTTACTTTAGTAATCGAGATAAATTAATTAAAAAAACACATCTTGAAGAAAAATCTAAAGCCTTGAATTATTCATATCCCATAGAGGTTAAATCTCCATCACTCAACTAATAATTCTTAATAATTAAAATAAAATTCTAGAAGGCCTATATAATTAAACTATTTTTAATAAAATTTGAACCTTATAAAAATGTCATATTGGAAGAGTAAGATTTTGAATCTAATAACAAATCAGAAAATTTAACTAGTCATTTATGTAAGTGAAAACCAGGATCAAATTTAATGGAACATGTTGTGTACATAATATCTCTAGCTACTATGTTCTTCATCATCCAATAGAGATGGATTTCCTGCTTGTACTGAGTGAGCCTGCAATGGGTGTGGCCTAGATCAAGAACCAACAAATTCCATTCCTCCACCTGTATCTCTTGCTCAGCCTATTGATTAAGGTTGGCCTCCCAACCTGCAATGAGTTGTCACAATTTCTTAGGATTTCCTCTTTTATATGCTTGAGATGTGCCATTAATATGATGGGAATTCATTTTTCGGCCATTCCTCCTTGGAAATTGCGAAGAGGATGCTCCTCGCACCCCCCCACGACCCATTATTACGACTTCTCCCACGACCTGCAGTGCTTGCCATGCCTGTGCCGATGGATTTCCTAGCCATTTCCATCAACCTCCGCTCAACAAAAAAATATTAGTTTAAACAAACCTCCAATCGAACAGAGGCCCATAGTTCGTAGGCAGGGCGCTTTCTCAAATTAATAAAACCTGATACATTTACAGATAATAGAAGAAGTAAAATATTAACATTAGACCCATTCCTTATCAAAACACAGCAGGTTAGGGTGGTCAACCTCCATTCACACTCTCCTCCAATTTCCAGCACCTCGTGCTCAAACATTGCACTGAACAAATATAATCCAGAGAGGGTACGTCTCTTCCCAGGGAAAGAATTTCCACAGGCGCTTCACTATGAGAGAGATACCATAACCCGTGGGTTCATATTGGGGGATATATAATGAGGAAAAAATTACATAATATAAAAAATGGATCTAAAAGTTAATGAAAAAATATAAAGGGGTATAAAAAATGTTAATGAAAATATGGATACCTACAGTATGTAGTAAAACTAGGGACTTTTTAAATTTGGAATGTGTATTGGGTTTATATTGGTAGGGGGCTAAATATTTTGATTTTTAGAGGTATTTTCCAATATGTACTCAAATTAAGGGTATTGTTTAATATGCTATGGTCGCATGTGATATGTTAGAGGTTCATTGAGTGAAGCCCCCGTGAAAATTTCATGCCTGATCCCTAGGCCTATTCCCATATAGAAATACAACAACACTTTGTGAAACCAACAATGACAACAAGCAAGGTAAATTTAAAAATCATTTTAGCCACATATAGAAACAACCATTCCAACAAGGCATAATATTTATCCCACATAGAAAAAGGGTCCAAATTACGCCATACATTCCCATTCGAAGTAGCATGATACCATATAAAACAATGCCAACTTAGAAACAACAAATTCAAGATAAAATAGAATCCCATAGACGTGTTCTTCAGATGGTAAAACACCATAAAATTGCACAATCACCCAATCAAAGGAGGGGCTGAAAATATTACAGAAAAATTTCGTGTTAATATGAGTATGTCGCGAGCAGGGGTGAAAAGGAAGAAACAAAACATACCATGATATAATCGCTATGAGGCAGACGTGGATGCCCTCCCACAGATGAAGCCTCCCTACCAACCTTTCCACCAAAAGGGAGCCAAAACGTTCCTCGTTTCTATTGAGACAACACTATACCAAAACGAGGCTACATGCAATGAAATGCAAGTATCCACCACCTGGAGTTTTATTAATCAACAAGATTTACCACCCTCCTTAATCTCTCACATGCCTCTTACCATCACATCAAACCGATCACAAATTCCCTGAACCTGTTGGTGCCTCCCTCTTGCATTAAAAACCATCTAATCACCATTAACGAGAGTCCCAAGTGGGATGATGAGATAGCATGCACCCGATCAATGGTCTTTATTATTATCTTCTAAATGGTCTTGGTTCTATTGATAATCTCGAGCATAAATTAGAACCACCGGTTCTAAATCCTCATAATGTTCATTCGTCCATGGGGCATCTAGAATTGAACATATATGAGAGCACCCCTAATTAGCCAGGAAGCTGGAAACCTTATTTCCTTTTCTAAGCACATGTGAAGGGATAATATACTCAAAACTTGGAAGGACAGTACTTATCTCTTGCACGAGATGGGTTATTTGCCAACTCTGACTAAGCTTTTCCTAATTTATGCCCTGGTTGAGCTTTTTGAGTATCTCAATGACCATATTTGAGTCTCCTTCCACTACTATCCTTTTGAATCCTTCTCGTCTACCAATGAGAATTCCATGCTTTACCACATTCAATTTAGCCTCATTATTACTTGCATAGCCACGATCAACTACATACACGTATTGATTCTGGCCCTTGGAATCCGGAAATAGGCCCTCGAAAGTCACATCACTAGGGTTACCCTTGGATGCCCCATCAAAATTGAGTTTAAGGAATCTTGAAGGAGGGACTGAGATTTTTTATGGAGAGAATCGAGGAGAAACTAGAGCTTCCAGGATGATGGATCGAACATCCGAGGAGCAAGGTTCAGAGCTATTAGAATTCAGTCTTCGTGAGGCTATTAGTATTGTTTCTCATATCTTTTGGATGATCTCGGCCCATACTTTCAATTGTGAGAGGTGATGGTTCTTCAAGACACTTCGATTCCTTTCCTTCCAAAGTGCCCATAGAAGGAAACCAAGGCCGATGTTCCAAGCTCGATTTAGGACATGACTAGAGAAGAGCTTATTTCTCCACATTTCTAAGGAGGATTTTATACTGGTAATGTCATGATCGAGATTTCCAAAAAGATGTGCCATGCTATGTCATAGTTGATCCGCAAAGGGAAAAAGGTTTAGAAGTGTTCATATATTCATTATTGGATTGAAACCACATACACAATGAGGGTCCTTCGACCCCTATTTTCTGGAGTTGATCCCAAGTGAGGATCCTTCATCAACACACCAACCATCGGAAATAGGCAAATTTTGGCAACAATTTTCCAATGCATATTTTTCTTCATATAGGATTACCATGATCTTGAGGCTCTTCAGTGGCTAATTTGTAAGATTATTTAATGGTAAACATTTCTTTTGTTGTATAGCCCCACTGAAGAATATCAGGGTTTCAATAATAACCAACTTTTTAGATTGTATTTCTCTGTCGACCAGTGTCCATTGTTCATAATTTGAGGGGTTAGGCCAATCCTATTTGTACTTCATTGTCTCTAAGAAGTGTTCATAGAGTGTTTCCAATAATGATCCAATGTTGTGCAGTTTTGACTATTTATGTAGGGAAAGAGATATGTCAGATCCTATCAGCTAAAGAGTTTGGCTCTATGTTGCCAGCATCCTTTCTATAGGAGAGCTAATCTTTCGTCCCAAATTTCCCAAAATTTTTGGGATAATATAATATATCTACTGGTTGAAGCGTAATTCCAGATCAAGGACCCTTTCGAGATATGTTGGATTCTTAATAAATCTTCAGACAAGGTGTTCATTTGATATTTTCATGTCCATATGGATTTCCACATATCCTTCCCACCCTGTATCCATTTCCACCATATTATTTCCTCCAAGACTTGGTTCAGAATGTAAGGCTCCCTACAATTTTGGGTTTGGTTCAATATTTTCACAGGAGACGAGAGCCTTTTTTTTCACCCCCTGGGCTCCTCGCCACAAAAACATTTTAAATATGTATACCATACTAGCACAAGAAGATTTGGGCGCAACCAAAACGAAAAACTAATAGATCAGCATAGATTGGAGAAGACCTTGAGAAGAACCACTCTACCAGCAATATTCAAGGCTCAAAATGACCAAGACTAAAGACGAGATTGGATGCAATCCAATACATCCTTCCAACATGAAGTTTTGAGATAATTTAGTACCAGTGGGATGCATAAGTATTTGGCGGGAAGGGATCCAATACAAAACCATAAAATTAGGGAATGAAAGGATTGGGTGGGAGTTGGGTTATTAAAGAAGAAGATATTATATTATCATTATTGATAGAGGTGCCAGAGTCTTGCATAAATTCAGAAAGAATATCTTTGATCACTCTGGATTCTCGAAGAGAAACCTGACAAAAAAACATTATATCATCAATAAATTATTGATGAGTAAGAGGGAGGTACTTACCCCAAAGACATACAACCACAAAGAGAACCCAAAGGGATAAAAAATTTAATATAGCAACCCAGACATTCCGCAGCAAGGATAAAGAGGAAGGGAGAGAGAGGGTCACCTTGCATTAGTCCCCTAGAGGGGTTAAAGGTATGCGACGGGGAGCCATTAATGAGGATTGAAAATACAGGGGTCGGAATGAGGGAGGAAACACACGCTATCGAGCGAGACTCAAAACCAAATGCTACATTTAGTTTCAATTTTAATACTTTCAATATTTTGAATAAATTTCACTATAAAAATAGTTAAAATTACTTGGAAACAAGATGGTTATGAAAAAATACTGAGATAGAAACTTGTAGAATGTCATTATGGTCAGCCCAAATCATGAATCCATTATAGAGAGACAATAAGATCAGTTAAAAAGCTAGTTGATAATCACCAAGTAGAAATTGTGAATCACTTCTTCAAGTGGAAATATTGAATCACTTATAAAATAATGAGGGTTAATGTAGAGTAAAATTTGAACAAGATGTTTCTACTCACTTAATGACTTAATTGTAATGTTATGAAAAATGACTTAATTGTAATGTCATGAAAAATGTGAATATTGGAAAGCACTTTAACTTATTATTAAGTTATATTTTGAATCAAATTTGAAACTTATAGAAAAGCCATGTTGGATGTGTATGAATCACTTGTAAAAATTATAGTGAATGTTAGAAATTAATATATTACAGAGCAAGGGAACACATCAAAATATGTGGAAATACAAACACATAAAACATATAAAATAAGAGACAAATATGTATGGGATTCATCCAACTTGGGCTACGTCCACGAAGAAACAACCAATCCTTCCTTTATATTATCCAAAAAAATGAAGAGACACATCCTACAACAGATCCAATGTAATATCCTCTACTCTCTCACACAATCCCTGTTTCTCTTTCTCACTTCGAATACACACACCATACACATCCGCAATACAATTCCCTCATATGAACTGAGGGGTTCACTTCTAGGGAAGAAAAACCTAAACTAAACATAACTTCTACCGTCAAATCATCCGCCTAATGAATGGCTTAGATTGACTATGAAATTACCATATTTTACAAGGAAATTTTACATATGTTTTAGCTTGGGGGGTGCTTCCCCCGAACCCTTTCTAGGGAGGGGCTCATAAAATTGTCGTCGGCCCCCTAACGGCGATCAAACGACAGATGAAATTTCTGCCATTTAAAAGCAGGGATCCAACATGGCGATACATCTAAATAAAAATGAAAATAAAATTCCACACTCAACGATGAAGAATAATATATGAGAAAATCCAAATAAGAAGTTTCGACCCACTTAATGACTTAATTGTAATAGTATGTTAAATGTAACTATTGAAAGTTATATTTTCAATAAAAAATAAAACTTGTAAAAAGACCATATTGGATTGGTATGGTCTTGTAACATCCACTTATGTAACATCATCACCATATATATAGTCTGAAATTAGCAAGTTTAATGTACTCGTTTTTTTTTGTAAGTTTGGTAGGACTACATCTTTACATCTTCATAAACATGTCCATATACATTATCCCAATAGAGCAAGGAAATTGAACCTGTGATAAGTGACATAACAGCCTAACTCATCATCGTTTAACCAAAACCCCATGGACCAAATTTAATGTACTTTATTATTCATAAATAAAAATAATTAATAATTATTTAATTGTTATTGGTAATGTACCTTTCACTATACCGTTGTAAAATTTAATATAACCTTAAGAAGATCATGGCAACATATAACCTTAATATTTTTTATTTAATTTTATTATCAAATTCTAAAAGGAAACAATCAAATTTAATATATTTTTAAATTCCATTAAATTTTAATGCTTTAATAATTTAAAGTCACAGTCTAAGACGAAATGGATTTTTTTAGACATTTTTCTAGTAAATTTTAATCAAAATCTCATAGAGATTTTTTAAATTTGAATTTAAATTGTTTAATCTGCATAATTCAATTTTCCTAGGGGTTTTTAAGGGTGCCTAATAAACCTGTGTAAGGCTATTTTTAAATAGATTCCATCATAATAATAATTAAAAATTATGAAAACAAGATGATTATAACGAAATACTAATAGAAAAACTCAACACTAATAATAAAATGTAATTATCATGAATTTGTTAAAGAAGGACAATAAGATCAACTAGATCAATTTATTGGATAATTTCCAAGAATAAATTGTGAATCATTTCTCCAAATAGAAATATTGAATTAGTTGTAAAATAATAAGAATCAATATAGTAAAATTTGAATAAGAGTTGAGTGTTAATATAGTAAAGGTTGAATAAGAGGTTTCTAACACTTAATTGTAATGTGTATGGAAAATGTGAATTTTGGAAATGATTTTAACTTATTATTAAGCTATATTTTCAATAAAAAATGAAATTTATAAAAACTTATGTTGAATGGGTCCTTCCCTGACCTCGTCTCCATATTGTTTTTGAAGAAAAACTAATAGCAATATAATTTTTAAGTTATGAAAAATGTGGATGTTGGAAATGACTTTAACTTATTATTAAGTTATTTTTAATAAATTTGAACATATAGAAAGGACATGTTGGATGGGAAGGGTTTTGACTTGGTCCATACATGGTTTCGGAAGAGGATCTGTCAAACTAGAAAACTAGAATATGAAGTGGTCACTCTAAAAGAGGTTTACACCTCAAGAGATTTGATCCCTCTAAGAGCTTGATAAATTCAAAGTTAAGATGGATAGTTAGGTGAATATAGATTGGCAACATGCAATCCCTCATACTATGACCTGAAATCATCCTCTAAGGTTGAAATGAGCCTTCATCAAACAATCCTCAGGAAATTGAAAACCTAGCCTATGTATATGTATATGAAATTTAATCAAATGTATAGCAGCATTGTCATATTTTTCATTTCCGAACCTAGGAAAATCTGTTTTCCAATATATGCGAAGTATTTGATTCAGGAAACTAGGAACATGAGCTCAATTCATAGGTTCATACCTTCTAGCAGCTTAATCCATCTTGAGACAATAGAACCATGATTCTTCTGCTACTGATTCTTATGCTAGTGAAATTACCAATGAAACCCTGATTTCTTGATCCTATTTCGAATGAAGTCTTTGGATCAAGTTGAAGTTGATTGGAATCAGAAAATTTTTGCACTCCTTTTGATTCCCAAGGCTGAGAAAGGAGAATGAAGGAGGTAACCTCGAACCACTTAGGATTTGGTAGCTAGCCCTACCAAATAAGAGAGGGCTCTCACTATGATCTCACAACCAATAAGGTGACTGGAGAGGGTAAAAATATATTAGGCTAGGTATTGAGATCTAGGGTTTTGAAATTTAGGGTTAAGCTGGATCAAGAAGAGAGGTCAAGGAAACTAGGTCAGGTCTTAAAAGATTTTAGTTGTAGGGATACAAAGGGGAAAGGCAGGTATGTTCAGTGACACTTTGAGGTTGTCAATGTAGTGTAGGGTCGAAAAGAAAAGGTTCAAAATTAGCATGACAAGCATGATTTAATTTATGAGAAGATAACTAAAACCCAAACATGGAATTCTATCAAAATATAACATAAGCTTTAATAATTATATTTAACAACTCATAGGAAGATCATTGAAAGAAAAGATATGGAAATAAGGATAACTAAATAGTCATTAAAGTGATTTACAAAAGAAAAACATTGTCACAAAATCATACGACAAGAATCCCTATATAATAGCTTCAACTAGCCTATTAATGTCAAACCTTTGATTCAACTCAATCAGGGCTACATATAGAACATAAACTTGTTTCCCCTCTCTTAGGGGTTAAATTCCTCATGATAGGAACAGTTTACATGATTTTCTCCAACCAAACCTAGAACTAGGGTGGTTAAGAATAAACTCTCCATTTAGACCAAATGATTCACTTTGACTTTACAAGCATGACTGAGAATGAATCAACATAAAATTAACATTAACCATCTCATTTAAATTTAATTACATCATAAAAATACCATAGGGGGAGTAATTACATTAAAAAATGTTGACTTTGACCAAATAAATTTGAAATTCTGGCTTACTGACAAAAACAAAGAAAATTCCCTTAAAAACTAGCAAATTGTTTGAGGGCACTTTTGAGTGACTTTTCTTGATCTGAAGGTATATTTGGAAATATTGGGATGTCCAGTTGTCTTTAGAACCTTTAAACATGAAAAATGAGCTCTCCAACGCTGATAAAAATGAGGTTTCCCAAGACTTCTCCAAAAGTTCAGCGAGGGGGTCAAAAGAGTGGCAGAGACCCATTTTTTAGCATGTTTTTGGCCTTTTTTCTCCCAAAATGAAGGTTGACATGGCACAAAAATGGCATATCTGACATGTACAAGTGATAATATATCCCAACATGTAGTTTTTTTGTCATTTGGTTCCCTTGGGAAAAAGCACAGCAAATATTCATTACGCTTTTGGCAGTGAGGAATTTCAAAATGACCACAAATTTCCAAAAAATAGGGCTCAAAGGTGAAGCAATCTCTCTCTAACCATAAAGTTTTTTGTAAAATTGAGAAATATTTTTGTTTTGTGGTATTTTATGAACAACAATTGCCTCCATCTTTAAAAAATACATTTCCATTTGTTAAGAATACAAGTTTTAAGTTGGTCACTAAAAATTGCAGAAGCGCAACTAGCTCTCAGCAGAAACACATCGTGGTCTTTGAGAGGGTGTTAAAGGGTCTTCCAAGAGGATTTTTTGGCTAAAGTGGTATTATGGGAAATATTATGATGTCTTCTACACAATAGAGTCATTAAGCACTACAACCACCTTCTCGAAACCCCTAAAAAACTGAATTGAAGTCCAGTTGTCCAAAAGTGCATGAAAGCCCCTCTAGCAAATGTAATTTGGGAATTTCTCTCAAATCATAACACTTGCATAAAATGAAGGACATTTTTGTTCATTTTTCTATTATGGACAAAAACCTCTTTCCGGTTTTTCAAATTCATCTTCCTTACTTCATAAAGTAATTTTGAAGTGGAAATGTCCATGTGTGCAATGTAAACCCTAGGGAGCCCACATCTTGGAAAGGCTTCTTGAGGAAAGGTGAAGCTAGGATTTCTTGGAATTTGGTGGGCTCATACCTGATTATCTTCCCTCCTTTATAATTCTTCTTTTTAGTGAGTCTAGTCTCTACTTCCATGGTGAAACCCTAGCTCACTAGGTGGAAGAATTAGGGTTTAGTTTTAGGAAAACATGGGATTTGGGACAATCCTGTAACTGGAAGGAAATGAAGTGGTTTGTGGTTGTCTAAATTCTAGGGGAAATTTGTGGGGGTAGGGATACGTTTTAGGGAGTGTAGGGAGGTGGAAATTTGGGAAATGGGTAAAGGGAAAGGGTAAAATGTTGGAAACATACTCCTAGCCTAGGAAATTGTAGTGTAGGCTATGGTTTGTAGGGAAATGAAGGAAATAAGGGGAATGAGCATGGGAAAAGGTCAAGGGAGGTATATGGAGTATCAGTGAGGGAGTTTGAGCATAAAATTTAAGAATTTTACCATAGCAATGAAGAAACATGACAAAGAAATGAAAAGCGCAGCGAAACCCTATGAGAGTGTAATTCACTGACTTTTTGTGAGAAAATTGATGAAAGGAGGAGCTATGGAGGTGACATCATTGATAATTTTTAGAAATGATGTGATGTAAATGTAGCATGATATTATGTGAAATGAAATGTTACCTTTACCTTTATTCCTTTTGTTCCTAAGATGCTAACTTCCTTTCATGATGACTCAAATGATGAACATGACTCCTTTAACTTTTAAATGAATGAAATTTTAATGATAAATCAAGTGGAAACCTATACCATGACCTAAATGATGACATATTAACCATTTCATGAGATAAAACACCTGTATGAAGACATGACCATGATGAGTGATGTAGACTATGAGTAGGTGGAGGGAGTAGCAGTGACCTAGACACACCAACCAATGATCAAAATTTAATTGAAAACCTATTTGAAACTACAAAATTTGACCTAAGATGATATAAACCATATGAAAGAGCACATTTGATCAATGGTGACTCGTAGACACTAACACCCACCACCATATATGTGGGTCTCTCGCAGGATCTACTGGCACCACCAAGATAAGACGTAGCATCACCACCCTCGTGTAGAGGATGCTACATGGGATGCTAGCATAACAAAAACTCTTTAATTGACCCTATTATACCTGTATCAACTATGACACCATCCCTATACACAATTTGTGGCCCTGACACTCAGTGTGAGGAGTTTGAAGTGAATCACTTGTAAAGTAATGGAGAAATCATGAATCACTTGTAAAATAATGGAAAACTAGCTAATCAAAATCATGAATCACTTGTAAATTAACGAGAGTTAATTAAGGTTAAAATACACCTAAACTAATTACAAAAAGATAGATCAATCAATAGCAGAACTCATCAATACTTTCCAAGCAGAAATTTTGATAATCACTTGTAAAATAATAGGAAAATTATGAATTACTTGTAAAATAATGGAGAAATCTTGAACCGAAATCATGAATCATGAATCACTTGTAAATTAAGAAAGGTTAATACATAGGGAAATTGTTTATAGAAAAAACAATAAAATCAATCAATCAGAACACTGACATTAAGATCAGAAAAAACAATGAAATCAATCAATCCAAACAATGACATTGAAAGCAATTATCAAAACACAGATCTATGCTCTTCAAGCAAAAAAAATCATAAATCACCTCTAAAATAATAGAGAAATAGTGAATCGCCTGTAATATTAGAAATTACTTTGTTCTTCTCCTCAGGGAAAAAAAATAAACTTCAAACTTCTTTCATTAAAACAAAATTTACATAATCATGTTTCTTTATCATGATATACAAGTTTCAACAACATACAGTATATGATAGTCAACATGGATAGAGAAACATAACGAATATAGGGAAATTATTTACAGAAAGATGGTGAAAACAATCAATCAAGACACTGATCGATACTCTCCCGATAGAAATCGTGAATCGCTTGTAAAATAAATTACTTACAGAAAGATAGCGAGATGAACCCGTAGAAACCCTGATCAATATTCTCCAAACATCCGAGCAGAAAACTTAGATCACTCGTAAAATAATGGAGAAATAGTGAATCCGTTGTATAAAATATTGAGTTAATATAGGGAAATTTGAGTAAGACATTTTGACCCAGTTAAGACTTAGCTTTTAACATTATGAAAATTGTGAATCTCGAAAATGATTAACCCATTTTTAATAAAATTTGAACACTATAAAAAGGCCAAGGCCATGTTGGATGGGTAAGGGTTTGACTTAGTCAACAAATTAATATCAAAATGCCATATTGGATGAGTAGCATCTTAATATGGTCTACGAATTGCTCTCGAAGAAAATTTGAACCTTTTGAACCTTATAAAATGGACATCTCCATGTTGGAGGTCAACCAATTGTTTTAAGGGAAAATTTGTGAATGATTTAATTTTACGGTTATAAAAAAGTTTTGAATGTTAGAAATTGTTTTTATTTTTATTTTTTAAGAATTTGGAGTATTTTTCCATATTTTCTGGATGGTAAATGGATAAACTGTTAAAATTTTGAATGTTAGAAATTGTTTTTTATTTTTATTTTTTTAAGAATTTGGAGTACTTTCCCATATTTTTTGGATGGTAAATAGATAAAATGTTGACCATAATTATGGATCCAAGAGAGAAGTCTTAGTCTAACCAATTTTCTTTTTGGTGCCGTGGAGGTTTTTGATGATGTTGAATCCATTTCCGTTATCAAAAACACAATTCAAGCATTGCTACTGCAAGATTTCTTAAATTGTTTTTGCTTAAATTCTCGCCACTTGTGGCCCTCCGGCAATTCCTCCACCCTGTAGACAACTCCCAAGAAAAATATTTTGTATATGTTCTATGGGAATGAAAGCACTTAAAACCTAGAGTAATTCCCCACATTTAGGGGATTGTAGACCATCAATTCCTCCACCCCCATAGACAACTCCGAAGAGAAATATTTGGTAGATTTTCTATGGAAATGAAAGCACTTAAAACCTGGAGTACTTCCCCACATTTGGGGGACTGTAAATTGTCAACCTGTTATTAGGGGGCCTTGCCTCAAGGATTAAGAAAACCATGAAATTAACTAATTATAATTTTTTTTTATATTATCATTATTAATTATTAAAATAATTTATATATGAATTAAGCAATACTCTTAACCATAGAGATTTACCTCCATTTTATCATGGAAATTCTTAATTTGTAAATAGCTTTGATTATAATACCATGGACCAATACCGTGACTTCTCAATACCATATATGCAATATGACACTTGTTGATATGACATTTTTTTAATTTATTAATCGAGATAAATTAATTTAAAAAACACAACCTAATGAAAAATCTAAAGCCTTGAATTATTCATATCCCATAGAGGTTAAATCTCCAGCACTCACCTAATAATTACTAATAATTAAAATAAAATTCTAGAAAGCCTATATAATTAAACTATTTTTAATAAAATTTGAACCTTATAAAAATGTCATATTGGATGGGTAAGATTTTGAATCTAATAACAAATCAGGAAATTTAACTAGTCATTTATGTAAGTGAAAAAAAATAAATGGTTATCAAAATATTAACTTTTGATTCTTCCAAAACAAAGACGTTATTTTCTTTTCAATCCATTATCAAATATTAAAGGAAAACAATCAATTTTAATATATTTTTACATTTGGTTTATTTATTTTTTTGTAAGCTTAGTAGGGACTTTCATTCATTCATTTTCAAGGCACTTTACAACCATAAAAAACATTTGTTCAAGGAAGTTTACATTTTTGGCCTCAACCTGCCCATTGGGAAAGAAAGTTTATTGGGATTTATAATGCATTATAAGTCATCCAAAGTCTGAAATTATTAAGTCTGTCATACTCAGCCTTATAGGCCTGAATGTCTAAAACTTAGTTCACCCTTAACATACTAAAAAAAATAAGCAAATAACATTAGACCCATTCCTTATGAAAACACATCAGGTCAGGGTGGTCAACCTCCATTGGCACTCTCCTCCACTTTCTAGCACCTCGTGCTCAAACATTGCATTGAACAAATGTAAGCCAAAGAGGGTATGTCTCTTCCCGGGGAAATAATTTCCACGGGGGCTTCACAATGGGAGCAATGCCATAGCACATGGGTTCATATTGGGGGATATATAATGAGGAAAAAAAGACATAATATATTTGGGGATATATAGAGGGTAAAGGGTTTTTATATTGGAAGGTATAAAAAATGGAGCTAAAAGTTAAAGAAAAAATATAAGGGGGTATAAAAAATGCTAATGAAAATATGGATACCTACAATATATAGTGAAACTAGGGGCTTTTTAAATTCGGAATGTGTACTGGGTTTATATTGGTAGGGGGTTAAATATTTTATTTTTTAGAGGTATTTTCCAATATGTACTCAAATTATGCGTATTGTTTAATATTCTATGATCACATGTGATATGTTAGAGGTTCATTGAGTGAAGCCCCCGTGAGAATTGCATGCCTGCTCCATAGGCCTATTCACATATAGAAATACAAAAACACTTTGTGAAACCAAAAACGACGACATGCAAGGTAAATTTAAAAACCATTTTAGCCACATATAGAAACAACCATTCCAAATAGGCATAATATCCATCCCACATAGACAAAGGGTCCAAATTACGCCATGAATTCCCATTTGAAGTAGCACGATACCATAAAAATAAAAAAAATACCGGCTTAGAAAAAACAAATTAAAGATAAAATTGAATCCCATAGACATGCTCTTCAGACAGTATAACACCATCAAATTTCACAATCACCCAACCAAAGGAGGGGATGAAAATATTACATAAAAATTGTGTTATGTGTATGTCATGGGAAGCGGTGAAAAGGAATAATCAAAACAGACCATCATATAATCACCATGAAGCCGATGTGGATGTCGTCCCATGGACGAAGCCTCCCTCCCGAGCTTGCCACGAAAAGGGATCCCACGCATTCCTCACTGCTATCAAGACAATACTATACCACAATGAGGCTGCATGCAATGAAATGCAGGTATCCACCACCTGGAAATTTAATAACACAATTAGTTGTATGTTAATTTAGGAATATTACAATCCTCCCCTGCAAAACGTTGCTTGTCCCCAAGAAACTGCAATGATAGAATTGAAGAGCCTCCTCTCCTCCTCCTGTAGCACCCTCATATGATAAGTTCCTACAATGAACAAGATGCTCTCTTATCAATATGTCCCCAAGTTGCTCCTCCCAAGTGTATAGGTATGCCTTTGGTGAAAAATCCAAATGGCTCTCAACATGAACAAGTGGGATATCCATGGAGGAAACTATATGTGGTCTAGAGGCCTTCTTAAGGCATGGACTGAGAAAATTATTCGGAACCTTGCTCCCCATGTGAAGCTCCAAGCCCCAAGCTATTATCTACACAAAGTGTGTCACCCTCCAAAATGGTAGCTCATGAAAAGGTTCTTCCACCTTTGGCTCCTGTAATGTAGGTGGGTTGCATAATTGAAAACGATAGACCAAATTTTCTATCCCATGCTATCTCTCTCTCAACTTATGATAAGTGTAGAGTTGTTGTTGATATTAGGCTGCCATAATGTTGCCTTCAACAGGCAAGAAGAAAACTAGATCCTCAAAGATCCTCTCTCTATTTTCATGAATCATGTGTGCCCAAACCATCCCATGTATGATGAATAGGACATCATCACCATATGGCATCCAAATGAGGAAGACACTTAAGGTTTCATGTAGTGCTGGAAGGTACCAATAGTTTATCAAGTGGCTACAGTGTAGTTTTACTAACTGCAGTTTCATAACATGATGTGGCAAGTTGTTTCCCAAAAAATTGCTAGTTGTGCATGTCATCTCATCTAATAGTAAATATAAAATGGCATTATATATCAACTGAGCATACAAATAATAGTACCATACTGATCAAGAGCTGAAATCTGAGCTTGGGAAAAAGCTCAAAAATTAAAGTGCTCAAATTGATTTGGAACCTGAGCGACGGGATAGGCCTCGATGATACGATCCCAACGCCGTGAACGGTTCGAAAAATGGACACCGTATGAAGAATTTATTGCACTTTTAGTGGAGTGGGTCCGGCGGAGCACAAAGGGGCCAACCCTCCTCCCATGGAACCTCATCATATGACCAGTGTGGGAGCTTAATGTTAAGAGCGCTTAAGGAGCCTAATCTAAAGTTTAATATTTAATTAAGATTCATTTAATTGGAGTTTAATATGGCGGAGATTCTGGAGGCGGTTCCAAATTTAGGCGTACTTCCACTTTTAGTGGAGTTAACTGGCAGTTGCCCCACATTTAGTGGAGGAAATTGGGACAAAGTTGTTTTGGTCATAACTTTCTCATTACTCAACCTTTTGAAATGAATTTTTTTTTTTAATTTCATATTTTCTCCGCATTTTGGACTGAATGGCACAGGTTTCAGAGCCATGGGAGCTCATTTTTAGCCTGTTTAGCTTCGGATAAGCTTTTTGAGCCACTAGGGCCATTTTGGGTTTTGAGTTTGGTTGAGCTGTGGTTAACCTTTTTTGGTGAAACAAAAGTCATTTTAGACTATTTCCTGCATTTTAGATCCATTGGAATAGGTCTTAGCTCTGTTTGAAGACTTTTAGAGGCCGAAAACCTTTAGGAGAGTTTTCAGGGCCACCATCGCCATTTTGGTGTTTGAGCTGTTTTGAGTTGTGGTTATCAGTTTGAGGTGAACCAAAGCTCTATTTCAGATAATTTCGACCTTATGAAGCCATTGGAAGTGGTTTCAGAGGAATTTTAGGACTTCTACAGCCTGAAAAGTTGCAGAAAAGTTCAAAGCACCAACAAGACATTGATGAAGAAATCACTGTTTATGGTAATCTTTCACTGTTTAATGAATTTGAAAAGGCATTATTAGCTTTTTCCTACCTTCTGAATTAGTTTTTATATTCATATTTTTATATTGAGACACTTGTAATCTTGTATTGCATTTGAGAGCTTTCAATACAAGAGGACAAGCCCATTTTGGGAGGCATGATCCAAGAGATGTAGCCCAAGAGTTGGGGTGAACTCCTATATTATATTGCTGTTGTGTTTTGATATTATATTGCTGAATATTTTTGCTGATACCCATGTTAATTTTCAGCAAAAACAATTACACTTAAGATACATAAACAGTGAAAATACATACACCATTTGCAAGCTAAATTTCCACATAACGTCACGTTTAAAGCAAGATCATTTTAATTAAATCTGAGTGTTTACTTATATTATTTCTTTAGGCATAGTCTGTAAGAGGGCCAGGTAGCCTCTGGATTCATCCTTTCTTTGAAAGGTGAAATATCCGGTAAATGCCCCTACAGTCTATCTCTGTATTAGAAATATGAAGTTCTCACATTTTCAGATTTAAACTTAGAGTATTTTTGCACTCATTTACATAATTGAAAATGGATACCTTGCACCCTTTTCAAGTACATTCCATTTTCAGATCATATGGTATCAGAGCTCGGGTTGAGCATTTGTTATTTTGCAAAAGGTTTTAAAACAGTGTAAGAGATTTACTGTTTTATTGGTTGCAAAATGGTTGCATGTATGAGTTTTATTCAGTTGGAAGGATAGCTGTTGTTAGCTGAGTCTTGGAAAGGATTGAAGACTATTTTCCTTACCCAATTTACCTCAAGATTATCTTTAGAAAACAAACTCCAATAGTTTGTGTTTTATGGCTGCTTGAATGAGAAGGGGTCTTTACTGACATTTGGCTAAAAGCTTGTCGTTTGATTGAAAGCTTTGAGGACTTTTCTTTGGAAGTTCCTTTTGGTTGTTTGAACATTTACATAATGTCAACTTCTTCTACAAGTGAAGTTTCCTCCTTCACGAGATTCTTCAATGATGACATGAAGAATGAGTTCTTTAAGGTGAAGGATATGGTGCAGATTCTCCTTGAGGATCAAAGGGAAAGTGTTCAACTTCGTGCACAATTGCTAGCTATGCAGGAAGAGAAAGAAGCCATTCTTCAAAGACTGCATGATGTGGAGTTGAAGCTTCTTCAAGCTCAAGAAGCTTTGTCCAAGAAAATACCTCATCTTCAAGATGTAAATCATGAGGTAAATCATTCTGATTTGTCTTCAGTTTCCTCTATTGAAAAGTGTTTTGGTTCTTTCGAAAGGCATACAAGAGGTATTGGGTCCAAATTGATGTTGAAAATGGGCTATCAAGAAGGCAAAGGTTTGGGCAAGCATGCACAAGGTATTGTTGAGCCTATTTGTGTTGTGGAGCATCCCAAGAATATTGATCTTGGCTATGAGCAGCTTAATGGCGAAGCTTTGAGCACATGCATTCAAGAGTGTGATGCAAATTTGAAGAGAACATTTCTCGCAAGTTCTCAATTACATCAATTTCATGATGGCAATCTTCCTTACCACTGTTTGAAGCCTTTGTTGCAGCAAGAAGAGGGTAGACATGTAGCTTATGGCAAGCATGCAAAGCAACATAAGAGGATTTCTTGTACATATTGTGGTCGATTTAACCATCATGTTTCGAGATGCTGGATGAAGAAGAAGGCACACAAGAAGCAGATGAAGCAAAGACTACCTTCAAATAATGTGCATATGATTTTCACTTTTTGCCAAAAGAAGGGACATGTTGTCTCTCATTGTTGGACTTTGCATCCAACTCGTCGTCCCACGCACATGCAGCAAGAGGACACAAATATTGGCAAAGGTGGAATCATGGATTCCATTATTGATGTGGAAAGGGAAGTTTCACATGGGGAAAAGTTGCAATAGCAAAAGTCTCCATGGAAGTGGCTTGGCAAGAAGTGGATGGACTTCTTGACATAGTAAGACGTACTCCTTTTGTACATATGAAAATTTCGGATGTATGCATATATTTTGTTGTAATATATTTTTTGTTTTGATCCACCTTAGATCATTAATCAAGGCTGCGTTGTAAAGTTTCACTCTGTAAATTTCTCGCAAGAATTTTTTGTGTGATTTCAAGAAGGTCAGTTGTGGACAGTTGTGGAAAAGCGCATTCAAAAAGGGAAATGTCGATTTTTTTTCATTTGTGGTTCAAATTCACTTGCTTTGTAAGGAAAAAGTGTTTGAAGGGCTGAAGAGAAGAGGATTTGTATTCTCTCATTTTTTGTACTATAGTTCAGTTCTTCATTTCAGTAAGCTTTTGGGGACCAAAAGCATCTCATTTGGGAGGTGTGATCAGGAGCTCAAATCTGAGCTTGGGAAAAAGCTCAAAAATGAAAGTGCTCAAATTGATTTGGAACCTAAGTGATGGGATAGGCCTCAACGATACAATCCCAACTTCGTGAACGGTTCGAAAAATGGACACCGTATGAAGAAGTTATTGCACTTTTAGTGGAGTGGGTCCGGCGGAGAACGGAGGGGCCAGCCCTCCTCCCATGGAACCTCATCATATGACTAGTGTGGGAGCTTAATGTTAAGAGTGCTTAAGGAGCCTAATCTCAAGTTTAATATTTAATTAAGCTTCAGTTGAGTGGAGTTTAATATGGCAGAGATTCTGTAGGCGCTCCCAAATTTAGGCGGACTTCCACTTTTAGTGGAATTAACTGGCAGTTGCCCCACATTTAGTGGAGGAAATTGGGGCAAAGTTGTTTTGGTTATAACTTTCTCATTACTCAACCTTTTGAAATGAATTTGTTTTTGATTTCATATTTTCTTAGCATTTTGGAATGAATGGCGCAGGTTTCAGAGCCATGGGAGCTCATTTTCAGCCTGTTTAGCTTCGAAGAAGCTTTTTGAGCCACTAGAGCCATTTTGGGTTTTGAGTTTGGTTGAGCTGTGGTTAACCTTTTTTTCTGAACCAAAAGTCATTTTCGACTATTTCCTACATTTCAGAGCCATTGGAATAGGTCTTAGCTCTGTTTGAAGACTTTTAGAGGCCGAAAACCTTTAGGAGAGTTTTCAGGGCCACCATGGCCATTTTGGGGTTTGAGCTATTTTGAGTTGTGGCTATCATTTTGAGGTGAACCAAAGCTATATTTAATATAAATTCGACCTTATGAAGCCATTGGAAGTGGTTTCAAAGATATTTGAGGACTTCTACATCTAGAAAAGTTGCTGAGAAATTCAAAGCACCAGTAGGACATTGATGAAGAAATCACTATTTATGGTAATCTTTCACTATTTAGTGAATTTGAAAATGCATTATTATCTTTTTCCTACATTTTTAATCAGTTTATATATTCATATTTGTCTATTGAGACACTTATAATCTTGTATTGCATTTGAGAGCTTTTAATACAAGAGGACAAGCCCATTTTGGGAGGCTTGATCCAGGAGATGTAGCCCAAGAGTTGGGGTGAACTGCTATATTATATTGCTGTTGTGTTTTGATATTATATTGCTGAATATTTTTGTAAATACCCATGTTAAGTTTCAGCAAAAACAATTACACTTAATATACATAAATAGTGAAAAGACATACACCATTTGCAAGCTAAATTTCCGCATAACATCAAGTTTAAAGCAAGATCATTTTAATTAAATCTGAGTGTTTACTTCTATTATTTCTTTAGGTAGAGTCTGTAAGAGGGCCAGGTAGCCTCTAGATTCATCCTTTCTTTGAAAGGTGAAATATCCGGTAAATGCCCCTACATTCTATATCTGTATTAGAAATATGAAGTTCTCACATTTTCAGATTTGAACTTCGAGTATTTTTGCACTCATTTACATAATTGAAAATGCATACCTTGCACCCTTTTCAACTACCTTAAATTTTTAGATCACATAATTTCCCAAATCCACACTAATTTTGGTCCCAAAATGACCATGAAGCCCAAATAGAGGCTTGCCCTCTTGTGTAGCAATGCACTATATAGAGACGGTAAGAGAATGCAAATACTGTGTTAGATACTCAATAAGTGCAAAAACACAATTCTTACCATGTAATGAGAGTAGGTTGATAATAGTATCCATGAATGATCCCTCCATGGTGGTATGACATATCTCCATGCAAAGGAATGAACCATGTGCTACATGCAAAACCTTCTTCTTATGCTTGGAGATACAAGTCAAGAAGATCATATCATGGTAATAGATGTCTCCATCCACCACTGCATCACCCTCATCTCCTACTTGTCCATCAAGTGCATCATATGTGAAGTGATCGTGGGAACACTCCATCAACAAACCCAAGCTCCCACGTGATAGCGTTGTTGGCCTTTATATTAAGGCTCCTGTCATCTCATAGCTCCATTATTTGACATGCAAAATGCCAAAGTCATCTACCATAATGCTGCTATATATGGGAGATTCCTTCCAAAGTGGAAGTACCTCCTGATCCTCCAAGGCTAAGGAGTAGCCCCTTTGCACCATGATGGTGCCATCACCTACTCCTGCAACATCATGCAAAGTATGGTAGAAAATCATCCCATACTCTCCCAAGAGTTTCCAAAGCAACAGCAACTCTTGTTGCCTCCTCACACCATCACCATATAGACCATGGAGTAACAACATGATGGTTGATATGAAATATATCACATCATCCCAATACACCCAAACTCCTTGCTGCCATATGATGCATGTGCCATGGCAAGTCCCAACCACCAACATACCCTTTGAAGGAGGATATGTCATATGTTGACCAAAATATTTCAATAGTAGCCAACACAACCTTTCCTCCTTTTGCACTTTGTCATAGATCTGCAAGTGACTTTCTATCCTCTTGCTCATCAATATCACCCATCGAACCAATGGTGAGTGTCTATCATCATGCTCAAAGTTGGTATTTCTCCAATGGAGAATACCATCCTCCCAAATCAGATTTATATCTTTACATTTCATGGGATATTGAAATGCAGTCTCCTGGAGATATCCAAATGAGGACCACTCATCAATGACCAAGTTGACCCCATAAGGATCCAAATAATATGTAGGAAAAAAATTCTCATTAAGATGTGAAGTGCTCATCAAGAAGTATCCATCATGATAATGGAAGATGTCATCCATCATAAGATGTCATCCATCATAATATGTCCTCCCTCAACCATCTGCCTATCCACTGCTACACAAGTGTGTCGGTCATCAAAATGTCTCAATATTATTTAGCCCCCCAACTCATCACTGCTTCTCAATGACAGCGCTGCTAATCTCCATGATGGTGCATATGATGTCTCATGCTCATGCTCAATGTTGAAAATATAGTTATGCATTGGATTTTTTAGGACAATATTCATCCTATCCTCCAAAAATATACACTCCAACACCAAGAGTTGTGCGCATCCCAACAATGACATAATAGGATGAATTTACATCTACTCCTTGACTCTATCAAGGGTCCTCTACACAGTGATAGTATGCTGCTCCAAATCAGCAATGTGCTTTGACCCTAGGTCATGCATTTTCCCTAATAGCATGTTCCCACAATCCTCCATATGATGTGCTGAAATAATAGGAAATGGAAATATGTGCATACCTTGGTAAATCTTAGGAACATCTTGTACTACTACAAGGGTTCCTTCGTCCGGTGTGATGACTTCCCCAACTACTGATGATGATGGATGCTCTTCTATGGCTACACCAGCACTGGTATAAGTCTCCTCCTCCTCATGCATCTCCAGAATAGTGCATGGGACTTTATATGTCAAGAGATCAAGACCACTTTGCAAATATGCAAGTGTTTCTTCTCCTCATGCAAGTTCTCCTACAGCAAGTGGTGGTGGAAATTTCTCTTCCTCTGATTTTCTTCTATCAAACCTCTTGATCAACCTTTGTGTAAAATATACATATGAAATCACTTCTGCATGACTCAAATGGTTGAACCGCCAAATGTTTGCTTCACCCTCAAGGTGTAGCACTGCAATATCAAAAAATTATCTTTCTACTACTGGATGTAGCAGGAAGAAT
This sequence comes from Pinus albicaulis, assembly GCA_034641835.2. Taxonomy (NCBI): domain Eukaryota; kingdom Viridiplantae; phylum Streptophyta; class Pinopsida; order Pinales; family Pinaceae; genus Pinus; species Pinus albicaulis. Next base: position 782,628,481 of record CM076576.1, read on the forward strand.
GCATCCAACTTCATTCCCAAAGCTCTTGTTGTGCATGTGGATGACCCATCAAATTTAGACAAGAGAAATCTATTGCCACAAGGTCTTCTTTCTTCTTTGAGCTGAATAATCACCAAGTAGAAATTGTGAATCACTTCTTCAAGTAGAAAAATTGAATCACTTATAAAATAATGAGGGTTAATGTAGAGTAAAATTTGAATAAGATGTTTCTACTCACTTAAATGATTTAATTGTAATGTTATGAAAAATGACTTAATTGTAATGTCATGAAAAATGTGAATATTGGAAATCACTTTAACTTATTATTAAGTTATATTTTTAATCAAATTTTAAACTTATAGAAAATCCATGTTGGATGTGTATGAATCAATTGTAAAAATTATAGTGAATGTTAGAAAATAATATATTACAGAGCAAGGGAACGCATAAAAATATGCGGAAATACAAACACAGAAAACATATTAAACAAGAGACACATATATATGGGGTTCATCCAACTTGGGCTACGTCCATAGAGAAACAACCAATCCTTCCTTTATATTATCCAGCAAAATGAAGAGACACATCATACTACAGATCCAATGTAATATCCTCTACTCTCTCACACAATCGCCCTTTCTCTTTCTCACTCCAAATACACACACCATACACATCCACAATACAATTCCCTCATATGAACCGAGGGGTTCACTTCTGGGGAAAAAAATATTAAACTAAGCATAACTTCTATCGTTAGATCATCCGCCTAGTGAATGGCTCAGATTGACTATGAAATTACAATATTTTACAAGGAAATTTTACATATATTTTTAGCTTCGGGGGCACTTCCCCTAAACCCCTGCTAGGGAGGGGCTCATAAAATCGTCATCGCCCCCCTGACGATGATCAGACGATGGACGAAATTTCTGCCCTGTTAAAAATAATGATCCAATGCGGCGATACATCTAAATAAAAATGATAATGAAATTCCACACTCAATAGTGAAGAATAATATATGAGAAAATCTGAATAACAATTTTTGACCCACTTAATAACTTAATTGTAATATTATGAAAAATGTAAATATTGAAATTTATATTTTCAATAAAAATTAAAACTTATAAAAATTCCATATTAGATTGGTATGGTCTTGTAACATCCACTCATGTAACATCATCACCATATATATAGTCTGAAATTAGCAAGTTTAATGTACTCTTTTTTTTTGTAAGTTTTGTAGGACCACATCTTTACATCTTCATAAACATGTCCATATACATTATCCAGATAGAGGAAGGGAATTGAACCTATGATAAGTGCGATAACAGCCTAACTCGTCGCCATTTAACCAAAACCCCACAGACCAAATTTAATGTACTTTAATATTGATAAAGAAAAATAATTAATAATATGTTAATTGTTATTGGTAATGTTCCTTTCACTATACCGTTGCAAAATTTAATATAACATTAACAAGATAATGACAACATATAACCTTAATATTTTTATTTAATTTTATTATCAAATTATAAAAGGAAACAATACAATTTAATATATTTTTAAATTCCATTAGATTTTAATGCTTTAATATTTTAAAGGCTTATTTAAGATGAAATGGATTTTTTTAAGACATTTTTCTAGTAAATTTTAATCAAAATCTCATAGAGATTTTTTTAAATTTGAATTTAAATTGTTTAATCTGCATAATTTGATTTTCCTAGGGGTTTTTAAGGGTGCCTAATAAACCCGTGTAAGGCTATTTTTAAATAGAGTCCATCATACTAATAATTAAAAATAATGAAAACAAGATGATTTTAACAAAATACTAATATAAAAACTTGACACTAATAATAAAATGAAATTATCACAAATTTGTTAAACAAGGACAATAAGATCAACTAGAACAATTTATTGCATAATCTCCAAGAAAAAAGTGTGAATCAGTTCTCCAAATAGAAATATTGAATTAGTTGTAAAGTAATAAGAATTAATAGAGTAAAATTTGAATGAGAGTTGAGGGTTAATATAGTAAAGTTTGAATAAGAGGTTTATAAAACTTAATTGTAATGTGTATGGAAAATGTGAATTTTGGAAATTATTTGAACTTATTATTAAGCTATATTTTTAATAAAAAATGAAATTTATAAAAACTTAGGTTGAATGGGTCCTTACCTGACCTCATCTCCAAATTTATTTTGAAGAAAAACTATTAACAATATAATTTTTAAGTTATGAAAAATGTGGATGTTGGAAATGACTTTAACTTATTATTAAGTTATTTTTAATAAATTTGAACATATAGAAAGGAAATGTTGGATGGGAAGGGTTTTGACTTGGTCCATACATTGTTTTGGAAAAGGATTTGTCAAACTAGAAAACTAGAATATGAAGTGGTCACTCTAAAAGAGGTTTACACCTCAAGAGATTTGATCCCTCTAAGAGCTTGATAAATTCAAAGTTAAGATGGATACTTAAGTGAATATAGACGGGCAACAGGCAATCCCTCATACTATGACCTGACATCATCCTCTAAGGTTGAAATGAACATCTTCATCAAACAATCCTCAGGAAACTAAAAACCTAGCCTATGTATATGTATATGAAATTTATTCAAATGTATAGCAACATTGTCATGTTTTTCATTTCTGAACCCAGGCAGGTCTGTTTTCCAATATATGCGAGGTAATCGATTCAGAAAACTAGGAATATGAGCTCAATCCATAGGAGCATACCTTCTAGTAGTTTAATCCATCTTAAGACAATAGAACAATGATGCTTCTGCTACTGATTCTTATGCTAGTGAAATTACCAATGAAACCTTGATTTCTGGATCCTATTTGCAATGGAGTCTTTGGATCAAGTTGAAGTTGATTGGCATCGCCAGGTGAATTTTCATCCTTGATATGTATCTGATCGTTTTCCACCTTCAGCAATCAGACCTGATCTTTTTCATTCTCACTCGGGGAAAATATGATCTTTCATGTCCCTGACAACGGTGCCAAAAATGTTGGCACTCCTTATGATTCCCAAGGCTGAGAAAGGAGACCGAAGGAGGTAACCTCGAACCACTTAGGATTTGGTAGCTAGCCCTACCAAATAAGAGAGGGCTCTCACTGTGATCTCACAGCCAATAAGGTGACTAGAGAGGGTAAAAATATATTAGGCTGGGTATTGAGATCTAGGGTTTAGCTGGACCAAGAGGAGTGGTCAAGGAAACTAGGTCAGGTCTTAAAAGATTTCAGTTTTAGGGATACAAAGGGGCAAGGCAGGTATGTTCAGTGACTCTTTGAGGTTGTCAATGTAGTGTAGGGTTGAAAGGAAAAGGTTCAAAATTAGCATGACAAGCATGATTTTATTTATGAGAAGATAACTAAAACCTAAAAATGAAATTCCTATCAGAACATAACATAATCTTTAAGAATTATATTTAACAACTCATTAGAAGATCATTTAAAGAAAAGATATGGAAATAAGGATAACTAAACAATCATTAAAGTTTTTTACAAAGGAAACACATTATCACAAAATCATACGACAAGAATCCCTATATAATAGCTTCAACTGGCCTGTTAATGTCAAACCTTTGATTCAACTCAATCAAGGCTACATATAGAACATAAACCTATTTCCCCTCTCTTAGGGTTCAAATCCCTCATGATAGGAACAATTTACATGATTTTCTCCAACCAAACCTAGAACTAGGGAGATTAAAAACAAACTCTCCTTTTAGACCAACTGATTCACTTTGACTTTACAAGCATGACTAAGAATGAATCAACATAAAATCAACATTAACCTGCTCATTTAAATTTTATTGCATCATAAAAGTACCCTAGGAGGAGTAATTACATAAAAAAATGTTGACTTTGATCAAAGAAATTCGAAATTCTGGCTTACTGACAAAAACGAAGCAAATTCCCTAAGAAACGTAGCAAATTGTTTTGAGGGCACTTTTGAGTGACTTTTCGTTATCCATTTGTTGATCTGAAGGTATATTTGGAAATATTGGGATGTCTAGTTGTCTTTAGAACCTTCAAGCATGCAAAATGACCTCTCCAACGCTGAGAAAAATGAGTTGTACAAGGACTTCTCCCAAAGTTCACCGAGGGGGTCAAAAGAGTGGCAGAAACCCATTTTTTAGCATGTTTTTGGCCTTTTTCTCCCAAATTGAAGGTTGAAATGGCACAAAAATGGCATATCTAACATGTAAAAGTGATAATATATCCCAAAATGTATTTTTTTTGTCATTTGGTTGCCTCAAGAAAAAGCACAACAAATATTTTTTGCATTTTTGGCAGTGAGGAATTTCAAAATGACCACAAATTTACCAAAAATAGGGCTTAAAGGTGGAGAAATATCTCTCTAACCATAAAGTTTTTTGTAAAATTGAGAATTTTTTTTGTTCTATGGTATTTTATTAACAACAATTGCCTCCAGTTTTAAAAAATACTTTTCCATTTGTTAAGAATCCAAGTTCTAAGTTGGTCACTAAAAATTGCAGAAGCGCAACTAGCTCTCAGCCTAAGCACATCATGGTCTTTGAGAGGGTGTTAAGAGGTCTTCTGAGAATATTTTTGGGCTGAAGTGGTATTATGGGAAATATTATGATGTCTTCTACAAAATGGAGTCATTAAGCACTACAACTACCTTCTCCAAACCCCTAAAAAACTGACTTGAAGTCCAGTTGTCCAAAAGTGCATGAAAGCTCCTCTAGCAACTATAATTTGGAAATTTCTCTCAAATCATAACACTTGTGCATAAACTGAAGGAAATTTTGTTCTTTTGTCTATTATGGACAAAAACCTCTTTCACGTTTGTTAAATTCATCTTCCTTACTTCATAAAGTAATTTTGAAGTAGAAATTTTCTTGTGTGCAATGTGAACCCTAGGGAGCCCACATCTTGGAAAGGCTTCTTGAGGAAAGGTGAAGCTATGATTTCTTGGACTTTGGTGGGCTCATACCTGATTATCTTCCCTCCATTATAATTCTTCTTTTCAGTGTGTGTGGTCTCTACTTCCATGGTGAAACCCTAGCTCACTGGGTGGAAGAATTAGTGTTTAGTTTTGGGAAAACATGGGATCTCAGATAGTCTTGTAAATGGAGGGAAATGAAGGGGTTAGGGGTTGTCTAAATTCTAGTGGAAATTTGTGGGGGAAGGGATAGGTTTTAGGGAGTGTAGGGAGGTGGAAATTTGGGAAATGGGTAAGGGGAAAGGGTAAAAAAGTTGGAAACATAATCCTAGCCTAGGAAATTGTAGTGTAGGCTAGGGTTTGTAGGGAAATGAAGGAAATAAGGGGAATGAGCATGGCAAAAGGTCAAGGGAGGTATATGGAGTATCAGTGAGGGCATTTGAGCATAAAATGTAAGAATTTTACCATAGCAATTAAGAAACATGACCAAGAAATGAAAAGCACAACGAAACCCTAATATGATAGTGTAATTCACTAACTTTTTGTGAGCAAATTGATGAAAGGAGGAGCTATGGAGGTGACATCATTGATATTTTTTAGAAATGATGTGATGTGAATGTAGCATGATCTTATTTGAAATGAAATGTTACCTTTACCTTTATTCCTTTTGTTCCTAAGTACTAACTTGCTTTAATGATGACTCAAATGATGAACATGACTCCTTTAACTTTTAAATGAATGAAATTTTAATGAAAAATCAAGTGGAGGCTTATACCATGACCTAAATGATGACATATTAACTATTTCATGAGATAAAACACCTGAATGAAGACATGACCATGATGAGTGATGAAGACTATGAGTAGGTGGAGGGAGTAGGAGTGACCTAGACACACCAACCAATGATCAAAATTTATTTGAAAACCTATTGGAAACTATAAAATTTGACCTAAGACGCTATAAACCATATGAAAGAGCACATTTGATCACTGGTGACTAATAGACACTAACACCCACCACCATATATGTGGGTCTCTCACAGGACCTACTAGCACCACCAAGATAAGACGTAGCATCACTACCCTCGTGTAGAGGATGCTACACAGGATGCTAGCATTAAAAAAAATCTTTAATTGACCCTATTGCACCTGTATCAACTATGACACCATCCTTGTACACAATTTGTGGCCTCAGTGTGGGGAATTCGAAGTGAATCACTTGTAGAGTAGTGGAGAAATCATGGATCACTTGTAAAATAATGGAAAACTAGCTAATCAAAATCATGAATCACTTGTAAATTAACCAGAGTTAATTAAGGTTAAAACACAGAAACTGATTACAAAAGGACAAATCAATCAATAGCAAAACTCATCAATACTTTCCAAGTGGAAATTTTGATATTCACTTGTAAAATAATAGAAAAATTATGAATTGCTTATAAAATAATAGAGAAATATTGAACCTAAATCATGAATAACTTGTAAATTAAGAAAGATTAATACATAGAGAAATTGCTTATAAAAAAAACAATGAAATCAATCAATGAGAACAATAACATTGAGATCAGAAAAAAACAATGAAATCAATCCATCCAAACAATGACATTGAGATAAATCTATCAAAACACGGATCTATGCTCTCCAAGGAAAAAAATCATAAATCACCTCTAAAATAATAGAGAAATAGTGAATCGCCTGTAATATTAGAAATTATTTTGTTTTTCTCCACCAGGAAAAAAAAACAAACTTCAAACTTCTTTCATTAAAACAGAATTTACATAATCATGTTTATTTTCTTTATCATGGTCAACAAGGATAGAGAAACATAGGGAAATTATTTACAGAAAGATGGTGAAAACAATCAATCAAAACACTGATCGATACTCTCCCGATAGAAATCGTGAGTCGCTGGTAAAATAAATGAGATGAACCAGTAGAAACCCTGATCAATACTCTCCACACATCCGAGCAGAAATCTTAGATCACTCGTAAAACAATGGAGAAATAGTGAATCAGTTGTATAAAATATTGAGAGTTAATATAGGGAAATTTGAGTAAGACATTTTGAGCCAGTTAAGACTTAGCTTTTAACATTATGAAAATTGTGAATCTCGAAAATGATTAATCTATTTTTAATAAAATTTGAACCCTATAAAAAGATGGCCATGTTTGCTGGGTAAGGGTTTGACTTAGTCCACAAATTAATATCAAAATGTCATCTTGGATGAGTAGCATCTTAATATGGTCTACAAATTGCTCTCAAAGAAAATTTGAACCTTATAAAAGGGACATCGCCATGTTGGATGTCAACAAATTGTTTTCAAGGAAAATTTGTGAATGATTTAATTTTACGGTTATAAAAAAATTTTGAATGTTAGAAATTGATTTTGTTTTTTTTGGTTTGTTAATTTGGACTACTTTCCCATATTTTCTGCATGGTAAATGGGTAAATTGTTGACCATAATTATGGAACATTACCCGAGAGAGAAAGTCGTATTCTAACTAATCTTTTTTTTTGTCTTGAAAGTCCAGCAAGGATTTTGGTAAATTTAGGTAATAGTTATCAAACTTCAAACTTTTTGGTGCCGTGGAGGTTTTTGATGTTGTTGAACCCATTTTCACCATCAAAAATATAATTCAAACATTTCTACTGAAAAATTTCTTTAATTGTTTTTGCGGCCGTCAGACAATTCCTCCGTCCTCCACGCCGTAGACAACTTCCAAGAAAAATATTTTTCAGATGTTCTATGGGAATAAAAGCACTTAAAACCTGGAGTAATTCCCTACATCTAAGGGATTGTAAACCGGCAATTCCTCCACCCCGTAAACAACTCCCAAGAGAAATATTTGGTCGATGTTCTATGGAAATGAAAGCACTTAAAACCTGAATTACTTCCCCACATTTAGGGGATTGTAAACGGTCAACCCGTCATTAGGGGGCCTTGCCTCAAGGAAAACCTCTGGTGGATGGTAAAGTGGGTTAACCCTAGACCCATATAAATATGTTTAACTTGTTTTACTAATACAACCATATAAAATAAATAGTTAGTAAATGTTAACAGGCACATCTCAGATTATCCAGATTAAGAAAAACATGAAATTAACTAATTATAACTTTGTTTTATATTATCATTATTAATTATTAAAAGAATTTATATATGAATTAAGAAATATTCTTAACCATAGAGATTTATCTCCATTTTATCATGGAAATTCTTAATTTGTAAATAGCTTTGATTATAATACCATGGACCAATACCATGAATTCTCAATACCATATATGCAATATGACACTTGTTAATATGACATTTTTTTTGTAATTTAGTAATCCAAATAAATTAATTAAAAAAACACAACTTGATGAAAAATATAAAGCCTTAAATTATTCATATCCCATAGAGGTTAAATCTCCAGCACTCACCTAATAATTATTAATAATTAAAATAAAATTCTAGAAGGCCTATATAATTAAACTATTTTTAATAAAATTTGAACCTTATAAAAATGTCATATTGGATGGGTGATATTTTGAATCTAATAACAAATCAGGCAATTTAACTACTCATTTATGTAAGTGAAAAAAATAAATGGTTATTAAAATATTAACTTTTGATTCTTCCAAAACAAATATTTTTTCTTATTTGATTTATTTTCTTTTCAATCCATTATCAAAATTTAAAGGAAAACAATCAATTTTAATATATTTTTACATTTGGTTTATTTATTTTTTTGTAAGATTAGTAGGGACTTTCATTCATTCATTTTCAAGGCACTTTACAACCATAAAAAACATTTGTTCAAGGAAGTTTACATTTTGTGGCCTTAACCTGCCCATTGGGAAAGAAATTTTATTGGGTTTTGTGGCCTTAACCTACCCATTGGGAAAGAAAGTTTATTAGGCATTAGAATGCATTATAATTCATCCAAATTCTGAAATTATTAAGTCTGTCATACTCAGCCTTATAGGCCTGAATGTCTAAAACTTAGTTCACCCTTAACATACTAAAAAAAGTATTATTTATTGACATATACATCATCAAAATTTTAAGAAAAAGGAAGCAACTACATACTAGTCATATGAGGAATCCACTGGAGTTGGGTCCTTTGCACTGGCACCCAAAATTTCTAACTGAGGAGTGCGATGAATGTGCTTCTCAATACATCCCAACTGGACATTCTACTATTGAATTTGAAATTGGAAAAGTTGGAATTCCTTCTGGATTTCTTGAAACCCAGGATCAATTCTAATGGAACATGTTGTGTACATAATATCTCTGGCTACTATGTTCTTCATCATCCAATAGAGATGGATTTCCCGCTTGTACTGAGTGAACCTGCAAGGGGTGTGGCCTAGATCAAGAACCAGCAAATTCCATTCCTCCACCTATATCTCCTGCTTATCCCATTGAATGAGGTCGGCCTCCTAACCCACAATGAGTTGTCACATATCCTTATGATTTCCTCTTGTAGATGCTCGAGATGTGCCATTAATATGATGGGAATTCATTTTCTGGCCATTCCTCCTTGGAAATTGTGAAGAGGATGCTCCTCACCCCCCCAGGACCCATTATTACTACTTTTCCCACGACCCCCAGTGCCTGACATGCCTGTTCCGGTGGATGTCCTAGCCATTTCCGTCAAACTCCGCTCAACAACAAAATAATAGTTTAAACAGGCCGCCAATCGAATAGAGACCCATATTTCATAGGTTGGGTGGTTTCTCAAATTAATAAAACCTCATACTTCTATAGATAACAGAAGCAGGAAACAATTAACATTAGACCCATTCCTTATGAAAACACATCAGGTTAGGGTGGTCAACCTCCATTGGCACTCTTCTCCAATTTCCAGCACCTCCTGCTCAAACATTGCATTGAACAAATATAATCCAGAGAGGGTATGTCTCTTCCTGGGGAAAGAATTTCCATGGGGGCTTCATTATGGGAGCAATACCATAGCACGTGGGTTTATATTGGGGGATATATAATGAGGAAAAAAAGACATAATATATTGGGGGATATATAGTGGGTAAAGGGTTTTCATATTGGAAGGTATAAAAAATGGAGCTAAAAGTTAATGAAAAAATATAAAGGGGTATAAAAAATGTTAATGAAAATATGGATACCTACAATATATAGTGAAAATAGGGGCCTTTTAAATTCAGAATGTGTACTGGGTTTATATTGGTAGGGGGTTAAATATTTTTCTTTTTAGAGGTATTTTCCAATATGTTCTCAAATTAAGGGTATTATTTAATATGCTATGATTGCACGTGATATGTTAGAGGTTCATTGAGTGAAGCCCCTGTGAGAATTTCATGCCTGCTCCTTAGGCCTATTCCCATATAGAAATACGACAACACTTTGTGAAACCAACAACGATGACATGCAAGGTAAATTTAAAAACCATTTTAGCCACATATAGAAACAACCATTCCAACCAGGCATAATATCTATCCCGCATAGACAAAGGGTCCAAATTACGCCATGAATTCCCATTTGAAGTAGCACGATACCATAAAAAACAAATACCAGATTAGAAACAACAAATTAAAGATAAAATTGAATCCCATAGACATGCTTTTCAGACGGTAAAACACCACCAAATTGCATAATCACCCAATCAGAGGAGGGGCTGAAAATATTACAGACAAATTCTGTGTTATGAGCGTGTCATGGGTAGGGGTGTAAAGGAAGAAACAAAAAATACCATCATATAATCGACATGAAGCCGACGTGGATTCCCTCCCATAGATGAAGCCTCCCTACCAAGCTTGCCACGAAAAGGGAGCCCAAGCATTCCTTGCTATTATCGAGACAAAACTATACCACAATGAGGCTGCATGGAATGAAATGTAGGTATCCACCACCTGAAGTTTTATTACTCGACAATATTTACCACCCTCCTTATCTCTCCCATGCCTCTTACCATCACATCAAACTGATCACAAATTCCATGCACCTATCGGTGCCGCCCTCCCACATTAAACACCATCTAATCACCATTAATGAGAGTCCCAAGTGGGACAATGATATAACAAGCACCCGATCAATGGTCTTGATTATTATCTTTTGCATGGTCCTGGTTTTATTGACAATCCCAGGAAAAAATCAGAACCATCGGTTCTAAATCCTCATAATTTTCATTTGTCCATGGGGCATCTAGAATTGAACACACATGAGAGCACCCCTAATTAGCTAGGAAGTTGGAAACCTTATTTCCTTTTCTGAGCACATGTGAAGGGATAATATACTCACAATTTGGAAGGACACTACTTATCTCTTGCATGGATAGGTCATTCCCCAATTCTGAATAAGCTTTTCCTAATTTATGCCCTAGTTGAGCTTTATGAGTATCTCAATGACCATATTTGAGTCTCCTTCCACTACTATCTTTTTGAATCCTTATCGTCTACCAATGAGAAGTACATGCTTTACCACATTCAATTCAGCCTCATTTTTACTTGCATAGCCACAATCAATTGCATACACATACAGAGTCTGGCCCTTGGAATCCTGAAAGAGGCCCCCAAATGTTGCATCACTAAGGTTACCCTTGGATGCCCCATCAAAATTGAGTTTAAGGAATCTTTAAGGAGGGACTGGGAATTTTTATGGAGAGAATTGAGGGGAAACTAGAGCTTCTAGGATGATGTATCGAACATCTGGGGAGCAAGGTTCAGAGCTATTAGAATTCAGTCTTCGTGACGCCATTAGTATTGTTTCTCATATGTTGTGGATGATATCGGCCCATACTTTCGATTATGAGAGGTGTTAGTTGTTGAAGACCATTCGATTACTTTCCTTCCAAAGTGCCCATAGAAGGAAACCATGGTCGATGTTGCAAGCTTGGTTTAGGGAATGACTAGAGAAGAGCTTGTTTCTCCACATTTATAAGGAATATTTTATACTAGTAATGTCATGATCGAGATTTCCAAAAATATGTGCCATTCTATGCCATAGTTGATCCGCAAAGGGGAAAATATTTAGAAGGTGTTCATATATTCATTATTGGATTGAAACAACATACACAATAAGGGTCCCTGGACCCCTATTTTCTGGAGTTCATCCCAAGTGAGGATCCTCCGTGAACACACCAACCATAGGAAATGGGGAACTTTTGGCCACAATTGTCCCATCCATATTTTTATCCATATGGGATTACCATGATCTTGAGGCTTTTTAATTGCTAATTTATAGGATTCTTTAATGGTAAACATTCCTTTTGTTGTATAGCCCCACTGAAGAATATCAGGGTTTCAAGAATAACGAACTTTTGGGTTGTATTTCTCTAACGACCAGTGTCTATTGTTAATAATTCTAGGGGTTAGGCCAATCCTATTTGTCCTTCCATTGTCTTTAAGAAGTGTTAATAGAGGGTTTTCAATAATGATCAAATGTTGTGCAGTTTTGAATATTATGTAGAGAAAGAGATATGTTAGATCCTATCAGCTGAAGAGTTTGGCTCTATGTTTCCAGGATCCTTTCTATAAGAGAGCTAATCTTTCATCCCAAATCTCCTAAAATGTTTGGCATAATGTAATATATATATTGGTTGAAGCCAAATTCCAGATCGAGAACCCTTTCGAGATATGTTGGATTCTTAATAAATATTTAGACAAGGTGTTCATTTGATCTTTTCATGTCCATATGGATTTCTACATATCCTTCCCACCCTGTATCCATCTCCACCATATTTCCCCCCCCAAGACTTGGTTCAAAATGTAAGGCTCTCTGCAATTTTGGGTTTGGTTCAATATTTTGACAGGAGACGAGAGCCTATTTTTCCACCTCCTTGGCCCCTCACCCCAAAAACTTTTTAAATATGTATACCATACTGGCACAAGAATATTTGGGCGTAGGCAAACCAAACAACTGATGGATTAGCATAAAATGGAGACGACCTTGAGAACCACTCTACCAGCAATATTTAGGGCCCAATATGACCAAGACTAAAGACGAGATTGGATACTATCCAATACATCCTTCCAACATGAAGTTTTGAGAGAATTTAGTACCAGGGGGATGCGTAATTATTTGGGGGGGAAGGGATCCGATACAAAACCCTAAAATTATGGAAAGAAAGGATTGGGTGGGAGTTGGGGTATTAACGAAGAAGATGTTAGATTTATCATTATTTATAGAGGTGCTAGATTCTTGCACAAATTCAGAAAGAATATCTTTGATCACTCTGGATTCTCGAAGAGAAACCTGGCAAAAAAAAATTACATCATCAACAAATTATTGATGAGTAAGAGGGAGGTCTTTATCTTGAAGACAAACAACCACAAAGAGAACCCGAATGGATAGCAGATTTAATATAGCGACCCAGACCTTCTGCAACAATGATAAAGAGGAAGGGAGAGAGAGGGTCACCTTGCATCAGTCCCCTAGAGGGGATAAAGGTTTGTGACATGGAGCCATTAATGAGGATTGAAAATACAGGGGTCGAAGTGAGGGAGGAAACGCAAGCTATCCAACGAGACTCAAAAACAAATGCTACATTTAGTTTCAATTTTAATACTTTCAATATTTTGAATAAATTTCATTATACAAATAGTTAAAATTATTTGGAAACAAGATAATTATGAAAAAATACTGAGATAGAAACTTGTAGAATGTCATTATGGTCAGCCCAAATCATGAATCCATTATAGAGAGACAATAAGATCAATTAAAAATCTAGTTGATAATCACCAAGTAGAAATTTTGAATCACTTCTTCAAGTAGAAATATTCAATCACTTCTAAAATAATGAGGGTTAATGTAGAGTAAAATTTGAATAAGATGTTTCTACTCATTGAATGAATGAATTGTAATGTTATGAAAAATGACTTAATTGTAATGTCTTGAAAAATGTGAATATTGGAAATCACTTTAACTTATTATTAAGTTATATTTTTAATAAAATTTGAAACTTGTAGAAAAGCCATGTTGGATGTGTATGAATCACCTAAAAACTATATTGAATGTTAGAAAATAATATATTACAGAGCAAGGGAACACACAAAAATATGTGGAAATACAAACACAAAAAAACATATAAAAAAAGAGACACATATATATGGGGTTCACCCAACTTGGGCTACGTCCACGGAGAAACAGCCAATCCTTCTTTTAAATTATCCAACAAAATGAAGAGACACGTCCTACAACAGATGTGATGTAATATCCTCTACTCTCTCACACAATCCCCCTTTCTCTTTCTCGGTCCAAATACACATACCATACACACCCACAATACAATTACCTCATATGAATTGAGGGGTTTCCTTCTGGGGCAAAAAAACCTAAATTAAACATAACTTCTACTGTCATATCATCTGCCTCATCTGCCTAATGAATGGCTTAGATTGACTACGAAATTACAATATTCTACCAGGCAATTTACATAGTCTTGCTTAAGAAAATCATTTGGTTGATATTAGAAATAAACCCTAATTACATAATCTTGCTAAAAAACATTTGGTTGATATGTGAAATGGTTTTAACTTATTTACGCTCACTTTACCATAGAAATTTTTAATTTATAATAACTTTTGTTACAATACCAATTAATTAATTTTAGATAAATTAATTTAAAAACCATAACCAACATGAAGAGAAATATAGAACTCTGTATACTATTATAAATATTGTGGCATATTCCATGGAATTTAAATCTCCACCATTCACCTAATAATTAAATTACAATTCTAGAAAGCCTATTTTGAAATAGACCTATTTTTCTATATAATTAAGCTATTTTTAATCAAATTTGAACCTTATATATATATATATATATATATATATATATATATTGGATAAGTAAGGTTTTGAGATGGCCATAGATTGCTTTGGAAGAGAATTTGAATATAATAACAACTAATACATATCTATCGATATAATTGAGTTATTTTTAATAAAATTTAAACCAAGGCTATATTGGATGAGTAAGGTTTTTCGAAGAGAATTTGAATGTAATAAGAAATGAGACAATTTAACTATTCATTTACATTATTATAATTAATAATAGTAGTGACAATTATGACATATTAATAATTTAAAATTTCAAAATATTAACTTTTGAATCTTCAAAACTAGATATTTTGAATTATTTAATTTTTTTTATTTAATTTTATTATCAAATTCTAAAAGGAAACAATAAAATTTAATATATTTTTAAATTCCGTTAAATTTTAATGCTTTAATATTTTAAAGGCTTAGTCTAAGACTAAATGGATTTTTTTAAGATATATTTCTAGTAAATTTTAACCAAAATCTCATAGAGATTTTTTTTAATTTGAATTTAAATTGTTTAATATGCATAATTCGATTTTCCTAGAAGTTTTTAAGGGTGCCTAATAAACCCTTGTAAAGCTATTTTAAAATAGATTACATGATACTAATAATTAAAAATAATAAAAGCAAGACGATTTTAACGAAATACTAATATAAAACCTTCACAGTAATAATAAAATGTAATTATCATGAATTTGTTAAGAAGGACAATAAGATCAACGAGAACAATTTATTGGATAATCTCTCAGAATAAATTGTGAATCACCTTTCCAAATAGAAATATTGAATTAGCTATAAAATAATAAGAATTAATATAGTAAAATTTGAATAAGAGTTGAGGTTTAATATAGTAAAGTTTGAATAAGAGGTTTCTACCACTTAATTGTAATGTGTATGGAAAATGTGAATTTTGAAAACGATTTTAACTTATTATTAAGCTATATTTTTAAGAAAAAATGGAATTTATAAAAACTTATGTTGAATGGGTCTTTCCTTGACCTCTTCTCTAAAATTCTTTTGAAGAAAAACTATTAACAATATATTTTTTAAGTTATGAAAAATGTGGATGTTGGAAATGACTTTAAGTTATTATTAAGTTATTTTTAATAAATTTTATCATATAGAAAGGACATGTTGGATGGGAAGGGTTTTGACTTGGTCCATACATTGTTTTGGGAGAGGATTTGTCAAACTAGAAAACTAGAATATGAAGTGGTCACTCTAAAAGAGGTTTACACCTCAAGATATTTGATCCCTCTAAGAGCTTGATAAATTCAAAGTTAAGATGGATAGTTAAGTGAATATATATTGACAGCAGGCAATCCCTCATCCTATGACCCGACATCATCCTCTAAGGTTGACATGAACATCTTCATCAAACAATCCTCAGGAAACTGAAAACCTAGCCTATGTATATGTATATAAAATTTAATCAAATGTATAGCAGCATTGTCATCTTCTTCATTTCTAAACCCAGGCAGATCTATTTGCCAATTTATGCAAGGTATTCGATTCAGAAAACTAGGAATATGAACTTAATTTATAGGAGCATACCTTCTATCAGGTTTAATCCATCTTGAGACAATAGAACCATAATTATTCTGCTACTGATTCTTATGCTAGTGAAATTACCAATGAAACCTTGATTTCTGGATCCTATTTCCAATGGAGTCTTTGGATCAAGTTTAAGTTGATTGGAATTGCCAGGTGAATGTTTCATCCTTGATATGTGTCTGACTGTTGTCCACATTCAGCAATTAGACCTAATATTTTTCATTCTCACCCAGGGAAAATATGATCTTTCGTGTCCCCAACAACGGTGCCAAAAATGTTAGCACTCCTTCTGATTCCCAAGGCTGAGAAAGGAGACCGAAGGAGGTGACCTCGAACCACTTAGGATTTGGTAGCTAGCCCTACCAAATAAGAGAGGGATCTCTCTGTGATCCCACAGCCAATAAGGTGATTGGAGAGGGTAAAAATATATTAGGCTAGGTATTGATATCTAGGGTTTTGAAATTTAAGGTTTAACTGGATCAAGAGGAGAGATCAAGGAAAATAGGTCAGGTCTTAAAATATTTCAGTTGTAGGGATACAAAGGGGCAAGCCATGTATGTTCAGTGACACTTTGAGGTTGTCAATGTAGTGTAGGGTCGAAAATAAAAGGTTCTAAATTAGCATGACAAGCATGATTTCATTTATGAGAAGAAAACTAAAACCTAAACATGAAATTTATATTAGAACATAACATAAGCTTTAAGAATTCTATTTAAAAACTCATAGGAAGATCATTGAAAGAAAATATATGGAAATAAGGATAACTAAAAAATCATTAAAGTGATTTAGAGAAGAAAAACACAGTCACAAAATCATACAACAAGAATCCCTATATAATAGCTTCAACTGGCCTGTTAATGTCAAACCTTTTATTCAACTCAATCAGGGCTACATATAGAAAAAAAACCTATTTCCCCTCTCTTAGGGGTCAAATCCCTCATTATAGGAACAATTTACATGATGTTCTCCAACCAAACCTAGAAATAGGGAGGTTAAGAACAAACTCGCCATTTAGACCAACTAATTCACTCTGACTTTACAAGCATGACTGAGAATCAATCAACATAAAATTAACATTAAATAACTCATTTAAATTTAATTACATCATCAAAGTACCCTAGGGGGAGCAATTACATCAAAAAATTTTGAATTTTACCAAAGAAATTCGAAATTCTCGCTTATTGACAAAAACGAAGCAAAATCCCTAAAAAATGTAGCAAATTGTTTGAGGGCACTTTTGAGTGACTTTTCCTGATCCATTTGTTGATATGAAGGTATATTTGGAAATATTGGGATGTCTATTTGTCTTTAGAACCTTCAAGCATGCAAAATGACCTCTCCAACTATGAGAAAAATGAGTTTTCCAAAGACTTCTCCAAAAGTGTAGCGAGCGGGTCAAAAGAGTGGCAGACACCCATTTTTTAGCATTCTTTTGGCGTTTCTCTCCCAAAATAAAGGTTGACATGGCACAAAAATGGGATATATTACATGTAAAAGTGATAATATATCCCAACGTGTAGCTTTTTTTTCATTTGGCTGCCTCAGGAAAAATCACAACAAATGTTCGTTGCGCTTTCGGCAGTGAGGAATTTCAAAATGACCACAAATTTCCAAAAAATAGGGCTCAAAGGTCGAGCAATATCTCTTTAACCATAATTTTTTTTGTAAAATTGAGAATTTTTTTTGTTTTGTGGTATGTTATGAACAAAAATTGCCTCTAGTTTAAAAAAATACTTTTCCATTTGTTAAGAATCCAAGTTTTAAGTTAGTCACTAAAAATTGCAGAAGCGCAACTAGCTTTGAGCAGAAGTGCATCATGGTATTTGAGAGGGTGTTAAGAGGTCTTCCAAGAGGATTTTTGGGCTGAAGTGGTATTATGGGAAATATTATGATGTCTTCTACACAATGGAGTCATTAAGCACTACAACTACCTTCTCCAAACCCCTAAAAACTGACTTGAAGTCCAGTTGTCTAAAAGTAAATGAAAGCTCCTCTAGCAACTGTAATTTGGGAACTTATCTCAAATAATAACACTTGTGCATAAAATGAAGGACGATTCTTTTCCTTTGTCTATGATGGACAAAAACCTCTTTCACGTTTGTCAAATTCATCTTCCTTACTTCAAAAACTAATTTTGAAGTAGAAATGTCCCTGTGTGCAATGTAAACCCTAGGGAGCCCACACCTTGGAAAGAATTCTTGAGGAAAGGTGAAGTTATGATTTCTTAGACTTTGATGGGCTCATACCTAATTATCTTCCCTCCCTTATACTTCTTCTTTTCAATGTGTGTGGTCTCTGCTTCCATGGTGAAACCGTAGCTCACTAGGTGGAAGAATTAAGGTTTAGTTTTGGGAAAACATGGGATTTGGGAAAGTCTTGTAAATGGAGGGAAATGAAGGGGTTAGGGATTGTCTGAATTCTAGGGGAAATTTTTGGGGGTAGGAATAGGTTTTAGGGAGTGTAGGGATGTGGAAATTTGGGAAATGCATGAGGGAAAAGGGTAAAAAAGTTGGAAACACGGTCCTAGCCTAGGAAATTGTAGTGTAGGCTAGGGTTTGTATGGAAATGAAGGAAATAAGGGGAATGAACATGGGAAAAGGTCAAAGGAGGTATATAGAGTATCAGTGAGGGAATTTGAGCATAAAATGTAAGAATTTTACCATAGGAATGAAGAAAATTGACCAAGAAATGAAAAGCACAGCGAAACCCTATGAGAGTGTAATTCACTGACTTTTTGTGAGAAAATTGATGAAAGGAGGAGCTATGGAGGTGACATCATTGATATTTTTTAGAAATGATGTGATGTGAATGTAGCATGTTCTTATTTGAAATGAAATTTTACCTTTACCTTTATTCCTTTTGTTCCTAAGCTGCTTACTTCCTTTAATGATGACTCAAATGATGAACATGACTCCTTTAACTTTTAAATGAATGAAATTTTAATGAACAATCAAGTGGAAACCAATACCATGACCTAAATGATGAAATATTAACCATTTCATGAGATAAAAAACCTGAATGAAGACATGACCATGACGAGTAATGAAGACTATGAGTAGGTGGAGGGAGTAGGAGTGACCTAAACACACCAACCAACAATAAAATTTTATTTGAAAACCTATTTGAAACTATAAAATTTGACCTAAGAAGCTATTATGAAAGAGCACATTTGATCATTGGTGACTCATAGACACTAACACCCACCACCATATATGTGGGTCTCTCGCAGGAGCTACTGGCACCACCAAGATAAGACGTAGCATCACCACCCTCGTGTAGAGGATGCTAGCATAACAAAAACTCTTTAATTGACCCTATTGCACCTGTATCAACTATGACACCATCCCTCTATACACAATTTGTGGCCCTGAAACTCAGTGCAGGGAATTCGACTCGGTCATTCGTATAATCATCGCTAGTGCCACCTACTTAGCTAGGTTTGTGATTGTCCTGATATGGAAACTACCCTCAACAATCATGTTGGGCCCACAGTGAGCCCTTGCACATGCGTGAATATCCTCCTACCTAGTCAGAAGGGGCATCCTTAAGACCTCTCCACAAGTCACCAATCCAGTAACAAAATTTATATCATGCGTTGCAGTAATGTTAAATTTTGTATGTCTCATGCGAAATACCTCATGCTCCACATCCCAACACTGTATCAAGAAGCATATAAATCCATCAAGTGATCTGAAAATGGAATGTACTTGTTTAAGGGTGCAAGGTATCCATTTTCATAATTTCAAATTGACTGAATACTCCAAGTGACCTCTTGATAATGTGAGAATAAACTATTTCCCATACAGAGATGGACTGTAGGGGCATTCACTGGACATGTCACCTCTAAAGAGAGGATGAGTTCCAGAGGCTACCTGGCCCTCTACAGACTCTGTCTAAGGAAATAATATGTAAACACATATATCAAGATCAATGAAAGTCTTTTTTTTTTGAATTAAAAGTGTTCATTGATATGTTTCAAGTGTGAATAAGCAAGAGCATATGTTCTGCAAATTGTGTGAAGAGGTTTGAAGTTAAAACAACAAGTTTTGCTTCCTGTATAAACTTGTTTTAGAAAAGCATGCTCATGAAATTTTACTGTTTAAACTATCAAATCCTGGAAATAAACAGCCATAATACACACATGAACAGCAGATATTTTTTAAAGCGGTTCACCCCTCTCTTGGGCTACCTCCGCTGCTCCAAAAGCCTCTAATTAGACTCAGTGCTCTTTTGATTAAATGGTGCAAATGAGATTACATCTGTAAGAACTCCTCTAATGAGAAAATATACTGCTAAAACAGACTCAGAAGGTCCAAAACAGTAGAAATAGACTACAAATTCACCTCCATTGGAGGAAGGTAGCCCAATGCAGCAATCTTTCCCCTTAGCTCTGATGGAGTCCCTGTCAAAAGCGCTGTAAAATTCGCAGATAAAATGCCCTGATGGATCTGCAGACCCCTTCAACAGCTCCAGAATGCTCTCTACACCCAAAATCAAAAAAAAATTCGTCTTGAAAGCCCTCCCCTATCAAAAGTTATGGCCTCTTTAGTAAACTGCCTCTTTCCCCTTGGGAAACTCCACCAAATGTGGAAGACTGCAGTTAACGGCGCTAAAATAGGAACTAACGCCAAAATAGGGGAGGACTCCGCCAAATATGGCGCGCGGTTTAAACTGGGCAATAAATATTAAATTTATCAAAACGCGTGTTCATATGGATCACATATCACGGCGGTTATATGTAACGGTTTTCAAACGTGTTAATAAACACATAACATATATATTAAAAAAACCCACTTTATATATATAAACCAAAGTCGTTAAATTCCGCCACGTATAAGCGCGCCAATGATTGACCTGTGGTTCCCGGGCCCCGGTGCTATGAAGAGGGGGCTGGCCCTTAGGGGCTGGCCCCCTTTCGGGCCCCGCCCATCCAACCAAACGCCATAATTATATCTCGTGCCGCCCATATAATCAACAAGCAACGCGGTGGTCTGGCGGTAAAACATTTGAATGTTATTCACCAGGTCTTATGTTCGAATCCTGTTGAGCCCGAAACCAAATTTTTTGAAAACGCGCCACTTCAATGCCAAGTCGGGGCCCACGTGGCGGCCTCCGGGCTAGCCACGTGGCGCCTTTTGATTGGCTGTCGAAATGGAATATTCCCCAGAATATTCTGCAGAATATTCCACGGAATATTCCCAGAATATTCTGTGGAATATTCTTTTTTTAATAAAATTTTCCACAAGTCCAATTTGCCCTTTTTTAATGGAAATTGAGAAAACTTTGAAGCTGAATAACTTCTTCATACGGAGACCATTTTTCGAACCGTTTGCGGCACCGGAATCAGGAAGACGAGCACTATCCGGTCGTTCAGGTTCCAACCAGTTCTGAGCACTTTAATTTTTGACCATTTTACGACACCTGGTCTTGAGCTCCTGATCATCAAGTGACATCAAAATGGGGTTCTGAGCGAACTTCAGTCACTCTGGCATGCTAATGTAGCACTCACAATAGCATATCCAACAATATTTTTGTGAAGTGGCTCCCAGTCACACTCTCTCGAAAACATACCCATACTACCACCAAGGATGTCAAAAAGTTAGAAATCAGCCTCCTAGGCTTAAAAAAACCATTTTTCTCAACTGCGTGTCTCTCTTCATTAGAGGCATTTAGTCTACGTGTCTGTTTCTTGAACATACACGTAGTCTGCCTATCTTTCCATAAGAAATTCATGGAGAATTTGACCTCAAGGCCATGTGTTTGTACTTTGTGCAGACATATGGAGAGCATGGTTGTTCCATTAACATTCGTGCACACTGTGTGTTATTTCTTCACAATATCGCGAGGTCGTCAAAACAACAACTCGATGGCTTTTTCACCCTAAGCAACACTGTCAGTACAACTTCTTGGCCTAAACCCACAAATTCTCTACAGTTATCCCTAAGTTACTCATGGAGATCGCGCTACTATATCTCAATCACCCACACAGTCATTTATTTTACCCTAGAAAATAGGTCATACTGGTCACCCTTTATGGCCTACCTAATATGATCTATGAAAATAAAAAACTTGGAGAAATGTGCTCTAACCTGTTTCTCCTCGTGGGATCCCAAGGTGCACAGGATGACCAAAACAATAATAAATAGCTCATGGAACCTCTCTGATATCCCAAAATATTAAGTGCAAATAAGGTGGCATATGGGCCACTATGCTCTATATATCACCCTCTTTGTCATATTTTGCAGCCAAGTATAGGAGCTCAAGACCTCTATTCTCAAAACTATCAGATACAAATGATTAGGACACATCATATTCATCATGATGCCCTTTGTTTTTTCCTCCTTCTCCCCCAAAAAAAAAAATTTAAAAAATCATTTTTGGGCCTGTTGCACGCTCAGAGTACCCTTTCAAGTGTTCCTTCTCATGTTCTTCAACGCATCTTGTTTAACACGTTTTAGCTTATATATATTTTCATCAAGATTCTTTCACTTGGGGTATTGGTTGTTGAGGATGCAGGTACATTAGAAAATTTCCATCAGAATTAGTACCTTGGTCATCGACAGAGCACGTATCATTCGTCACTCATGATGATAAGCTTCATCCAAATATTTTCATATCTTGACATCATTTCTCTGAAATGCACCTGTTAGCACCTAATTTGAACCTTAGGCTGAATGAAGGCAAATCAGGGTAACCTTAAACCATGCTTAGCCTTGTAGCTATCCCTACAAGGTCAGGAGAGGGCTCTCTCCGTGAAAATATATTCAATGAAATATAATTGCAAACTGATTTTAGGCTAGGTATAATAATATGGAAATGTTTTTATAGATTCAAGGGTTGTATGGAACGGATGGGGCAGTTTGAATCTGGGGAATTAAATCAAAGATATAGGGTATTTCATGGGGCAAGGTAGGCAAGGATTTTAATAATTTAGTTTAAATAATGATGAAAGGTTTAAGACCGATGAGGAATTGAAAAGGGCATAGGAGATGGATCCTTTTCAAACAACAGAAAACATAGAATATTGAATGATTTCCCAAGGCATGGAATTTTACAATGGATTCTACCTATCTATCTTGAAAGCATTCAACCAGAAAATGTGAATGAATGAATGGCAAACATAACATTTAACATATGAACACAAAAGAAGAAACAATGCTAAAATCCATACCACAGGGATCCCACAAATCAGAGTTGCATTTCTTTATTAATCCCCTGCCAAACTATTACAAACGGAGCGCAGAGCGTCCTCAGTGATTTCCAAACTAATTGCACACTTTATTCCCCCCTTACAAATGATTTAGAAATTACATTAAATAGACAGAAATTGAGGGAAGAAGGGAGTTGTTTTACCAGCTCAAGAACCGAAATCTGAACATAGGAAAGAGACCAACAATTCGCCCCTGAAAAAGAGGAGAAACAACGCATTTTTGACCATCTGAAAGATTTTGCTGTTGCATTCCAACAAATGAGAAGAAGAAATTTGTAGAGCCAATCCCTTTTAAATCACTGTTGAAGAGGCCAAAATAATTCTGCGTTTGTAATTAGCTCACAGTCTTGACTATCTCTTTTTCTTTCTTGAAACTCCCTTTATACCAAGAAATGCTTTTGAAAACAATAAAACTGAAATTATGCCTTTTAATGAAGAAAAGTCCCCTTTTTATGGACAAAGAGCGAAAGGAAGGATGATGGGCCCAAAGGAAATTGCAATCGCAATCGCAGCACAAGGGAAGCGGAAGCAAAGTATTTGGGAATGCCAATTGCAATGGTGTGATGGAGGGGAAGTCTTTATAAAAAAAAATGAATGAGAATTTTCACTTTACATAGGGAAAAACCCATTTTCTTTTGAAAATGGCGGAAGATTTTAGGCGGGACGCAAAGAGGAATCGCAATCGCAATCAGGAATCGGAAGGGGAGTGGAGCGGAAGGAAAGGGCTATGGAAATGAAATATGCGATGGGCGATATGCGATCAATCGCATTGGAGGAAGGGAGCACGGAGTTTTAAATATGGTGGAGTGAAAATATGCGATGCGATGAAACACTTAAGAAATCCTTTAAAATCAAATTATCGCTTTTTATAAAGGGAAAACCCTTTTTTAATGAAGCGGGGCGGAAAAATTTATGGTGGGACCCAGCCAATCACAATCGCAAATCAGAGTGGGAGTGGAGTGGGAGTTGAACTGCGGCAATGGCAGATTGCGATGGTGCGACGACCTGTGAGCCGTCCGATCATATGGGCGGATCGATGGTGCAGATGCAATCGGAGGAGCGGGTCGAGAGTCAATCACATTGGAAGATTCAAGGGTGCGGAGACACTACGAAGCGATGCGATCGGGCGATGTGAATGGATATGGGCTGTTGGATCGTGGGGAAGATCAGCGATTGGGATTTAATCGAGTGGGTTCAATCGGACGTACACGATATAATGGTGTGAATGGATCGGGGGAAGGGATGCGATGATGTGATTGTGATCGGAAGGAGGGGTGCGATCGGGTCGGAGGGAAAAGGTTTTATAATCAAAAATTTAAATTACATGAAGTAAATTCTAAGGGAAAAATGAGGGAAAGGGGTAAGTTTAGGCTTTTGGGGACCTTTGTTCAGTTAGGCATAATTTTAGGTCCAAGAGTCAGTTTTGAGAGCATAATATACCATTGGAAAGCTCTTTCTGAGCCCCTTCTGATGGACATAATTAGAACATGATTTTACACTGAAAATACTGTGGAAAAAAAGCTTTGAGAAGCAGGGTGTTGGCTTTGTGGAGATGGCAGCCTCTGAAGTTCAACTTATTTCATATGAAGACATAAAATTACATAAAAGATAATAATAAAAGCAAAGTACAATGTTTTGAGGTGAAAATTACATCAAAATTATTATAACAACTCTTTGATCTTTCCAGATACTGTGCCTTTGAGTTTATTTGACCTCCTCATGACCTTGCTGATATTTATCAACACTTGACTTATTAATTTGACCATGATGAGACCATATGACCTAATGACACCAACTCTATGACCTAATGATATGGATTGGGAGTAAAAATGAATCATGACTGAAGACCATAGAGAGGAGAATCAGCAATTTTCACATGAGGGGAAACTGATGAAATACCACTACCATTAATGAATCCATGACCTAATGGAATGATGAAAATTTATGGTATGGGACTCATACTATGCAAATGCAAAAGAGTAAGTTTGATCACTGATGACAGTATGACAAGACTGACACTAACATTGGCTCCAATGGGGATGGTAGCTCCTTGAAGGTGCCAAGAACACCGTAGAACAAGTAGCCTTATCCATTGGGAAAATATGGTTGAAACACTGAAAACTGACACAATGCAGACTGAGTCTGACTCAAACTGTCACTGAAAACTTAAATAAAACTATCAAACTTTACACATATCATTCAAATTTTATAGCCTTCACCTCAGGCCCCAAACTTCAATGACTGTGTACTTGAAATATGACCAAAAATAACATGGTATATACAATGATTGTGACACAGTTTTTGATCCATTATCTTCAACTGTGGTAGTGCTTCAAAAGCCTACCATTCACTGGTCCTCCAGGGCAATCTTGGCCATCCATATCTAAGAGAAAGAAAGCATTTTGTCCCCTATATGCTGAAATCTTGTATGGTCCTTTCCACAGGTTTTCGAACTTACCATGTTTCCCTTTGTCCTCATTTCATGCATCCCATCTCAACACCACATTGTCCAACTGAAACTTTTTTGCTTTGGTCTTACGGACATAGATTTTCTTTATCTTCTCATGCAACTGAATAACGTTATGAGAAACCTCTTCTCTTGTTTGCTGAAGGTGGATCATTTGATTGATCCTTCAATGATTATCATCTTCTTCACTGCCAGCCTCTTGCAATAATCTCATGACATGAAATGTAAGTGATGTGGGAAAAACAACATCAGTGCCATAAACTAATTCAAATGGTGACATACATATGGATTTCTGACTACTGACTCTATCTGCCCATAATGCATTGATGAGCTTTCGATGCCAGTTCCTCTTATTGGCTTCCAGCATTTTTTTGATTATGTTTATCAGGGATTTATTTAATGATTCTGCGAGGTTGTTGCCTTGCAGGTAGTATGTTGTCGAATGGCCCACCACAATGTTTTATTTATCGCAGAACTCCACCATTTTCTTAGATTTAAACGTTGTTGCGTTATCTGTTATGATTTTGTGAGGGAAACCAAAACGAGACAAGATATTTGATTCTAAAAATTGAATGATTACCGTATCAGTGTCCTGCCTTGCTGGAATGGCCTCGATCCATTTGGTGAAGTAATCAGTACCTGTCAAGATCCACCGATGCTGTGATGATGACGCGGGATGGATTTCTCCTATGAAATCAAGTCCCCACTGCTAAAAGGGAGCATTTACTGAAACTGGTTTCAAAGGAAGAGGAAGCAATTTTCTTTTTCCTTGGAAAACTTGACACTCATGGCAGCTCATCACTGTTTTGTACAAATCTGAAAATAAAGTGGGCCAACAATATCCTGCTCTCAACACTTTGTTAGTTGTTGTATTCCAAAACAAATGACCACCACAATCACCTTTATGGAAGTCATGCATCACCTACTGAGCCTCATATTCAACCAAACAATTAAGCAGAATACCTCCTGGATCTTTCAAATAAAGAGCGTTGTTTAAAATACAGAATTTAACAGATTTAAGTTCCAGTGATCTACCTTTACTTCTAGACATCCTGGGAGGTGGTGAAAGATGATGAAGAACATAAAATATGTTTGAATACCTTGGGGATTGTAGAAAAATATCTGAAACCGGAACAAGAAAACCTTCATCCTCATCTTCTAACATTTCTGCTATGAGATTTATATCCAAAGCATGCAGGTTTGATTGGGCCATTAGTTTCACCAAGCCTTGTCCTTTGATCAAATTTGTGGGTTTGATCTCCAAATCATATTCCAACATTGTTGCTATCCACTTACCTCTTCGACCTTCCAGATCATGCTACATCAGGACATCTTTCACTGCTGCGTTAGGAACATATGATATGGTACGTGAATGCAGAATGTATACTCTAAAATTCTTCAATGCTTTTATAAGGGCCAATGCTTGTTTCTCAATGATATTATACCACAAGGCAACATCTCTAATAGTCCTACTAAAGAAGGCAATGGGTTTCTCATCTGATCTCTCTTTTGCATCAATACCGCAGCCATAGTATGCTCCGATGCAATTGAAAATATAATGAAATCTTGAGTGTAATTAGGAATAATCAAGACTGGGGCATTGGATAGAGAAAAATTTACCAGATTAAATGACTTGATAGCCTCCTCACTCCATTTGAAAGTGCTATCCTTCTTCAACATATTAGTCATTTCTCTTAAAATTTCAGCCAACTTGGGTATAAATATACGCAAGAAGTTCATCTTACCGTTAAATTCTTGAATCTCCTTTTTGTTACGTGGAATGTCTA
This sequence comes from Pinus albicaulis, assembly GCA_034641835.2. NCBI lineage: Eukaryota > Viridiplantae > Streptophyta > Pinopsida > Pinales > Pinaceae > Pinus > Pinus albicaulis. Next base: position 782,656,167 of record CM076576.1, read on the forward strand.
TGTGTTGAATTGCCTCTACTCTTGAAGGATCAATGCGATACCGTCTTTAGAGATGATATGCCCCAGCAGCTTGCCTTCATCCATAGCAAACAAGCTTTTATTTGGATTGAGAGAAATCCCAAACTTTCTGCATCGCTCAAAAACAACCCTCAAGTGATGCAAATGTTCATCATAAGAACCAGAAAACATTTTTAGATCATCCAAATAAACAATAAGAAAAACATCCTTTTCATTGGCAAAAGCTATGTCCATGGCTCGCTGGAAAGTAGCTCCAATGTTCTTCAGTCCAAATGGCATTTTGGCATACTGGAAAGCCCCTAGGGTGTTGTGAAGGAAATTTTGTCTTGGTCTTTCTCAAGCACCAAGATCTGATTATAGCCTAAGTAGCCATCGAGTAGTAACATCCTTGATGCTCCAACTACTCTCTACAGAATATGGTCCATCTTCGGGAGTGGATAGTTATCCTTTAAGGATGCTTTATTCAGATTCCAAAAATCTATGCACAACCTTATCTCTCATGTCTTCTTACATACTGGGACCAAATTTGAAATCCAATCAGAAAATCTAATTGGGACAATGATAGTAGATTTATACAATCTATTTACCTCTTTTTCAATGGGTGGTAGCAGCTTCAGGTTGATTCTTCTCAGCTTCTATCTAAATGGCTTCTGATCCAGCTTGATGGGAATAGTATGCTGAATTATATTTTTGTCATACACCTTCAAATCTAAATAATCCCACGCAAACACATCAGAAAATTCAGAAAGTAATTTAACATACTGTTCCTTTACCTCAAGGGCCAATTCTTTTGATAACTTCACCAGCTTAGGCTTGTCAGCTATTCCAAGATTAACATCTTCAACTCCTTTATCAGTAGGTGCCAAGCCTGGTTTCTTTGCAACATCATCTTGATCAAAAAGCTCCTCTAAAGGTATGAGACCTCTAGGAATTACATTGTCTTTCAGCTGCAATATGTCCATCTGATTTCTATGGGAGTATCCTTGAATTTTCCTTCACTCTGCAAAAAAGCATTGATTTCATTTTTATCCCAAAACACTTGCCAATAACTTAGATTGTCTAGAACAGCAGGCCGATGTTTGACATAAATTTCAAACTTGTTGCTGGAGTTCATTGGAATATTCAAATTTCTTGCAGTAGTGGCAAGAGAATCTGCAATAAGATTCTACATTCGGGGTACTTCTATCAAAATGTACTCAGGAAATGTCCTCAAAATGTCTAGGACTACATTTCTATAGGCCCTCAATCATGGATGCTTTGCTTCATACTCTCCTTTTGCATGTTTTATTATCAACTCCGAGTCTCCATAGATAGAAATCCTCTTTGCATTCAACTTCTTCAAAATTTTCAAACTTGCAATCAAAGCTTCATACTCTGCTTCATTGTTAGAGCAGTCAAAATCCTACTTGTAAGCACATACTCTAACATTACTAGTAACTTTCTCAGGCTGGTAAATAGGGCTTCAAATCCATGTTCCTATACCAGCACCGTCCTTACCAACTGCTCCATCAAATTCCATGCTCCAAAGGCCTTCTTCTTCTTCTTCTAGATGCTAAAATTTTGTTTCTTTCTCCACTTTATCTTGACTGACTTCTGCCTTTTTCTGTTGTTCACTGTCTTTTTTCTGCTGGCAGGCAGGAAGCTCAGGAATGCTTGTTGCTTTATCTTTTTCCTGTTTAAGGGCTTCCCTAATTTTTTTTGAAATATCAGGTATCTCATCTAATTCTACCAACTGCACATTTTCATCATTCAAACTACCATCTGAATACAATACAAAGGACTCTCAATTTGTGTGGACTGCATTAATGGGATGGTTAACTGCCTTCTCTTTTCTAGTGATCATGTATTTCATTTTCTTCTCCCTATATAGTTTTCTCAACTGACTGAACACGGGAATGGGGGCATAAGAGAATTCAAGCTGTATGGTTCCTTTAAGTTTTGCACCCCATGACCTGGACAAAAGCATTCCAGATTGTGGTGGAACATTGAAAACAACTACATCCATCAAAACATTCTTGTCCAAGATTTGATCTAAAGATACTACCAAGTCTTTGATAAGACCAATACAGTGGACCCTACCAGAGTCAAAGGAATACAAATCATGGTATTTACGGGTAATATCAAGTCCCAACTTCTCCATAATGGCCTTAGGCATCAAGTTATGCGAGGCTTTGGAGTCCAACATAGCATTGTGTAGAATGAACTCATGCAATCTAAGACTCAGGTAGAAGGGAGGGACTTCACTCTCTTTTGATTGACCTTTTATGGATGGGCAAAAATGAGTTCAAGATAATCATCTTCAACATTTACCATATATTATACAAAGTCTATTTGCAAAATTCTAGACACCTGATGTTTATAAGTACTATTTTTCACCAACTCAGTCAAGGGCATGGACACCTTCAGCTTAGAAATTTCATTTTCCAAATTAAAAGAAGGAACTTTATCTACCTCTTTGATGGGAGGATCTTTCTTCTCTACTTTCTCCTTTGCTGCACTATGCTGGTTCTTTTCATTTTTAATGTTAGTTGTTGAGGATATCTTGCTGGGGGAAGGATTAGTAGGCTCTTTCCCTTTCCTTTGAGTGTTTAAAGAATCATTTTTTGATTGCAGCTCTTTTCTCTTCTAAATGGGATTGATCGGCACATCTCTGCTCCTCAAAGAATATTGTTTCTGTTGCGCTGAAAAAGTGTTCATGTATCCTCCTTGATAATCATCGGACTCTTCCTCTAACAATACATCATTGACCAATATGAAATCTTCATCTTTTAGGATGTCTATAATCACTGTATATTCTTCATCTTCTGTAAGAAAGATAGGCGCACCATCGACAGTGAAAAAGTGGTTGGCTTCAACTATAGAACCATCATCATCATCTGTCTCCATTCCCTGAACATAATTTTGCTGCAAAGGGGTTCTGATTTGTTGTTGTGGTGTTTCTTGGTCCTACGCTCTCTGTTCTCTTTGTTTAATTCTGAATTGTGGCTACTGATGTCCTATAAAATTTAGATTCCTAATTTGTGCTTCAGGTCTCTCTGAAATAGTCAATTGATAAACCATCTTCTCCATTGTTCGGATCAAAGTATCCATCTTATTGTCTGAAGGAGAGGCTTCTTCTTTTACAATCACTCTCTTTTTGGCTCTTGTCGGAGCTCTTCTAGCCAGCAAATTTTCTTCTGCGCTCACAGCTATCTTGTGCATGTCTTCAAGTGTGGTAGGATCTCGTTATCGCAGCTGATATGCCATATCAACATTGAAACCATCTAGAAATTAGAGTAAATATAAATCCACGGGGGGTTTTAGGTTGGCCGGGATAGCATTATACACAGCATTAAATATCACACAATAATCTTGTACACTTTCACCTACATTCCTTTTAATATTTTTATATTCAGACAAGATTTGAAGTGGGTTTTTCTTTACCTCCCACTGGTCTAAGAATTGTCTATGTAACTCCTGCAAATTGTGCATAGAGCCTGTTGGTAAGGCTTTGAACCATTTTTAAACTTCACCTCCAAAGATTTGGACAAACAATCTTGTGATTACATTTTTTGCCTCTACCTCATGAAGGTCAAAAAAGTCATTCATCTTATCAACATGATGTTGGGTTGTGATGCTTTGAGTGGCATCAAAGATAGGAATTTTACTTTGGTAATCAGTTGGCATATCATTCATATTCTAAGGTAAGACCAGGGGTGCATACCGGGCAGCCATGACTCGACGTGGATTTACAACAGTGTTTGTGACACTAGGATTCAAGGGAGGTTTTGATGGAGGAGTCGAAAGCTGGGAATTAACTTCTGAAACTAATGGTAATGCTGATGAATTAGGGGAAGGAAATGTTATTCCTAATGACTCTGAAGGCTCAGGGATATTAGTTACAGTGATAGATGTCTGAGGGGAGTTCAAAATATAATCATCAATTGATGTTTTTTCTCTTTGAACCTCGATATCTATAAGAAATTATGGATCTAAAACTGTGTCATCAAGTGCAATTTCAGATTTGCTTCTGAAAAAAGAAAGCTCAAAACATTCATCAAAAGAGAGATCTTCTACAAACAACCACTCACTGGGCCAAGTATGGGATCTGAAAATAGGTCTAGGACTTAGTGATCCTTCTTATCTTCTGACTACTCTTGGAATGAGATTAGTATTTTCAAACACATGGGGAGGATTTGGATTAGGGTTGGCCCTTGTGTATCTCCTTGAAGCCAGTGTGGTCAAATTTCTACTTTCAATGTTTTATTTCAGCCTAGAAAAATCTAAACATCATCATCCAGAGTCCAAGAATTCGTATGAAAGATATTACTGGGCTGATCAGTATTTTATGCTAAATATTCCCCAGTATGGTCGCCAGAAATGTTAGCACCTAATTTGAACATTAGGCTGAAGGAAGGAAAATCAGGGTAACCTTAAACCATGCTCAGCCTTATAGCTAGCCCAACAAGGTCAGGAGATGGCTCTCTTCGTGAAAAGATATTCAATGAAATATAACTGGAAACTGATTTTAGGCTAGGTATAATAATATGGAAATGTTTTTATAGATTCAAGGGTTGTATGGAACAGATGGGGCAGTTTGAATCTGGGGAATTAAATCAGAGATACAGGGTATTTCATGGGGAAAGGTAGGCAGGGATTTTAACAATTTAGTTTAAATAATGATGAAAGGTTTAAGACCGATGAGGAGCTGAAAAGGGCATAGTAGATGGATCCTTTTCAAATAGCAGAAAACATAGAATATTGAATGATTTCCCAAGGAAGATAATTTTACAATGGATTCTACCTATCTATCTTGAAATAATTCAACCAAAAAATGTGAATGAATGAATGGTAAACATAAAATTTAACATATGAACACAAAAGAAGAAACAATGCTAAAATCCATACCACAGGGATCCCACAAATTAGAGCTGCATTTCTTTATTAATCCCCTGCCAAACTATTACAAATGGAGCACATATCATCCTCAGTGATTTCCAAACTAATTCCACACTTAATCCCCCCTTACAAATGATTTAGAAATTACATTAAATAGATAGAAATTGATGGAAGAAGATCCACAGAAGAAGGGAGCTGTTTTACCAGCTCAAGAAATGAAATCTAAACATAGGAAAGAGACCAACAATTCACCCCTGAAAAAGAGGAGAAACAACACATTTTTGACCATATGAAATATTTTGCTGTTACATTTCAGCAAATGAGAATAAGAAATTTGTAGAGCCAATCCCTTTTAAATCACTGTTGAAGAGGCCAAAATAATTCTACGTTTGTAATTAGCTCACGGTCTTGACTATCTCTTTTTCTTTGTTGAAACTCCCTTTATACCGAGAAATGCCTTTGAAAACAATAAAACTGAAATTATGCCTTTTAATGAACAAAATTATTTTTTTAATGGACAAAGAGCAAAATGAAGGATGGTGGGCCCAAAGGAAATCGCAATCGCAATCGCAGCGGAAGGGAAGCAGAAGAAAAGTATTTTGGAATGCCGATTGCGATGGTGCGATGGACGGGAAGTCTTTATAAAAAAAAATGAATGATAATTTTCACTTTACATAGGGAAAAGGCCCTTTTCTTTTGAAAAGGGTGGAAGATTTTAGGTGGGACCCAAAGAGGAATCGCAATCGCAATTGGGAATCAGAATGGGAGTGGAGCGGAAGGAAAGGGCTGTGGAAATGAAATATGTGATGGTCGATATGTGATCAATCGCATTGGAGGAAGGGAGCACGGAGTTTTAAATATGCTGGAGTGAAAATATGCGATGTGATGAAACACTTAAGAAATCCTTTAAAATAAAATCATTGCTTTCTACAAAGGGAAAACCCTTTTTGAATGAAGCGGGGTGGAAAACTTTATGGTGGGACCCAGCCAATTGCAATCGAAAATCAGAGTGGGAGCAGAGCGGGAGTTGAACTGCAGGAATGGCCTATTGCGATGGTGCGACGACTTGTGAGCCGTCTGATCAAATGGGTGGATCGACGGTGTAGATGCAATCGAAGGAGTGGATCAGGAGTCAATCGCATCAGAATATTTAAGGGCGTGGAAACACTGCGAAGCGATGCGATTGGGCGATGCGATTAGATATGGTTCATTGGATCGCGGGGAAGATCAACAGTTGGGATGTAATAGGTCGGGGTCAATCGGAAGTATGCGATAGAATGGTGCAATTGGATTGGGGGAAGGGATGCAATTATGCGATTGCGATCGGAAGGAGGGGTGCGATCAGGTCAAAGGAAAAAGGTTTTATAATGAAAAATTTAAAATTACATGAAGTAAAGTCTAAGGGAGAAATGAGGGAAAGGAGTAAGTTTAGGCTTTTGGGGACCTTTTTTCAGTTAGGCATAATTTTAGATCCAGGAGTCAGTTTTGAGAGTATAATATACCATTGGAAAGCTCTTTCCGAGGCCCTTCTGATGGACATACTTAGAACATGATTTTACATTGAAAATGCTGTGGAAAAAAGCCTTGAGAAGAAGGGTGTTGGCTTTTTGGATATGGCAGCCTCTGAAGTTCAACTTATTACATATGAAGATATAAAATTACATAAAAGATACTAATAAAAGAAAAGTACCATGTTTTGAGGTGAAAATTACATCAAGCTTATCAGAAGAACTCTTTGATCTTTCCAGATACTGTTCCTTTGAGTTTGTTTGACCTCCTCATGACCTTGCTGATATTTATTGACACTTGACTTATTAATTTTGCCATGATGAGACCCTACGACCTAATGAGACCAACTCTATGACCTAATGATATGGATTGGGAGTAAAAATGAATCATGACTAAAGACCATAGAGAGGAGAATCAGCAAGTTTCACATGAGGGGAAACTGATGAAATACCACTACCATCAATGAATCCATGACCTAATGGAATGATGAAAATTTATGGTATGGGATCCTACTATGCAAATGCAAAAGAGTAAGTTTGAACACTGATGGCAGTATGAAAAGATTGACACTAACAGCACCATTGGTTCCATCATCTTGACAAAATTTACCATCATCTCCCCTTGCACATGCTAAACGTCCATGTCAGTCAATAGAACCTTCCCTCTCATGGATTCCCTCATGTTGTATAGCCCCACATTCTATTCAAGTCTAGGACCATCTACTCCGGCCTGAGAGTCACTTCACTTGCATGCCTCGAACATTAGCTTCATTCTTCTTTTCTTCACTTATTTCTAACCAACCCTACTCTTAGGTGTCCTCATTCATTTGTGATGGATCAATTAAAATGCACTACCATGTTCTATATTTTTCTTATCATCCCTCTCAACCCCACATAGAGACCAACCAATCAACCCCACATAGAGACCAACCAATGGGCCCCCCAACCTCTCTACAAAACACCTTTCCTTCATCGTCATGCATGTCACCATTTTTATGGGCCACCTATCTCCATGTTTGTACATCCTAGACCACCTTTACATTATTTTGGCAAGTGTATGAAGATTTTTTACGAAGAAGGCTCCCACCCATATTTTCATGTCTCATACTTGGCAATAATCCTTTTTCGCCCTTGGTTTGAACTCACTAATCACCATCCTATACATTTATAATTCACCATGCTTGTCAAAACACGCTCATACATGTCATGGATGTCCTTCTGAATCTACGGATCTTCCCCTAGAAGAATTGTTTTATTCTTGCCACTCACATTATAGATCCAAAATCCGGCAGTTGATCGTATGCATTCATAATTTTCACTTTCATTATCATGCCTTGTTTACCCTCCATATTTCATTCATCTCTCATCATCATGATTCCCTGATTCATCATATCGGGCGGTTGATACTTCTTTCATGTCGACTTCCACAGTCAAGGAAGTATCTTCGGTGCTTTCCTCCCTTAAGGAACATCCTCGCGTGGCACAATTGGAACCACTATTTTTCCATTGATGTCATCAATTCCCCTGACTTTCGACACCAATATAAGATTTCATGTCAGTGTGGTATCGTACTTCATAATCATTTCATTTATCTCATTTAGTCGAATACCCACACACTGTTGAGCACCTCATTCAACAATGTTTACATTTTTATGTGTGTGTTACGGGATAAAACACCCTAGGGTTTGGGTTGGAAACCCCAATAGAGTGAAGGTCATTCAAAAACAAAAATCGAGCAAACAAGTAGTACTAATGCTTAAACTACTAAAGTGGGATAAAGTTATAGTACCCGTAGGTCATACGTTCGAAGGATATCCTGTAGGTTTCAAGTCCTCTGCTTCTTCCAATGCTTCAAAACCTCCAAATCATTCAAGAAAAGCATATATAATAGTAGTATTTAAAATCACGTTCAAGATATTAATGTTAGATCATATAATAATATAGTTGCAAAATATGAAACCATTCATAATAGTATCCTAACATTAGTTAAAGCATAAAGATCATAACTATCAAGAATAGTCCAATGATTCTTTATTGATGTTTGCAAATAAATGTGGAAGAATGCCATCTGATTCAGCCATGACTCCAAGAGAAACAATCCTTTGGATCTGTCGAGCCCAAGCCTCAACAATCCTCTTCCCAATGCATACACATAGATTTCATATAAAGGATATGAGCATCTCTATGAAGAAACAAGGGTTTCCTATACTTGGGAGTGCAGGAGGCATAGGGATAAATCACACTTGATCAGGGACTAATTGGCTATAATATAAATATCCTATATTTTTCTCTCTCCTTAGGCCTTCCCATGAGGTGTATTTATACCACCCCAAAACAATTGTTTTAGTTGGGATATAGTTGGTCCATGGGCTCTTGTAGGTAGGCTTCCAGTGTAACCCATAAACCCCGTCCATATAATAGGGATTTTTGTATGTTTTTGTATTTCAAATTATATACACGAGTTACGTATAGATGGACCCACATGTGCACATGATTTTTAGAGGGAAGAGTCACGTATGGAATTTAATATAATGTTTTTTAGAAAAGGGACCAAGTGTAAAGGGAAAGGGTTGCCTAAGGCCATAACTTAGGGCATCAAGTATACAAGGGTGGAAAATGATTCTATAATAGATGCCCCCTAATATATAAGTTCATAAGGGGTACACGATGGATGAAATATATTAAGTGTATAGGAAGAATCAAGTGAGGACTTGGGAGGAGATCACCAAATTCCAGCCTACCAAAAACCAATGGAATAGATCAGAAAGGAGGCTCATGTCTGAGGAGGGCATACCCATGCTTAGAGATAGTATAGCATGTTCATATATGAAGTATAGAGAAAATCCAATATGTATACAAGTACAAAGGAAACTGAGAAATACATAGTGGATCATCTGATCATAGCCTCAAAAGTACATATCAGGGTCATGTCGTAGTATTTCATATAGAAGAACTGATCAATGATGCCGAAGGTGATATATGATCACTAATGTCACATAATTGATCATCAAAGGACGAAGTCATAAAATTGGAATAATGGTACTGCACGCAACGCAGGTGACAACATATAAGATGCTTATGTGATGAACTGCAACATATAAGGTGGATGGTGTCACCAAAAGAAAACTCAAGGAGCTGAAAAGTGAACCAAAACATGTTGATGAAAACCAAAGGTCTTCACCGGCCACCATGGTACATTTCTACACTATGGGAATAAATGAGCTAAAGTCGACCATGTGAGAAATCGTTTGATTACGGGTCATTGATGTATATCATTAACAAATGTGAGACAACTCACCGATAATGATGATGAGATTCAAGGTACCCCAGTACAATCTAACAAGTGTGAATAAATGATTTGAAGTTGTACATCCGATAGAATATACCAATCATGAGACAATGATGTATTATCACTATCGATAACAAAGGAGTCTTCCACTAATGATTGCAAACCCTAAGGTACTGAAAAAGGACTGTAGACATTATTTCTAGAGCTATCAGTTGGAGTCGATGGGAAAATATTTGCTGGAAGAAAGGCATTAAGGCATCCCACATCAATATAGTACAAGTGTAACTCGCAGGCGAATAATTTGGAAGGAATCGAATGAAGAAAGATGGAGTAACCATACCGAAGCACATTTTTAGTGTATACAAGATGTGGCTAGTACACAACAAAAACCCTCTGAACAAACCAATAAGGAAATATGACACAGAGGAGAGGAATCCACCAATAGGGTCAAATGGAAACCAAGGTACTACACGAATCCAAATGTGTGATAATGTAAGCTAACATCGAACACGAGGGAAACCACTCATTCAAAGACCCATGATGTTGATCGATGATGAGAACAAGGTCACCTATCAATGATGGAAATAGGGTTAGTGTGCAGCTCTAGGCCTAGTCACAGATGAATTTTTTGAAATCGATAAGAGCAAACCCACTAGCAAGAATTCAATGGAGACCTTCTTAACTAGCACGAGAAAAGGGACCAAATAGTTGATGTGATAGAACATAACTCTAACAGACCGGGTATGACTGACTGAAAATAGGTCAAGATACACCGCAGAAAGGCTAACTCAGTATTACTTCCATTGAACAAAATCATGATATATAATTTTGTTATGCAGGAGGCATAAACAAACCCTCCATATGATTGGAAGAGATAACCAACCAGTGGAGAACTGACCAACCAGTGGAGTACTAACTCAATGACAGGTTTATGGTTCTCCAAAGTCAAACTAAAGCCCATCCCAATGGAGGAAAAGACTTGATTTTGAGTGCTTTGTTCAAGGGTGACTCAATGTTGCCATCAATTATGGAAGTAATGTCTCGTTCATGCTCTTTTTGAAATATATGAATTTTTGTCTTTTTCATACTAAAATTCCTGAAAAGGAATAAAAGAATGCATATGGTGCAGTGGAAAGAACGAGTGTTTGAATAGATATGCACTAGTTCCTAGGACTGGAACATTCCTATTCTCAATTCAATTTGACAAAAATGGTCAATGACACTCAAAGGAACCTTCTCTCCATGGGCATAAAAGGTCACAAAGTTTATAAAAAATTATAAAATAAACATAAACTTTGTAAAAGTGGGTTTTTTTTTTTTGAAATTTCAATTATAAATAGACCTTTTGACTTAAAAATCCTCATTTATGTTTATAAAATTGAGTGAAAGAGCTCTAGAGAAAAATACTGACAACCACAATCCACCAAATTTCTCAACCAGATCAGCCATCAATCTTCCTCGTAATCTCCTAATTCGATTTCTTAATGAAATTGTTCATTTCAAGAAATTTCAATACTTTTGACCGTAAGGATTTAATTTTTTGGTTTTAACTCTGCGCTTACGTAGTTTGGGCATATCAAAGTCACGTATTTGGAAGCCCTATACGTGACTATGTATGAAGGAAACATGCGTATGTGCAGTTCGAGATTTAAAAACACAGTTTTTAATGGATGAAAACACTTGAATGTGTAGTATATATATTAGCTAGAGGGAAAGAGAGCACAGTGTAGTAGATAATGAGGTTATGAACAATCCATTGGCACTGGATGCACTGAGAGGATGGGGATTGTTGAAAATTTTCAAAATTCCAAATATGAAAACCAATACAAAATTATTGGAAATGCTCATCAACTACTAGGATATAGAAGAGTATTCTTTCATGATTGATCATATGACTTTGTGCATCAAATTAGAGGTTTTATACTTTATTATTGGACTTTCACAAAGAGGTTGGCAAGGGAAGGCCGGATGAGGCACTCATGTGGATGAATATATCTGTATTTACTATCCATACAATACCCAAAAGGTAGGGACATAGATCCTAATAAAATATGTGGAGGGACTGCCATTAAGAATTCTCCTTTTTACAATTGTGTGGGTAGTTGGATCAACCTCATTGCACCAAGCATCTCATGTTGCAATGAATTTGGCAGTAGATTTCCTTACCATAGTTTTTTACTGGAGTACAACCCTTCTTACCAACATGAAAAAACAACTGACTTCCATCAATAAGAATAATAGAAACCATTTTGGGTATGGTATAATTATTTGTACTTTATTCTTTGAGATATTATTATGTCTTTGACCCAAGGTGATTTCCACCATCAACAGCGCAAGAGATCCACAGATAGCTAGATGGGTTGACTTGATGAATATACTAGGGGGTGGTGAGGTCCCCAGAACAACATTCAATGAGGAGTTTTTAATTTGGTGGGAAGAACAATTCGTTGCCATTGAGGACTTCCCACATGTAGGTAGGAATCTAGATTAGATCCATATTTGGTACTTTTACTAGACGTTTCATGGGGAGCCATCGGTAAAATTATTTTTAAGATTTTAATATTATTTTATTTTTTTGGATTTAAAAAATATGAATTGAAATTATTTTTGATGGGACAATAGTTCTTACAAAATTGTTTGATCATGACAAAGATGTGGGACCCGTAAGACCTGAGGGTCTTCCTAGACATAGGTGCCACGGAAGAGACACGGAAGGTGTCGCAGCTGAGACTGAAAGAGTTCTTCATGTTGTATAGAGTAACTTGGAGAGTTTGAATTGCGAAGTACCTATGGTAGCAATGGAGGATCTACCAGAGGAAATGTAGAGACGCATGGTAGGAGTATGACGAGACTGGGTGTGGCATTTCCGACGAGTGGAAACTGGCATCACCTTTTTCTGAGATGCACATCCAGGGCAGAGCCCTTAAACATAGATTAGAGATGACCTGATATTTTTAATAGACATGATTGGGCTTAAGCCCTAAATTTGTCAGACACTTTTATCTTGATTTTGTATAATATTTTGAACATATAACTTATATCTATATAAATGTAGTTTCATAATGTGACGACCATATATACAAATGATGTTTGATTATTTTTTATTTTAATGCGTTGAATGATTTATATGCCAATCTAATGGTTGATTAGATATGTAATCAGAAAATTCATTTTCTGATTGTGGAATATGAATAAATGTGATAAAATTAAATTATCTCTGTAATAAATGCACTCTCAAAAATTGGTGATATAAATAAGGATCTCTAACACGATAGATGTTGTTTAACTGAGACACCACCAATTGTGAATCCAAGTACACTACTAACGAATCAACACCAAGATATATTGATTCAAATAGAATGTTAACAAAATTATTATATTCATAAACATTATTTGAAGCAGGATTGATACATATGCCCCTTGAAACAAACAACTGACCAGATGGATAGTAAATCACCCAAGTCGCGGAAGCCAAATTCTGGGTATGTCGAATAGCACCATAAATGAACCCTAGATATACCAGATCATCCATCAATACTTGCAAAATAGGATAAAAAATATTGATGTCACTATGAAACCTAAAACATATTCACAAATATACACAATATCTACAAAACGAAACAAATTCTAGGTAGAAGCCTAGGCATAATACTTATTAAGATAGAGCCCATTTCTGGACTCCACCAACTTGTTTCCATCAAATAATTTAATTCATAAGCTCCTTTTTCATGGAATTTTTAACAATGAAAGGACCGTACCACATGGATTTGAAATTTCTTGCCCCTAAGGCATCTTTGTTTTTATCATAGACCAGGACAAGGTCACCTACAGAGAAAACCCTAGAACGTAAAACCTTATCATATTGGACCTTTTCCCTATTTTTATGAATTTCATATACTATGGTTGTGTCCTGACGCTTCTCATAAAAACATTCCAAATAAATGAGGCAATCCTCAAGACTCGAAGTGTCTGGAAGAAGTTATACAAATAGTTTAAGAGAAGGAATTTCACATTCCACAAGGAAGATAGATTCCAACCCATAAAATAGTTGAAAAGGAGTGAAACGATTTTCAGTCTTAACTAACATTCAATATTTAAAAAGCACAGGATACAACATGATGTGCCAATTAGATCACACTTTATTAATTTTCCTTTGCAGGATAACCTTCAATGATTTATTCATTGCTTCCACCTTCCAATAGGCTTGAGGACAATAAGGATATTAATGCTCTTGCCGGAAACCTAATTTTAGAGCCAATTCAACCATCATTAGGTTCTGGAAATGACACTCAAGGCCAGTGACAATCTCTTTTGGGATAATGCAATGAGAAATGACTTGGTTGAATAGAAACAGGGCTATCATTTCACCATCAATCGAAAAAGTGGGCATACCCTTGGCCCACTTAGTAAAGTAGTCCATTGTTACAATGATATACTTATGACCCTTTGCTAAAGGCAGGCTAAAAGTTGTAAAATTGATGCCCCACTTTGTGAACGACTGGTGATAATAACAGTAAAGAGCGTAGTTAGATGAGCGAGCATCTTTTGAGTATAGACTTGACAAGGATGGCATTTCTTTATTGCTTCAACACAATATTTAAATATCGAAGGCCAAAAATAGCCTGCACGTAAGATTTTTTGGGTTGTAGAAAGCCCAGATAGGTGACCACCACAAGATCCACTATGGAAATCATTCAACACTTACTCGGCTTCTTCTAGGGTTAAGCAGAATCTAAGAATTGATTCAACCTCGCGATAATATAAAGTGTTTCCAATAATAACATAACTTTTAGCTAAGTGATGCAATTTTCTCCGCTCATCCTTTTTAAAAGTGAGGGGAAACTTCAAAGTCGGAATATATATAATAGAATCTCCATACCAAGGATCCTATGAAGAAATAAGGAAAATATGTTCATCAGGGAATTATTCCTCATAAAATATTTCTTCTTCACAAGGAAAACTGGAGATTAATTCTACGAATACTAAATATTTCTTAGATTTGGCTGGCAATAACTCAAGATCAAACTCTTGTAAAATAAAAATCCATATGTTATAATTCCCCCCCCCCCCCCCCACAATCACTCGCCTACTTAGAAACAAACTGAAATGGATTAATAGCCGCTAAGAAAAAAAAATTCTAAGTAGAATATAATTTCTAAGTTGTTGGATAGCATGGACAGCTGCAAAAGCTAATTTCTCTATAGGAGTGTATCGTTATTCAGGGCCTACTGAGCCGCGTCTCAGATAATAAATCACATGCTCACAGAGAGCATCATCTTGTTGAACCAGGACGATACCAATGGTTGATTTTTTTGTGATGAGATACAAGATGAAATACTTGCTATAATTGGGTGGAATCAGTAAAGGACCAGAGGTCAATTGTTTTTTCAAAGCATCGAACATGCACTAAGCGAAGTTGTCCCATATAAATGGAACTCATTTTTTCAGTAATCTCATAAATGTCTTTGCGATATCAACATAATTAGCGTTAAATATCCCCAAGAAATTCGCTTTTTCTTGCAAACTTTGAAGTTGACGAATGGTATACGGGGGAGACAACTGAAGTATTCCCTCAACCTTGAAGAGATCAACATGAATGCCTTCAGTAGACACTATGAAACCCAATAACCGATTAGATGTGACTGTGAAAATGCACTTATTCGAATTCAACCGAATTTTATAATAATGACATCTCTCAAAAATCAATCGAAGATGATGAGGGTGGTCAATTCTCTTTCGAGAACGATAATCTAAGTCATCGAAATAAGATTTGATGATACATTTGATATCGTGGAAATAATAGGACATGGTCCATTGAAAAATCACTCGAACATTTTTAAGACCAAAAGGAATATTTTTGTATGGAAAGGTACCCTAGCGGCAAATAAAATTTTCCTTACGTTGATCTTCAGGACAAATAATAATTTTATTATAACTCGAGAAGCTGTCCATGAAGGAGAAAATATAATTTCCTGCACACTCATCGATGATCTGATCAATAAAGGGTGTGGGGAAATTATCTTTTGGACAAGCCTTATTTAAACCCCTAAATTTTATGCACACGTGGATCATTCCTTATTTCCTATCAGTCGGGACTCGATTTGAAACCCATTCAGTTAAAGGGATGGGGTATATGAAATATTCCTTAAGAAACTTCTCAACCTCGGCTTTGATAGCTGCCACTTTCCTAGGTTTACCGACTAAATATTTTGTCGTATAGGCTTAACATTCTCATAAGTATTGATCTCATGCTGGAAAATTGATGGATCAATTCCAAGGAATTTCCTCATAAGACAAAGCAAACACATCACAGAATTCTTTGAAAATATTGGTATGGATTTGTATTTCTTAAGGGGATCACTCAGCTCCGATGACAACATTCTCTATTATATTGGGGTCCTTGGATATGTTCACAAGATTTTTTTCCGAAATGATAGACATGTTACCTTCAGAATAAATATTTGTTGCATCCAAAGGGTTTAGAATTGTGTGAACATCACTAGTTGACGAATGGCTAAACAAACTTGATTCTACCTCATGCAAGACTGGGAGAAAATATGACTGATGATGCAAATAATCCCACGAAATTTCTACACCTGTCATTGCTTCTAGGATTTCCTCCTCATATGATAAAACAATATCGAGGTAGTCTATAGAGTAACTAAAGTTAAGATTCCAAGACGGAGCCACATATCTATCCAAATCCTCCGGTGAAAGATGAGTAGCATCAGAATCTATAGCATTAAAAATAAACTGATAAGAAATTTTAACTACAGACATGGGACATGCCATTCCACCCACTTTCCCTTTTTCTAATATGGTCATAGTAGAGGGTAAGGGCCAATGATTTGAAAGCTAATGAGTTATAAAGAACTCTCTTCAATAAGGGGCCTTGGATTATGAAATGGCATTTATACGAGTGGTAGGATATGGAAGATCAAAATTACCCATCAAAGAGGAATACATTCTGACTCCTAAATTCTCTACAGGCTACATTTAATTCTTCACCAAGGGAACAATAGAATTAGAGGATGCATTGGATTATTTCGGAGAATAATCCATATGATCAACAGTAACAATTTTTCCTTCATGGGGAATGCATGGGATGCGAAATAATGATGATAAAATGTCATCCATTTCATAAATCCAATTTCATCCCAATAGAATATTATATTCCAAATTAGTATCGATTATTTCTACTTAAATATTGACCACCTTTCCCCCAACACAAATGGGAAAGTTTGGAACAATTCCATGCGGCCTTTGAGAATGACCATCAAATGCAATCAAGAGAGTAGGTGAAGGAACAACTTGAGGAGATTTGATCTCTTTCCAACATGCAATAGACATGACACATGTGAAATCTCTCTTGTCAACTACAATTCGAAAAATTTTCATCTTCTGATATGTATATTTAATCTGAAAACCAATTTGATGAGGGAGTCTCTTATTAATTGTTGACATGTCAAATGTAATAATAAGATATATTTTTTGGATATATTGCATTGGTTACATTTAGAAGAACACTCCTTTGTGCTGGGAACGACTAAAGTACCTCTAACGCAGACACCACACAAGGATTTTGAGCTAGATATTCAACAACGGAGTAGTTATGGGAATCCTTGGCATTAGGATTAATCATCAAGTATTTTGTGGAGCCCTTCGGCATCCAAGGTATAGGATCAACTGTGGGCCTCTCAGTATGGAGTGGCTCTAAAACATGAGGAACGACCTTAGCCTTAAAGGATTCTAGTTCACCATAATCATGTGACCTCATCCCAACATCAACATGAGAACTCATAATGTATACATTCAATGGGTTTTCCCCTTCCTGGTTGCCACGTATGGGGATTCTAGTGTTAGAATTCGAGCCAACAAGAATTTTATTTGCTTGGGGAAAAGGGTTAGTCATAATAGCCTGGGATCTAGAAGAACCCTCTTGAGCTAACAAGAGTTGAGCATCCTGAATCTTCATGAAAATATGAGTTAAATGGTCTCTAGTGCACAATTTTCAAGGAAACTTAACTTCCATTTTTGACTCTTTTTACCCTCCCTATCATTATTAGTGGGTTTGTTCGCATTACCCTTCCCATCCTTATATTTATTATTTTTATCTCCCTTCTTCTTCCCATCGAATAATTGATTTCCTTTGGGTTTAGAGGATTGGAAAAAGTTAATAATTAATGTTTGAGAAGGAATAGACACTGACAGTGATGCCTGAATTAAAGAAACAATTTGTAAACATAACTTATGCAATTGACTTAACATGTTAGACCTATTTTTATTGATCGATCCGACTAGCCCATTGGCACGGGTTCTTGGATTTGGTTTGGCTAAATATTTCTTTGATTGAGGAGCATCAGGAAAAATCTTATAAATAATCCCAGACTGAGAATATATAAGTTCTAATTGATGGGATCTGAAGATAACTTGCTCTTCGGTGAATTCTCCAGAGAGTGATACATCCTTTGAGATTTCTGGTTGTAAATATTTTAAAAGTCATTCCAGAAGGAATTCATTGGGAATATAGGCTTTAATGAGTCTATTTCTCCTTTTCCATTCATGAATATGATCAGAAATGTGAGTTTCCTTATCTTGTTGGAAAATATCTAATAGCTTAATCCAACATCATAACAGATGGGCAATTGAAAATGGTTCAAGAACATAGTATCCAACTTTCCAAATGAAGAAAAGGTATTCCCACTAAAATCTATATACCACTTAGCAGAATTTTTGGTTAAAGTGCGTTGAAACAATCTCAACCTTATTGAATCATCAATTAGGGATTTGTATGAGCACCATAAATGGAAATTCGTTATGTGGTTAGATTGATCCTCTCCGGAAATTCCTTCAAATTTTGGAATATCATATGGAATTTTGGTGCGAAGCGAAGGTTGTTAGTAAATTTTGAAAGATATGGAAAATATAGGGTTGCTAGGAATGGTAAGTGTGGAGGAGCTTGAGAAATCCACCCACCATGAGTAGGATTTTCAAAATTTTGAAAATAATAACCTAGATTTGTAGAGGCACCAGGTTACCAAAGATTTTTCGTAGAAGGGAACCATAACGAAGACCTTGTGGCCCAGAAAAATTCAGAGCATGACCTCCTCGTGTCGAAGGGTTACCATATCCAGGAAAATTTCTCCCAAGTGAAGAACTAAAAGGAGAGGAAATCCCTACGTAAGGTTTCCATGCATTGGCAAAGGCAGAAAAACCCTGAGAATTTCCTACAAAGGAGAAAGGCATGTTCCCTCGTTGACCATAAAAAAACTGAGTCTCATTTCCTAAACCACTAAAAGCAGGGTTAGTCCATACTTGAAAAGGATTTTAAAGTCTTGAACTCCTTGTAAAGGATTAAAACCTTGACCTTGAATGGAGAAAGGGAGAGAGCCCAAAGAAGGGTTAGAATGAGGGATATGACCACTCCCAAAAGAAAAAGCTTGGAAATATGTTGAACGACTAGCCCTAAAAGACATAGGTGTGGAAAAAATGAATGAAATGGTTAAAGGAACTAAGGGAATTGCACTAGAAGGAATCCAAAAGGAACCAATGTGGGAAGCAAAATATTGGATGCCCCCTGTTAGAATGGGGTCCCCTAAGGCCAAGTTTTTGGTATAATTTTGGTTAAATTTTGTTGAAAGGCATTGCGCGCAGAAGTCAAGGGGCTTTGTGGCAGGTCAAAGCTCATTTATAATTGTAATGGGTGAAAAGGGAAACCATGAGTCTCAAACCATGGTTTGAGACCCCGCTCTGTGCACATCCAAAGTCATATAAATATGTAAGATTTGATTTGAGTAAGGATATATGATCTTTAAGTTAATGTTTGATGTTTTGATCAAATTTTTGGTCTAGTTTTTCTCTGGTATTAATAGAAAGGCTCCTGCTGGCTATGTGCACGGGGACCTAGTCCTCAACTATGTGAAAGGACTCTGCTATTGTGTGCAAAAATGGAGAGGATTGTAATGAATTTAAGATCCATTAATAAAGAATATTTTTTTGGTGAACTTTGTTGCAATTTATTTTTTTATGCATGATGTGTTAATTATCTCTTGTTTACTGCAAGTGATAGATTTGTTTTTGTTATGTTTTAATGTGAATTTATCTGAGTTAATTATCTGAGTAAAAGATATATGTGTTGCACAAGGATTGCATATGTTTTGATAAGATAGATCTGACTGAGGTAAAATAATCTATTTATGCATATCTATTAAGGGTGTTTACCTGCATCTAGATTTGGTTTCTTTGAAGTCTCGCACAGGCCTATAAGACTTAGATCTGATAAGTAAGGTTAAATTCCACACCAAACGCTCCCTCAGGGTGCATAAACCTAGTTCCATCACCCCCCATACTGCTTCAGGTGAGACTTTGGTCTGCATAAGAAGATCACTGCTAAAAGGACCTGTAGTTGAAGCGTTTTGTTGGTTGAGAAAAACACCCTGAACTTGGGTCAGGACCCCTTAAGCCAAAAAACATGTTTCGTTTCTGGGACTAGGATATATTTTTGGGAGATTTGATGTAGTGGCATTTGACGAAGAACGAACTTCAAGATTGGATTGATAAGAATATGCGCAAATTTGCAATCCAATAAAACTGAAACCTTAAGTTTTATGCTGAATATTGGGAGGAAAGGTATATCTATACAGAGGTTCACAAAATTTACTTTGCCTCCTTTGCGACTGAGTTACAAGAGTGGTTATCTCAGCTTTCTAAGCTTTAGACCTACATAAAGGATGACATGATCACCAAGTGGACTCCCGAGATGGTTCAACACTTGGAAAAATCTAGCGATAAAATTTTCCGCGCAGTAGATTATTGGATTGATAGCATTCTACGTGGCTTTGTGACTCAATTTCCTATTGATACTTTTGTGTCATATTCTGAAGCCGAAAGGAGATTTTTCAAAGGTCCTAGAGGTAAACTTTTGCGCTCATTGAAACTGTGGATTAAAATTCTTTTATGTCAAAAGGCTACTTTGTGTAGCCAAATTGAGTGAATGTCATGAAGAGGCCCGACTACATGCAACATGAAAAAGTAGAGAGTAGATATAGAAGAAGGTTTTTCTTGCAAACCCCTCAAAGGTGAATTTGACATTGAAAAGGAGTTTGAAAAAAGTAGCTTTGGTGAATATCTGCACTCAAAAGAAGAGGGATTGCAAGATCAAAGTATTTTTGGGTCATTTTCCATAGTTAAGATTCTATCCACTTGACTACCAAATTCATTTCACACAAACAAGTCATCCACTCCACCTCCACCTCCACCACCAGAAGTTGATATGGCTACTTCCATAAAGCTGCAAAATTTCAAGGGTGTTGGAAATGAAGATGTTAACCAATTATGGTTCATCGCGGATGCTATGTGGATAGTGCAAAAGCTCAGTAATGATAATGTTAAGAAAGCACAACTAGCTATTGCATTTAAATAATGCCCATTGGATTGGTACATGAGATATATGGCAACAAACACTAATGCAATGATTGATGAGCTTAAAACTGCATTAAATGAGTAGTTCAAAAAGCCAAAATCATATTCTCAATGCGTGACTGAATTAAAGGAGATCCACCAAGAAGTGAATGAATATTTATGGGAGGCAGATCAATGGTTGAAGTGCACCATCAAGGATGGAGGATTTACTATCTATGACACGCAGCACAAAGAATGGTTCATTGTTATGTCGCTGCCGCATCTGCACCAATCCTTAAACCAACAAAATATTGTGACATAGGATGAAGTTATGGAGATCACCATGAAGTTAGAAGCCTTGCCTATCCTAGCTACACAGGTTGGGGCTCATAAAATCCAAAGCCAGATAGATGCATTATGCTTAGAGACACAAACTCTACGAGAAGATAAATAAAAGGATATGTGTGTAGGAGTATGGTGAACATGCTATAAAGTTGAGGGGCATCACATGGATTGGTGTCCCTTATATAATAGCTACTTGGAAGTTGGGCAACCAAGTTCGATTAAGAGTGGGGCAAGGCCTAGTGAAGTTCTGAAACTATGCTATGCGATTTGTTAAGAAAATGGACTGCACACAACATACTTCTACCCTATAATTGGTAAATATATTTCAGAACTCCAACAAACTTACTGCACATTTTTTCGATATTTGGGACATGATGAGAAGAATTGTTGTAGCTTTGATATGTTGATTGAGCAGGATGCTTCATATATATTGCAGGATGAAGGTAGAGGACCAGATTCACCTGCATCATTGTTTGGGCACGATGGATTTCCAAGTAGAGGACGAGGAAGAGGAGATGGAGCTGGTCATGTAAGGGGACAACTCATTTTTTATAATTATGGAGAGGCTAGCCATTATGTACGTGACTTTCCAAACCCAACACAAAAATGTTGTATGTATTGTACATAATTTGATCATGTTTTTGAATATTTCCTTGTGTTGTTTTCAAAAATGCAGGAAAAGAAACTGTAGAAACCCATGCAGAATGTTCAAATGATGAGAGTGGAACCGCGCAAGGAAGACCCTAGCGTAGATATTGTGACCAGAAGTAGTGTAGCGGCTAGAGAAGATAAAGCATACAGTAAGAGACTTATCACCGATGTTTGGGTCTGGAGAGCTCCTGAGAAAAAGGAAGGGTTTAATCTACAAAGGGAGAAGGAAACCTTTGTCACAAAAAAGAAGGAATTTGTAGATCCTGGCCCATCTAAATTACCAAGAAATCATGCCATGGATACTGTCAAAGGAGCTGAGCCTGCAGAGATGAAACCTTTTTTGCAGGCATGTATCAAGCTTCTGCACAATAATAAGGTAGTTTATAATCTTCAAGGTTTGACTAATAACTGCACCGAGAAATAGAAGCCTTAAATGAAGCAAAATTTTGTCAACAAAATTTACAAGAACAAGAGAATAATTTGCCAAGATATGTGCTTGACAACTCAAAGTGAGATTTAAATGGACCAGGTCATTTTGGATCTAGGGTCTTATGCAAATTCCATGCCAAAGAAGACCTGGTAGAAAATGGGATAGCCTAAGCTAGAATGGTCTGCAATACAGTTGTGCATGGAAAATCAATAGAATATTATCCCAATGGGTAGACTGTCTGAAGTGATAGTTGATATCGAAGGAGTTAAGGCATTGGCTCACTTTGAAGTTATTTTTATTGTCGATGACACACATCCGTACCCTACACTATGGGGTCTCGATTGGGCTATTGACATGGATGCTATCATCAACCTCAAGTGAAAAAGTATGGTGTTTGAAAAAAAAGGAACTAGGGTCATTGTCCCTCTAGACCCTGCTGAAGGAAAGAGATACATGGAACCGGCGCACGTAGAAGAGGATGTTGATAATATATACAACTAAGTGTGAGGGAAAAAGATCAGATAAACCCTACAATAGATGGTAGGCTTAGCTGGGATAGGGATATTTCATGCCACTCAGACTCAGATGAGTAATTGGAGAATTGGCAGAATCGTTTGCATGAAGTCTCTACATAGCACTACAATTGAGTAACTAGATCTCTATGATGTATATCCTTGGAGCTTCATGAATTACCTTACTATGATGGTATAGGCAGTGTCAATTTTTTTTAGAAGAATTTGAAAAGGTTGTTCTAGAGATAGAATGATTCCATGTGCTTGACTTAGTTTTGCGATCAACCCTAGCGTGATGGTGGGAAACACACAAGGATAATTTTTTAGATTGGGAAGAATGTACTCACATGATGCAACTATGATTTGAACAACCCAATACCCAGTTGGAAGGGACCTATGTGTTGGTGTCCCATGATTTGGTAGATTGGTATACCAAATGAAAAGGAAACATGGAACCAGTCTTTAGAGTTCTAGGACCTAGCCTTCCTAGACTCAGAGAGGGATCTCTCTATTTGTTTTTGCAAAGGATATGGACTTGTTTGCTTTTAAGTGTTGATTTTAGGTTAGTTATTAAGTGTGAGGTTTGTTTGATTTGTTTTGGTTGGGTGTGATGATCAAAGAGCATAGATAGAATGAGGAAATCTCTAAGTCATTGGGAAATGGAGTCAAATGAAAGTCATGATAAGTTCATAAAAGGATCGGGGAGTATCATAGGGAAAATCTAACTTGGCCAGTGGATCTTCAGATTTATTAGGATAATGAGATGAACATTAAGGATAAGAATGAAAATTAAGACAAAGGGAAATCAAGAATCCTTTATCATGTACTTTAAACAAGAGAAATCTTTCAAGGTAACTGTTTGAAGCAAGCCAAAGGACAGGGAAAACCATATACTTCTTTGGACAAACTTTTAATAACAAAACCTTTCAGACAAAAATCCAGTAATCAAAATTCTACTTTCAGATAAAGAAAACATATAAGATAACAGTGAGAGTAGCCTAAGATCAAATAGAAATAATATAATCTGATTTTGACTAACTCTCTAGGGATATTTAAAGCAACCTTTTGAGGCAGTCGAGAGGACAGGGCACACCATAGACTTCCCTGGTTTATACTCTAGTAAGCATACTTTAAAGAAGATCTTAAAAATAATATCTCAAGTTGTACTCAAGGAGCAAGGACTCACCACAAATTTCCCTGGTTGCACTCTATTGAAATCATTCCTAAAAACAACATCTCAAGCCGTACCAATGAACAATGGACTTACCAAAAGAAAATTCATTGGTTATACTCTATTGAATCATTTCTAAAATAACAAGCTAGATGGAACTAGAGGGCAGTCAAGAATCCTCCAATCAGACCTTGCAAAAGAAAACATTAAGACAATGAAGAGCAAATAGAACTAAGGTGCTTTCAAAAGACATTTCTTAGCCTAAAAATTTTTCTCTACTGTAAAAAAGAAGATGGAAACATAATGAAAACAAGAAATAATAATAACAGCTTAGAAGCACTTCACCAAAAGCCAAGCTTAGGGATCTAGTGATCTAGCCTCCTCCATCAACAAACAAATCAGGGGATTCACAAGGTCCAAGACATCAATTTTCCTTCAACTTCCAAGAGACTATGTATTACTTTAAAGAGTCATCAATTTCCAATAATAAAATGAGTTTAGATGCAGTATTTATGCTGCAAATGAGGAGGTGAAGCCTAAGATAGGGTTTGAGTATCATTTATTACAGAGTAAGTGCATTCCTAACCTTGAAAACCATGCAAGGCTTCAGGCAAGAATATCTGCAGCTACTTCTCTATTTCAATAACTTTTATCTTATCTTCAAAGGAATAATAGGTGAAATGTTTTACTTTAAAGGCTTTGTAATAACTTTGCAATAACTATTGAGCTGCTTTAAAATATCTCTGACTGTGTAATAACTGCCCACTGCCTTTATGAAAAGAATCATGTTGTAGGTGGCATTTTGGTTTTTGGAGGAGTAAATGCTTCTTGATTTAGTCATTCGAAGTTGTATTTGGGTTAATTTGTCTTTGTTTAATCATAAAACTCTGTATAAGACCTTTGGACCTTGATTTAGCCTTTATAATCTATCTCACTGTTCTTTCCTATTTAATCACTGATTGTCTGTTTATTTATTGTTTTTTGTAAACCTTTGACTTTCATCCTTTAATTGTTGTTTTCATGGCCAATCCTCTGTGTTTATGGCTTCGGATTTAGGATTAGCCCCTTAATAATTTTGTTCTTCATTTTCTTCATTGCTTCTTCTGACTGTAATTTTCTTTTGTGTACAGGGGCGTGGTCTTCTTCACGGCTGAAATGTTGAATGTCCACCAAGGATCATGATTCCAGTGGTGTCAGGGTTTAACCTCCACCTCTGTCCCTTTAAATTGGTTTGAAACCCCTCAGATCGTCATCCAGGGCTTTGTTTGTCCTTTTTGGGCCATTGGAATGCATTTTTAAGCATCCATGCCAACACAACCAGCATAAACACAAACCATAAGTTAACTTTAAAACCTGTGAGGAGTGGTAAGACTGCATTTTTAGGGTTTGGAGTAGTTGGGAGGCGTATTGCAGAGGAGAAATGGAGCAGAGGGTAAGGTTCAGTATGCGGAACCTGGTACAATTCGAACAAAGTTGAAGATTTTTGAATTTTGGCGCAGGGAGGGAGAAAGTGGTTTTGGAAAACCACGGTGGTTTATCTCGCGCGTTGAGGGTGGTAAGTGGTATTGGGCCAATCGGATGCGATACCATAGGTTGATTGACGTGTGTCTAGGCTAATACCATTTATTTCGCGCGGGTTAAGTGTTTTAAAACCCGACACTATTTTTTGCACGATATAGAGTCTTCGTCGTCGGATCTCAAGTGGTGAGGTCGACTGTGCAGAAGGGTTTGGTGACTGGCGCACAGGTATGGAGGGAGGGGCCTAGAAACAGCTAGCGCAAGGTGAATGGTCGGTGGAATTTTATGGAAGGCGAGGGCCCACTTTTTATATTTTAAATGTTTACGGAGGGGGTTTTTATAATGTTTGTGGGGGTGTATAAAAACAAATTGATGGAGTTTATTTGAATGGGGAAGGGGCTAAGAAACGGGCGGAAGCCGCAGTCTTATGCGTAGAAGGGGTTGGGGCTTTTAAGAAAAAGGGGCTTAAGGTATGATTTATGCAAAAAGGAGGCTTTAGCATAAAAATAGAGTTTTTATAAGGTTTTTGAAGGGTCTAATAGGCTTAAAAAGTTAGACTTAAACAATGTAAAAAGGGATTTTACATTGTTTAAGGATTTTTTAGGGGAAAGGAAAATGGTTTTCAGAGGGGAAAAAGGGGATGAGTGAGGGTGTAGGTGAGGTGATAAAATGAGGCAAATAGGCCCAAAAAATGAGGTTTTCTTAGAGTAGCAGGGTGAAATTTTGAGAATTCAAAAGATGAATTTTTTAATGAATCAATTAATCTTTGGATGATGAAGGTAGTGAGATTTCTTAGAACTTACAATGTTTCTCAAATATTGTTTCTCGAAATCGGGGGATTATAACTTAGTCATCTTTTGATATCAGCAAAAATCACTGATGGCTAACAATGGCTCCATTTGGGGAGGGAAGCTTTCTTTTTAAGGTGTCTAGAACGTCAGTTCATCAAATCTCTGAGTTTCAGCAGACCAGTGCCTTATCCATTGGGCATATTTCCTTTATTTTTCACTTACTGATATTTCTTTGAAGTGACAATCTTAGCAATTTGCATTCATATGATTTCTTTCAAACATCATTTCTACCTACCCAATCCTACTTGTCCTAACATTTTTTCTTCTTCTTTGAGTGCACTTTAACGAGAAAACTCTTTGAATTTTTATTTTTGAAGAAATAAATAAACTATCTACCTCAATCCTTATTTCTTCCAAGAGTTCAAATTAAACCAATGAACTCTTTTTATTCTTTACCTAAAAAACTATTTGATTGCCAAGATTAAGCTATTTGGCAGTCTTGTTTCTCTAGCTAGTGAGATGAAATTTAAAGCATGGTTCAAATCAAGTTTAGACAATCTGATTCACCATGGTTGTGGCATTGGAACAAGCTGCACACAAACATTATTTGCATAAAAGTAAATATAGAAAGATAAGGCTGTGATTTGTCATTAGTAATGCATCCTTATTGATTCAGATTTATGCAGGAACGCAACAGAATAAACATATAACCATAAACACAAAGATGTAGTGGAAATAAAACTTCATTTCATTAATATCAAATAATTGAAATTTTCTTATAGACAGAATGGAAATAAAACTAGCTAGGGCACTAGTAGCTATCTCTGAGAAGAGATGTGGTGGCTATAGGCCTCTGAACTGAGTTACAATGAGGCTCAAGGGCCTATTTATTATTTAGAAACAATGGGAAATCCTAAATAGCAAAAACCCTAACCCTAGGAGATGAAGCACCAAAATTATGGGCCTCGTTTGGGTAAATTGGTGTTTCAACTTCCTAGCGACGTAACTTTGGCATACGATCTCCGTTTGACGCGTACCATATCTCGTTAGAAATATCTATCTGAGGACTACAAATTTTGAGTGAGAAAAATTGGTCCATGGACCCATCTTTCTCCCCGTTTCCCCAAAAAACCTTGTTTAGGGCCTCAAAACGGCTCTGGAAGTTCAAGACCCGAAAAAATACTAAAAATAGTAAGTTGTGCCGAAACTGAAAAACTGAAAGAGACAATGGTGGGGTCCCAAGTGGAATAGGTGAATGACCACCAATATCCACCTGGATCATTCCTTACCCCTTAGGAAGCAATGGTCTCCATTGCGTTAAGTTCCTCTATGAGATGAGGAAATTTCTGCTGAACTTGGTCCCTGGTGAACCACTTTCCTTGGTGCAAGAGTTGGCCAGCTTTGAAAACCCGATATAGTTGGATCTTCTGTTGGCGAGTGGTGGCATGTTCCATGCAGTCTGCGTTTAACTCTGTTGGTGTGAGTTGTTCTGCAATGCCAGAGGTGTCTAGTAGAGGTGGGAAGTAAGGACAAAGCCAGTCCACATTCAATACTGGGTGCAGACTAAGGAATGGTGGAATGCTGAGCTCGAAGGCATTGTTCCCTATAGCCTTGGTGGTGGTGTACGGCTCGTATCAGAGTGGGCGAAGCTTGCGGTGGGGTCCAGTGAGGCGCTCCTTCTGCAAATGTAGCCATACTTTGTCGCCCACATGGAAGTTGTGTGGCACCCAGTGTTTATCATGTAGTTGCTTGTAATTAGCATTGGCTCTATCCAATATGTCATGAACCTATTGGTATATTTGTTGAATGCGCTCGATGAAGCTATTTTCTTTGTCAAATTCAAACTGGACATGAACCGAATCAGCTTGAGTAGCCGGAAATGGCATGGCTACGTCAATGGGACATAGTGGCTGGAATCCCAAGCCCACCTGAAAGGGGCTATGGCCGATTGAACTATGGAGAGCCCGGTAATAACTATGTTGTACATAGGGGAGGCTCTCGTCCCATGTACGTGGATGCTTTGAATTGTACATGCGTAGAATGTGTAAAATCATTCTATTGACGACCTCTGTCTGGCCATCTGTTTGGGGATGGAAAGTTGTGGACTTGGTGAGCTTGGTGTCCAGCATTGACCAGAGGCTGGACCGAAATGTACTGAGGAAAATGCTATCCTGATCTGATATGATAGACTGTGGGATCCAAAAGTGCACCCACACTCATTCAAAGAAGAGTTTAGCAGTGGCTTCTGCTGTGATATTCTTCTTGCAAGCCGCCATAATGGCCATCTTCGAGAATCTGTCAAAGACCACGAAAACACAGTCATTTCCATGCTTAGTAGAAGGCAGGCCCGACATGTAATCCATGGAGATGGATTCCCAAGGTTGACTAGGGATAGGTAGCGGAGTATATAGGCCTTGCTTCTTGATGGTTGGTTTGGGAATGGCACAAACAGTGCAGGATTCGATGTGATTTCTGACATCCTTTCGAAGGTTCAGCCAATAGAAATACTTCTGCAGTACTGCTACTATTTTCTCGACCCCGAAATTCCCAGGGACTTGAATTTAGTGTGCTTCCCATATCATCTTGGCACGCTCGCTTGAAGGAACACAAATGTGTCCCAGGCGACATAAAAGTGCATCTTTGAGGTGAAAATTTGGAACTTGCATACCCCCCAAGAGTGCCTTATAAGTGTGGCTGAATTCTGGGTCGCTCTCGTAGAGAAGTGACCAATCAGAATTCTCGTGCCCACAAGATTTGAGAACGGTGGTGAGCACCACGATCGGTGGTCAGTTGAGGTAGTCTGCAACATTATTGGTGCTACCCTTCTTTTACTTGATGTTCAAATGAAACTGTTGTAGATATGTGGACCACTTTTTATGGCGATCATTCTGCAACTTCCCTTGTGTCCGTATGAACTGCAGAGGCCGATGATCTATGTGGATGATTTTTTTCTTCCCCAAAATGTAATGCTTCCATTGTCGACAAGCTTGCACAATGGAATATATTTCTTTGTCATAAGTGGGATACTTGCGAACTGTGTCAAAAAATGCCTCATTGCGATATGCCACTGGATGTCCCCGTTGAGTAAGAACTGCCCCAATAGCATATTTAGAGGCATCTATCTCGATCTCGAATGGTTGTTGCAAGTCTGGTAATGTGAGCACTGGTGCAGAACAGAGGCGATTTTTCAATTCTTTGAACGCCTTTTGTTGAGGTTCCAACCAAAATAATTTTTCTCTCACTCCTCCCTTGGTGACTTGACTCAAGGACAAAGTGATATGAGAGAATCCCAACATGAACCTACGGTAGAAATTAGCAAGACCCAGAAAGCTGCGAAGCTCTATTATAGTGGTTGGGGCTGGCCAATCCCGAATGACTTGGATCTTGGTTGGATCCATATGCACCCCCCTTTCATAAATAATGTATCCCAGATATTGAAAGTGGGTCATGGAAAAAGTGCACTTCTCCAAATTGGCACACAATTTGTGTTGCCATAGTGTTTGGAGGACTTGTCAGATGTGGTGAAGGTGCTCTTCCCAAGTCTGGCTGAAGGTCAGAATGTCATCCAAGTACACCACTACAAATTAGTTGGTGAATGGCCGCAAGATGTCATCCATCAACCTCACGAAGGTTATGGGAGCATTCATCAACCCAAAAGACATGACCATCCATTCGAAAAGGCCTTCCTTGGCTTTGAAGGTAGTCTTCCACACATCAAAGGGTTCAATTGGTACCTGGTGATACCCAGACTTAAATTTGATCTTGCTGAAATACTTTTCACCTTTGAGTTGGTCTAGAAGGTCATCAATCCATGGGATTGGGTACCTATTCCGGACAGTGATCTTTTTTAGTGCCCGATAGTCAATACAGAGTCTCCACTTCCCATCCTTCTTCTGTACCAACACGATCGGGCTCCCACAGGGCAATGAACTTGGTCGGATGTGGCCTTTCTGCAGCAAATCCTGAATCTGCCTCTTGATTTCATCATTCTCCAAAACAGAACACTGATAGATCAGTCAATTGGGTAGCAGTGCACCAGGGTTCAGATCAATCGAGTGCTTGGCCTGACAGTGCAGAGGAACCCCTGTGGGTGAGGTGAAGATGTCCTCTTACTCTTCCACAACCTTATCCATTTGTTGTTGTCGTGCAGAGGAGCCTTGTCTGGAGGTCATGGCCACAATCTTCTTCTTGCTCTGGGGGCGAATCATCAGGAAAACAAATTTCTTGGTTTGGGAAATGAGCTTACTGCATTTTTTTGCAATAACCAAAGAGATAGCGGCAGGAGGTGGTACCTCTGGTATCCTGTACAACTTATTTCCCAAAGTAACAATAACAGCGCGAGGCCGAGACTCATACATAACATGAAGCTTCCACAAGTATGGGTGTCCTAATAATACATCAGAAACATCAATAGGAGAAACATCACATAATACCTCATCCGTGAAGGGCTTGATGCTATAGGGAAGGCGACACTGTTGGCTGACATGGAGATCTCATCCTTGGTGAAGCCATCCAATGGTGTATGGATGTGGGTGAGCTGTGGTCGGAAAGCCAAACTGCTTCATGGCATCTGCTGAAATGAGGTTCTTTTGGCTCCCATTGTCGATAATGAACTATACCAGGGAGCCCTTTACCCACATCTGGGAGTGGAAGAGACGTTCCTCCTCCTTTGGATCTTCTTAGTGGCAACAGTGGTATTGGGCTCCACATCAATAATCTTTTTCCTTTTGTCATTCCCCTTGTCAGGTTCTGATTTAGAGTTAGATCATGCATCTGACTTAGAAGCCCTCATCTCAGCCACCAGCGACTGCTTGGCCCAACACTCACTTGTGTTGTGAGTGGAGCTCTTATGGAACTCACACCACTTTCCCGTATCCTTCTTTGACTTTACGGTGTTGTTTTTTGCTTGTGGCTTCGACAGGTTGTCTTGAGTTGCCATGACTTGGCTCTGTCCTTTGTTTTGCGGTTTGGGAGTACCTTTCCCTTGCTTTTGATTCACAGATCCAAAGTCTCGCTTCTTCTGTTTGAATTTCTTCTCAATATTGGCAGCATACTGGTATGCCGTACCAAGCGAGGAGATGTCGAGGAACTCCATTTCCTCCTAAATATATCTGTGCAGACAACTTTGATACTTTAGCACTAGATATTTCTCTGAATATTTGATACCCAACTTGGTGCGCAAGGTATCGAACAGATTCATCAGCTCATGCACATCTTGATCCCTTTGTTGTCGCAACGTGGTCCATTGTATGTACTTGTCCTCATAGCTCCCCACAGGATAGTATTGTTCCTTGATGACATCTCGGAAAGAATTCCAAGTGGGTACGACTGAGAACAGAGGGGGTTTTGTCTCATCATTTTTCTCACGGTGGGTTTCCCACCAATCCTTGACATGGGAGGCAGCTTTGAGGAGTGCAAAAATAATCTTCTCCCTGTCAGAAAAGTCATGAACTGAGAAATATCCTTCTAATAGATTCAACCATCTATCTACGGCATCTACATCTATTTGACCCTCAAATATGGGAAATTCAAAATTTACTTGTACCTTAAAAGGAGTTGCACCTCCAGAGTGGCTGCTGGATGCAGATGTGCCACTGATGTGCAGTCGTTGAAAGATCTAGGCAAAGTTATCCATCATCGCATTCCTTTTTTTTTCAAGGGCCTCTTCGAGCAATATTTTGATAGGATCTCCTGCTCCCTCATCTTTATTTTTGTCCCCCATGGGTGTCCATTGGGGTTTGCGAGGCTGATCTTGCAAAGGTTCCACCAGATCGAGCCCTAACTCCTTATACCCCGACCTCGTTGGAGACATTCAAAGAAGGATCGAGAAAAAATAGACCGCTCTGATACCACTGATCCAGATTTATAGACGAACGCAACAGAATAAACATATAACCATAAATACAAAGATGCAGTGGAAATAACACTTCATTTCATTAATGTCAAAGAACTGAAATTTGCTTATAGACATAATGGAAATAAAACTAGCTAGGGCCCTAGTAGCCATCTCTGAGAAGAGATGTGGCGGCTACAGGCCTCTGAACTGAGTTAAAATGAGGCTCGACGGCCTATTTATTATTTAGAAACAATGGGAAATCCTAAACATCCAAAACCCTAACCCTAGGAGATGAAGCGCCAAAACTATGGGCCCCGTTTGGGTAAATTGGTATTTCAACTTCCCAGGGACGTAACTTTCACATATGATCTCTGTTTGATGCATACCATACCTCATTAGAAATATCTATCTGAGGAATACAAATTTTCAATGAGCAACATGGGTCTCCCTATTTTCCCAAAAAATGTCGTTTACGGCCTCAAAACGGCTCCAGAAGTTCAGGACCTGAAAAACTACTAAAAATAGTAAGTTGCGCCGAAACTGAAAGAGACAATGGTGGGGCCCCAAGTGGAATATGCGGGTGACCACCAATATCCACCTAGATCACTTATCTATCTCTTTGGTTTTTTTTTGAGCATGTGGAACCAGGATCTTTATATTTCCCTAATCTATCCTTCTTGATAAGTCAAGTCTGAAATAATCTTGACAATCATTGTTTCTACTAACTTATCAACATAAATTTAAAACATGTTCAGCCATGATTAGGCTAGATGACTAAACAAGATATTTTTTGAATCGGTAGTGGCATTTAGACTTGAACACTTTCAGCAGTACTGTTTTTTGGGTATGGGGTTGTACCTCTTTTGAATTTTTCCCTCTTTTTATTTTCTTTCATTGTTTTTGTATTTTTGTTCTTAATATTTTCTCATGCAATGTTTATATACAATGAATGAAAGCTTTGAAGCTATGACTCTTGACAGAAATAGTGTTTGAGCATCCTACCATTGACAAGACATCCATGTAAATCTTCTCCATTTAGCCCTTGAAAAAAGAAAGCATTATGATCCCTAATTGAGTGAATGATGTAAGGTCTTTTCCACAAATTCTCAAATTTGCCATGTTTACCTTTATCTTCCCTTCTAGAATCCCATTTTAGGACTGTGTCTCCAACTTGAAAATTATTAGCTTTATTTCTTCTGTCAAAAATTTTCTTGATGCCTTCTTGTATTGCTTGTGTCCTCTCATACACTTCCTCTCTTGTCTGTTGTAAAAGAATAGTTTGATTTAGCCTTCTTTGCATGTCATTTTCTTCTGTTTGTACTTCTTGGAGAAGCTTCATGACTGGAACTCCCAAAGATGTAGGGAAGACTACATCCAAGCCATATACCAACTGATAGGGAGACATATTGATGGATTTCTTTTTGGTTAATCTATCAACCCATAAAGCATGAATTAGCTTACTATGCCATGATTTTTTATTTTGATCCAACATTTTTTTGATAATGTTGATCAGGATTTTGTTGGAAGATTCAGCAAGTCCATTTCCCTGAGCGTAGTAAGTTGTGGAGTGACCTAAGGTAATATGGTATTTATGGCAGAAGTCAATCATTATTTTGGATTTGAAGGCAACAACATTGTCTGTAATGATCTTTCTAGGACAACCAAATCGGGACAATATGTTGGTATCAAGGAATTTGATAATGATAGAGTCAGTAGAATTTCTAGAAGGGATAGCTTCTATCCACTTGGTAAAGTAATATGTGGCAGTAAGAATCCATTTGTGTTGGGAAGATGAGTTTGGGTGAATTTCTCCAATAATTTATAAACGCCACTGCTTAAAGGGAGCCTCAACACTAATGAGATGCAATGGTAAAGGTAGGAGTTTTTTTTGCCATAAAAAATTTGACACTTATGGCAAGTCATGATTAGTTTGTAAGTGTCAGGGAAAAGGGTGGGCTAGTAGTAGCTAGCTCTAAGAATCTTGTTTGTTGTGGTCTTCCAGGAAAGGTGGCTTCCACATTCTCCTTCATGCAGCTCATGCATGATTTTTCCTACATCATCCTCAAGCAAACATTTAAGCAATATGCCAACAAAATTTTTCCAATATAACACTCTATCTAAAATATAGTAATTTAAAGCTTTTTGTTTCAAGAATCTAGCTTTAATATTTGATAGAGAAGGAGGAGTATTAATATAGAGAAGTACATAAATGATATCAGCATACCAAGGTGAATTCAAAAATACTTCTTCAATGCATGGAGCAGTGAATTCTTATTGTTCTTCTAAAACATCAACCATATTCATATCTAATGCTTGGAAATTTGATTCTGCCATGAGTTTTGCTAATCCTTGTCCTTTAATCAGCTTGGTAGGCCTGGTCTCTAAATCATGTTCTAAAATAATAGCATTCCATTTTCCCCTTTTACCATCAAGGTCTTGATTTAGAATGTCTTTGACAACTATATGTGGAACAAAAGCAATGATATGTGAGTGTAAAATGTAGACTCAGAAATATTTCAATGCTTTTATCAAGGCTAAGGCTTGTTTCTCCATGATGTTATATTTGAGTGGAGCATCTCTTAAGGCTCTAATAAAAATGGATATTGGCTGTTATTGCCTTGTATTATTCTTTTGCAACAAGACTGCAGCAATGGTGTGTTTAGAGGTAAATGAGAAAATGTAGAAATCCTTAGTGAAATCAAGACTAATAAGAACTTGTGTTTGAGTGAGAGCTTGCTTTACCAGTTAAAATGATTGTTTGGATTCTAAGGTCCATTTAACTCATGTTTCCTTTTTGAGGATGTTTGTGATATTTCTCAAAATTTCAGCAATGTTAGGGATGAACCTTCTCAAAAAGTTGATCTTTCCTATGAAATATTGCAATTCTTTGAGCTTTCTAGGATGGTTGATTTTCAATATGCCTTCAATCCTTTTGGGATCTACTTTGATTCATTCTTTAGAGATTATGTGGCCAAGAATTTTTCCTTCTTGGAGACCAAATAGTGTCTTTTTAGGATTCAAAGATAAGCCATATTTTCTACATTTCTCAAAATATTTTCTTAAATGAATCAAATTTTCTTTATCATTTTTGGAGAAAACAGTAATGCCATCAAGGTAAATGATTATAAAATATCCTATGTCTTTTGAAAAATCTATGTCCATGGCCCTTTGGAATGTGGCCCCTGCATTCATCAAACCAAATGGCATTTTAACATACATGAATGTACCCCAAGGTGTGGTGAAAGCAGTTTTGTGTTGATCACTTGGGAGTACTAGCACTTGGTTGTAGCCTAAAAAACCATCGAACAGTGATATTCTCTTAGATCCAACCACCTTTTGAAGTATGTGCTCCATTTTAGGCAAGGGATAATTATCTTTCCGAAGGCTGAAAAGGATGGCTGATTTTCAATATGCCTTTAATCCTTTTGGGATTTGCTTTGACTCCTTCTTTAGAGATTATGTGGCCAATAATTTTTCCTTCTTGGAGACCAAAGAGTGTCTTTTTGGGATTCAAAGATAAGCCATATTTTCTACATTTCTCAAAATATTTTCTTAAATTAATCAAATGTTCTTTACAATAGGTTTACTAGTATGGTTATTTTCAACTTCGTTATTACCCAATTAACTTAAATCGATCTTGCAAACAAGACCGATCTCCCTAGTATCAAAAGATAGTCTAGCAAAAAACAGACAAATAAACCTATATTTCTCTAGACATATGCGATTTATGAGTAAATACTACAAAGGTGTTAAGATCCTATGTTAGATCCAGTGCTTGTTCGTAGTAGTCATCCTCCAATCGCCTAAAAGAGTTATCTTTGAAGACCTGCAATCTCAAACAAGCAAACATTAAATAGCACCTCCATAGTAAATATTATAAATCATGCCTATTATGGTGATCAATGAATCCATAAAATAAATAGTTAATTAATAGCTTATTGAGAAAAACAAATATATTTGTATTAACTTTGAATAGTAGAAGAACC
The DNA here is from genome assembly GCA_034641835.2 of Pinus albicaulis. Taxonomy (NCBI): domain Eukaryota; kingdom Viridiplantae; phylum Streptophyta; class Pinopsida; order Pinales; family Pinaceae; genus Pinus; species Pinus albicaulis. The sequence continues at coordinate 782,692,500 of CM076576.1, forward strand.
TTACAACCTTTTTAGCCTTAATGTTGAACAAGTCCTTCCAGGGGTCCGAAGCAGGAATTTCCTTTACTTTGATAAGTCTTGCACTCCTTAAAACGAGATACATAGAGGTATGTAATCTCTCCTCATGAAATCTCAACTAAAGAAGTCTAAGTTCCAATAGCACTTTACCTCAAATAACACTAAAGCTTGAACTCATAAATTGTATTGTAGTAACCCTTTGAGGCTACCCTGTGCCTCTTTTTATAGTGAAAGAGAGGAAGTTATAGGTCCATACAGGAAGGGATAAAATCCTCTTTCAAAGGGATAAGATCCTCACATCAAGGGGTTAGCCCCTTAAGGTATGGGATACATGAACCTCAAAAGAGTGGACTTGCCATCGCAACATTCCTTCCAGAAGCTTCTAGAAATGACTGAAAGTGAGATTTTTAGATTTTACTTGTGCCTTTTTAAATTTTACAGGGGTTCGCACCCTTAACATAGATAAAGTGCGGTCAGGTATGCAGGAGACATGACCATTAGGTGCGGGACCACAGGTAAGACAAAGAGAAAGTGCGATACCAGAGTTTTAGAGACTTTTGAGAGCTTTTCTCTTATTTTTAAGGCTTGACATGAGGAACTGATGTTTTAATACTTGCAGAGGAGGAAAGTATGAGTGATAATGAGCTCATACAGATAGCAGAATTTCAAGGTGAAAATTTTTCAGTGCAACAGATTGCCCCCTAAAGTGCGAAGTCTGTAATAGTTGAAGATAGAGTCTATCATGTATGAAGAGTGAAGTACTTTATCATTTCAAGGATCATCATGTGGACACCCTAGTCGGAACCTGTAAAAACATTCAATGCAAAATGTATATATATCTATATCTATATCTATATCTATATCTATATCTATATCTATATCTATATATATATATATCATCGCTGAGGTAGGCATTCCCATACTCAGATAAAAACTAACTAAACTTGTTCTGACACAGAAATGATTTTAATATTACATCAATAGTGTAGACACAATATGGGCGCAGCCATATGTAATGAATAGTCTACTGCATAATGAATAAAACTACTTGCATCCTGGATGGGGGAAACTAGATCCAGGGTCTTGATTTCTGCTACCTGAACTAGTACGATTCTATCCATGCGATTAAATGTGTTGAAGTCGAACATGGTAGAACCCACTTGTTTACTAGTCAACAATGTGAACTGTTAACAAGTGTGAGAGTAACCACCAATAATGTCAATGGCCCTCAAAGTACTTAGTACAATCCATGAAATGTAAATGAATGATTTGAAGTCGAACATGTCACGGAATCATTCGATCGAAGGTCAGTGATGGAACCTGTCGTCAAAGGCGAGAAAACTGCCATTAGGGCATGAATATTTCAAGGTACTGACGATTTCTAGATCAAATTCCTAGATAATGAGCTGTCATCGATAGAAAGTGATCCGTCGTAGGCAAGCCCACAACAAGAAATCATAGATCAAGTTTTGAGGAAATATATTGGCAAGGACTTACTCAGGGATGGTCAAAATGGAAGACAAATATTTTGCAGATGAATGGTTTGTTTGAACTATCCTCTTGAACACATAACAACACTGCAGATGACTTGGTGACAACTGACCCAAAGCTAATACCCAGAAACCGGCTGAAGAATTTCAATATGGTTTGATTAACTGTTAGGCAAAGGATTTTCCCAACCCAGGTGAACAAAAGTGTTGTGTTCAAGAGTGGTTAATGGTTTTTCGAAAATCAGAATGTAACAAACAGGTTCGTTTTTCTCTCTTCCCCCCCACGATTTCTCGCAAGTACCCTTTATTTTTGACAAGCTTGAGGAGGATAACATTTGCTTGTTTATAAGCTCATCCTTCGGATGAGTCCAACTTAGTTTAAAATTTGAACCCTAGGAAGGAGTGGTTCGTTCTTGTTTGTAATCGACAGGTCCTTTAGTGTTAAATTTTAACGAGTCCAGTATAGGAGAAACTCGGTGTTTTTCATTTTTAGGGAGTCAGAAGAAAAAAATATTGAAAACTCCATGGGTGTACTTTTTCATAAATTTAGTCTCTGAAGTCCGAAAAAGGATAAAATAATGCAGGAGAGAACTCTATTGACCATGATTAGTCAACGTATACCTTTTTCGTAAATAGTCCATTTCAGTCCGGAAAAGGGGTAAACTTATACTGAAGGGATGGCCATTCATTTACTTTAATGAGTTCGAATAGTCAAGTACTCAGCAATCTTTTCAATTTTTGAGAGTCTGAAAAGGGCTTAAAAGAGGACTCCATATTTTGCTTTTTCGTAAGTTTTAGCGAGTTCGAAAAAGGGATAAAAATATACTCATTTTTTTCACTTTTTAATAAGTTTTAATGAGTTCGAAAAAGGGATAAAAATGTACTCCTGTGGCCAAATTTCAATTTAATTTACGAGCAGGAAAAGATGGAAATAACTCGGCATTTTCATGTGTTTTACGAGAATGAAAGATAGCAAAATAATCTTGGGATTTTCATGAGTTTAATGGGTCTTGAAAATGATAACCGAAATGGACTCAAGATAGGTTTCATTTTTACAAAAGCTTGAAATAGGAAACTATGCTTGAATGCCCCCCAAGCGTAACTGCTAGAGGTCATGCCCCCCCAGCTTCATTTAATTCAACTAAGTAGACTATTGGTTACTAAAAGCTGGATGGAATGAAGGTTCATTTATGAGATCATATGAAAGACTCGACCTAAAACTGTAAGAAAATTATGCAAAAACTGAAATAACTAACCTAAATATACGACTTAACATTTACGAGATCTAGTCAAAGACTCGACTCAATTAGGGGAGGATTTGTTTCATTTTTTAAATGAGCTTGACATAGGAAAAGAACTATGCTCATGGCAACGTGTTTAATTTTTTAACGAGGTTGAAATAGTAAAAGGAACTGTCCTCAAATATACTCTCTACAATCTACCTATATAACCTACTGATTCATTTTTTAATGAGGTTGACACAGGAAAAGAACTGTCCTCATGGCCCACTGATTCATTTTTTAATGAGGTTGACACAGTAAAAGGAAATTTCCTCACACCAACTGATTCATTTTTTTAATGAGGTTGACATAGTAAAAGGAACTATCCTCATACCTGACTTCTTGATCATGGCTTCCAAATAGAAGAAACACATGTCAAGGGACGCATCTCAATCATGGCTTCCAAGAGGTCTTCATCAGATGGAAAAACAGTTCTCTGGAAGGAACACATGTCAAGGGACTCAAAAGAGATAAGAAAATTGCATTCAAATAATCCCATAGAGTTTTCCATGTCAATTACTGGATCTAAGTCAAAGGAAGTCGAGCAAATAGTGAGAGGCTCGCTTGCATCGGTAACTGAAAACATGGGACTAGTTGCCACATAATTAACCCGTGGCGGGGTAGATATCACTTTCTTATCAGGAACATTTAGGGGTGTCAAATTATTGGTAGTCGAATTAAGACTAGGGAATGAAAGCTGGTCTACAGTCACAATATTTCCATTGTGAGGGAAAGACATCATGCGAAAGAGTGTCAATACAACAGCTTTCATGGCATAGACATAGTCTCGCCCAAGGAGTAAATTGAAATCCAAGGGGCCTAGAACTACCATAAGATCAATACAGACAGTTTTACCTTCTAAAGTAATAGAAAATTTAGGAAGGATCCCTAAAGGTTCACCAATGGTTCTATTGAAAGCTTTCAGATTCTGCGTAATAGGCACAAGCTGAGGGGAACCCAAAGCTTTCCAAGCAGTTGAGGATAAAATACTAACAGAAGCACCTTCATCTACTTGAGTGCGGTGCATGTCCCTATGACCAGCCTTCACAATGATCTGGAAAGGGATGGAGGAAGGAAGACGAGGTTCTGTCAGTCTATTCCAATCAAAGGAAAAGACCTCTGTACTTGGAGGGGGTTCAGTTGGAACAAGTGAAATGCCCCCTAGCGTAGAAGAAGCTAATGTAACAAGAAGAACTTGAGCGGTATGAAGTTCACTCTCATTAGGGAGAGTGGGATCGATCGAATGTGAAATCGAATCGACCACTTGATCAACTAATCGATCATCAACCTGAGTGATATGAACTTCACTCTCCAATGGAAGAGTGGGATTAACTATACTTGGAATTGGATCAATCACTCTGTTAGTTGACGATAGGTTGGGAGAAAGTTGACGGTAACCAGTTAGAAGTTCTTGCTGAGGAACAGTAAGGTTTTCCAACAATTTTGAGGCTTCATCCATGTGAGGGAAAATGTGAGTTTGATGACTCCCTTTGCATAACTTACAAGCAAACCTAAATTTACTCTTTTTCCCAGGAACCTGACTATCACTGGTTGATGGATCAACGGTAAGTTGACAAGATTTTTCTGACCATACTTCCAAGACCTTTCAAATACCAGGACAATTGATAAGGAAGTGGTCACCTTTACAAAGCCTGCAAGGGTATTTGGGTTTACGATGCATGTTGGAGGTTTCCTCAACACTACTAACACTTGCAGCCATGGTTGGTTGGTTGACTTCTTCCTTAATTTGCTTCTTCTTCTTCTTCTTCCCTTTCTTCTTCTTCTTAGCCACCTGGTTACTAGCGTCAAGTCTTTTACCAAGCGAAGAGGAAGAAATGGAGGAAGCAATATTGGGCGAAGAAGGTAAAGGGTCAACAGAAGGTTGGTGATGTTGAGATGGTGAACTCTGTTGAGGTGAAGCATCCGGTTGAGGTGGAACAGTTGGAGTATTCAGGGCCAACAAAGTTGAAAATAACCATACTGGTAAACCTATTGTAAATCCAGGTAACGATACTGTAGCCATATAAGGAGGACCAACATTTCCAAATCAAGGAAAAGAACTAGGAGTCTTGTTAAGAGGGGTTCCTTGGTTGGTAAATTCCGGAAAAGTTCCTTTATATTCAGCTTCAGTGAATTTTATTAACAATTTCAAATAAAATTAACAATTAACAATTCACACCTAAACAATTAAAATTCACAATTCACACCTATGGTCTCTAAAAGTAAAAAAAAAAAATTAACACGCGCTATCAAATCTAGGAGTCAAACCACACACAAAAAGTAGATTCCTGCACTAAAAACACTAGTTGGTGATGAAATCCAACATCGTAGAATTTTAATGCATAAATGGAAGTTGGAATAGGTACCCCGACAACCTGCTTAATGAAACATACTGGTGCAAGTTTCTCCACTATGCCATCTCGAGTGAAGAGAACCCTCTACAGAGTCCAAGTGAGTCTAGTCGACATCTATTCCAAGTATAGTGGGATCTTCCCTCCACCGTCACCTAAGGAAAGAATCCTATAGTTTATGGCCACTAAGGTTACCAAAAGAAACAACTATACCTGGGGGAATAGTCTACGATCCGACACACACGCAAGGGCAGAGTAACAAAGCTCAATCCCCTTGAAGGCTCCTTGACATAATCCAAGGTTTACCGACAAGTGACCCCAGGCTCCTCGAAAATGGTAAACCTGAGGTTTATCATTGTTAATACGTGTATATCTGTTATCATTCCCAATGAGGAAGGATTGATTACTTCACCGGTTCGGATATGATCTCGTGCTTGACTCCTTTAGGAGGAGCTTCCCAAAACATACATGCAACAATTGGAATTTTTCCTACCACAAGATCGACTACTTTTTTGTTTTAGTTGCTTTCGAAATTTAACTACAAGCTATTCCAAAGCACTAATCCTGAGCTAGATTGGTGGAAAGAGCCCTAAAAATGTAAAAATTACTAGATGAGTTTTAACTAAGCGCTGTGTTATTTAGGTTGTTATTACTCAAAGGGCAAATGGATATGAAACCAATGGTGTTATGACCCGACCCAAAATTGAATGCAATCAAATATGATAATGTAATCTTTTCAATTCGATGAATCCTAACTAAAGTAAGGAGAGAGTTTCCACTCACTTCCAACAAATGCAAAAAATTGATCAATAAGAGAAAATATAACAAATTCTCTAATGCACTAATCTCATCAAGAAAAAATAATGCAAATCAATTCCATTTTTTATTTTTATGTTTTTTAAAATAAGCATAAAAACATGTAAATTCAAATCAAAGAAACTAATCTAAATCTAAGATTGATTTTTCAGAATGTAAACTATGCAATTGTAATCTATGCACAATTCACCTGAAAAGTATGCAAATGTAATCTATGCACATTTTTCATTCATATTCTAAAAATGAGAATTCTAATTATGCAAATGTAATCTATGCAAGAGAATTCTCAAACACAAGATGATTCCAATGTAATCTAAGAACCAATCAAGTGTAAGTAAATAAAATTGGGTGAGAGTTCCAAAGATCAAAAAATAAAAAACACTCAAAGGCGATTAACACTCAGACACAATTGTGAAAAGACTGAGACAAACCTCCAAGTAATGACCAAAGGAAATCAAATTAAGAATTTCTCAAAAAAGAGACTCAAAACACCCAATTAACTTAACGGAGATTGATGAGATGAAAAATTTGCTGAAAGAAACTCATAAGCAAGGCTATTTGACAGAAAAATACAAATCTAGGTAGACACTAAGAGTCCTAAATCAAATCTAACTTAATCTGGAAGAAGAAATCTTAAGTTTTTCAAAAAATTTAACAGGGTCCGCAGGCTCCAGAGGCAATAGGTGTGGTCTCGCACTAGTTACTCAAGGAAAGTGCGGAGATGCTTGCACTTTGTGTGAAGACAAAGTGCGGTCCCCAGAAAAGTTCAATAAAAACACAAAAGACTTCAAAACTTATGAAAACAAAGTAAAGCTAAGCTACCCAAGCTAGTATGCATCAATCAAAAACCAGAAAAAGGCATTTTCTCAAGTCAAAACAAAGGAAAACCAAAAATCAAATTCTTTCCCTAGTGGAGTCGCCAATTTGTATTAACTTTGAATAGTAGAAAAACCTTACAACCTTTTCAGCCTTGATGTTGAACAAGTCCTTCCTGGGGTCCGAAGCAGGAATTTCCTTTACTTTGATAAGTCTTAAACTCCTTCAAACAAGATACATAGAGGTATGTAATCTCTCCTCATGAAATCTCAACTAAAGAAGTCTAAGTTCCAACAGCGCTTTACCTCAAATAACACTAAAGCTTGAACTCATCAATTGTATTGTAGTAACCCTTTGAGGCTACCCTATGACACTTTTTATAGTGAAAGAGAGGAAGTTACAACTCCATACAAGAAGTGATAAAATCCTCCTTCAAAGGGATAAGCTCCTCACATCAAGGGGTTAGCTCCTTAAGTTATGGGATACATGAACCTCAAAAGAGCAGACTTGCCACCGCAAGATTCCTTCCAGAAGCTTCTAGAAATGACTGAGAGTGAGATTTTTATATTTTACTTGTGCCTTTTTAACTTTTACAGGGGTCCACACCCTTAACATAGAGAAAGTGCGGTCAGGTACGCAAGAGACATGACCATTAGGTGCGGGACTGCAGGTAAGACAAAGAGAAAGTGCGATACTAGAGTTTTAGAGACTTTTGAGAGATTTTCTCTTATTTTTAAGGCTTGACATGAGGAACTGATGTTTTAAGACTTGCAGAGGAGGAAAATATGAGTGATAATGAGCTCATATAGATAGTAGAATGTGAAGGTGACAATTTTCAGTGCAACACTTCAATCCTTTTGGGATCTACTTTGATTCCTTCTTTAGAGATTATGTGGTCAAGAATTTTTCCTTCTTGGAGACCAAAGAGTGTCTTTTTGGGATTCAAAGATAAGCCATATTTTCTGCATTTCTCAAAATATTTTCTTGAATAAATCAAATGTTCTTAATCAGTTTTGGAGAAAACAGTAATGTCATCAAGGTAAATGATTATAAAATATCCTATTTCTTCTAAAAAATCTATGTCCATGGCCCTTTCGAATGTGGCCCCTGCATTCATCAAACCAAATGGAATTTTAACATACATGAATGTACCCCAAGGTGTAGTGAAAGCAGTTTTATGTTGATCACTTGGGATTACTAGCACTTGGTTGTAGCCTGAAAAACCATCCAACAGTGATATTCTCTTAGATCTAACCACCTTTTGAAGTATGTGGTCCATTTTAGGCAAGGGATAATTATCTTCCAGGGAGGCTCTGTTCAGATTTCTAAAGTCAATGCAAAGCCTAATTTACCCGATCTTCTTCCTAACAGACACAAGGTTGGACACCACTGTGAGTATCTAAGGGGAACTATGATCCCAACATCATACATCTTCTTGATCTCTTTCTCAACTAAAGGTAATAAAACAGGGTTTATCCTTCTTAGTTTTTACTTGAAAGGTTTCTTATTTTCCTTAAGAGGAAATTTGTGTTGAATAATGTTGGTATCATATGATTTCATATCTTTGTACCCCCTTGCAAACACATATCCAAACTCTTTGAAAAGTTCAATATATTCTTGTTTGATATGAGTAGGGAGAGTGCTAGATAAATTGATCATTTTGGGTTCATTTATGCTTCCTATGTTATGTTCTTCTACAATAGTTTCTGTAGGCACCATATTTGGTTTTTTAGCTACATCATTGAAGTCAAAAATTTCTTCTAATGGTGTAAGACCTTTTGGTATTGAATCATTTTTGCATTGTAAAAATTCAAGGTCCTTTTGATCTGGTTTAAATAATTATGCCTTATAAAGATGTTCAAATTGGTTTATATCAGCAGTGTAGGACAGCTCTATTTCATGGGCTTGTTTTTCATCAAGATAGTCTTTTTCATGGCTTGAGCTAGGTGTTAATTCAGTAAAATCATTTTCAGATTGTAGAAAATCATCAATGTGTTTATCTCCTTCAAACACTTTCCAATAGTCTTCATTGTCAGGGACTGTAGGCCTGTTTTTCACTTTGACATTGAATTGTTCATATACCTGGGGTATTTGTCAATTGATGGCACCAAAGGAAAGTTCATTTGCAAGGTTGTTTTGAGCTCTAGGGATGAAAGTGAGTTCATATTTTTCAAAGGTTTTTAGGAGCTCTAGGGCAGCATTCCTATATTCTCTTGATCTTGGGTTTTTGGCTGAATACTCCCCTTTTATTTGCCTAGTGATTAGCTCTGAATCTCCTTGGGCTGATATTTTCTTGGCTCCTAAATCTTTGAGAAAATGTAAGCCAAGGAGGAGGGCTTAATATTCTACAATGTTATTAGTGCATTGGAAATCAAGTTTGTAGGAATATCCTATTTTTGTATTATGTATCCATACACCAGCTTCAGAACCTATTTTGCTACAAGAGCCATCAAAGCTCATTTCCCATAGTGTTTCTATCTCATGCTCATTATTCTTCTTCTGCTCAAGGCTGCTAATGTTAGGGCTGTTAGATTTTTCTTTTGGAGACTGATCTGACTGTTTAGGTGGACTTAACTTTGTCTCATTTTCCTTTTCTTGTTGCATGATTTCATATTCATTGTACAAGATAAAGGAGTCTAAATTTGAATGAGTAGAATAAATAGGAGTGTTTTTTGGCCTATCTATGTTGCTTACAATAAATTTCATATGATATTCTCTATATAATATTCTGGTCTAGTTAAAAACTGGAATGGTAGCATAGGACATGTCCATTTGAAGGCTTCCTTGAATTTTGGCTCCCCATGATCTGGATAGAAGCATGCCATACTTTGGAGGAATGTCAACAACAACTATGTCCATAACTAGACCCTTAGCAGGAATTTGTGCCATATTGACACTTAAATCCTTGATTAGGCCTAAACACTTGACTTTGCTTGAATCAAAGGAACACAGGTCCTTGTAAGGTTTTGTAATTTCTAGGCCTAATCTCTCCATCACCACTTTTGACATAAGTTTGTGAGAGGCACCAAAGTCTAGCATAACATTGTGTAAAATTTTATCATATATATTTAAGGTGACATAAAATGGAGGGATTGTTCCTTCTTGGTATTTCCCTTCTACTTTAGGACCAAACAATAGTTCTGGTTTATCATCTATCAATTTTAATGTATCAGTATCACTTCCTATATTAAAAGCTTTCAAAACTTGGTTTATATACATCCTGGGTTACTAGTTCAACTAAGGGTATGCTAATTTTGATCTTGGAAATTTCACCCTCAAGGCTGAAAGGGACTAATGTTTTTGACAAATTTACTTATGTTTTTTCAATCATAGTCTTTTCAGCAATTCTGATTTGCTGAGTTTTGTTAGGACTGTCTTTTAAAACAGATTTCTCAGGGCCACTAGCAGAAGTACTAGGGCATCTTGGGTCAACACTTTTCTGATTGGTTTTGTCCTTGTTTGAGTTAGTTTTGTTAGTCAAAGTGTTATGGTTGTTTGCTGTATTTTTACGAAGGTTTTCTGAAGTTTTCCTAACAGAAGTATCTGTGTTTTTATCTTTGGAAATTTCTGGGTTCCTTTTTCTTCTAAGATCATATTGTCTGTGCACCTCCATTATAGCATTTTCAAACCCCAATTGGTAATCTTCAGAATCCTCATGATTGTTTTCAATTTGTTCTAAGGAGAAGAATCATTGTTCTTATTCAGTGAGGAAATCATCCCCCTCACTGTTAGATCCTATTAAATTCACATGGTTTTTTTCCAACCTTTCAGTTTCCCTTTCTTTTTCTTGATCTACATAGCTTTCTTGAAAGGGAGGCCTAATTTGTTGGTCATTATCTCTTTGTCTATTTTGACCAGGATCTCTTCTGAAATTGGGATTTCTATTTCTTCTTTGGCGATTGATTTGGTTTTCTCTAGGAGGCACTCTGTCATTTAATTTTATCTTTTCCAGCATTCTTTCCATTACCCTCACTAAGTTATCAATTTTGGCATCAGACCCTTGTTTCATCCTTATATGTAACTCTTTTCTTTGATTTCAACCTAGCTCTTTTCTCAATCAGATTTTCTTCTACACTAATAACTCCCCTCTTCATATCTTCTAAAGTTAAGGGGTCTCTTTCTCTTAGCTGGTAGGTCATGTCTGGTTCAAACCCTTCAGGAAATTTAGCTAAGGCTAAGCCTAGTGGAGGCTTCATGTTTGGGGGAATTGCATTCTAAACACGATTAAATCTAATGCAATAATCTTGGACACATTCCCCAGCATTCCTTTTAAGGTTTCTATATTCTAATAGGATTTGGAGAGGGTTATTTTTAATTTCCCATTTGTTTATGAACGTTTGGTATAAATAAGGGAGATCATTTATGCTATTAGGAGTTAAGATTTTAAACCATTTCTTGGTTTCTCCTCCTAAAATTTGGGCAAAGAGTCTCATCTTAATGGTCTCTTCTTCTATTTCCATGTAATCAATGGTATCATCCATTTTATCTACATGTTGTTGAGCAGTTGTAGAATTAGTTCCACTGAAATGGGGAATTCTAGACTGATAATCATTTGGTAAAGGAACCAGTGGTTGAGGTAACACTAATGAAGCATACCATGCTGCCATGGTGGGAGAAAATGGGGGATTTACAAGAGGTGGATTTGTGGAAGTGACAATGGGATGAAATGGAGTGTTTTGAATAGTGGATGTGTGGATGGGAGTGGTGGAAGTACTTGTACGAGCTAGCTGATTATGAGAAAATTTTCCATGGAAAGAACTGAGGTGGTGGAGAAGCTGAAAGTCAGGAGGAGTTGAAGGAGATGCTTCTTTGCTAAAGTTTTGCTGCAAATTTGTGGGCTCGAGGTTAGATTGGTCAATATCACTATGTGACTTGGTTCTAAATAAGTTCGTTGAATGGTGCAAGTAAAAATGAGGATCCTTTAAGACTGTAAGGTTTTCAGGGACAGATCTTGTTCTTTGGATAGTCCTAACAGTAATTAAATTTCTAGCTCTAGAAGTTGCCACAAAATATTTTCTGGATCATCAATTATTGTAGGAGGATTAGGGTCTGGATGAGATCTAGTATTGATCCTATGTGAAGCCAAATTTCAAACTCAAAATTTGGAGAGATTGGAAATTTTAAGACTGTTTTCAAAAGGTTAACCTCTCACAGTGTTTAGGATACTTCTAAAATATGGGACTAGGCTTCTGAACTTCTTGGGACTGATTTAACACAATCCTAAGGGAATATAAAAGAACTAGTGGATTAATAGGCCTACTGGGGCTAGTGGAGTCGCTAGGTGGAAATTTTTAGCTATTTGAAGGTAAAATGTGTTATGGTCCACCACCGAATGAGTAATAGAAACCAATATAAGAATGTTTTTGGGTATTTCTGAGTTTTTGTGTGGTTTTTTTGTTTATAAGAGTGTTCTATGCCTGAATCATCATTTAGCTAAGATGGTGAAACAAAAAAAGTCTTCTCTATGGCCATCAACTGAGTTTTCTGTGATTAATAATGGTTTCTGGAGACCTAAGGTATACTTAGTTTGTCGCTAACTCGGAAGGGCTCACCGTGATCGCCAGAATGTTGGTGTTTGTGATTTGGCAGATTGGTATACCAAATGACAAGAAAACATGGAACCAGTCTTTAGAGTTCTAGGACCTAGCCTTCCTAGACTCAGAGAGGGATCTCTCTATTTGTTTTTTCAAAGGATATGGACTTGTTTTCTTTTAAGGGTTGTTTTAGGCGAGTTATTAAGTGTGAGGTTTTTTTTATTTTTTTTGGTTGGGTATGATGATCAAAGAGCATAGATTGAATGAGGAAATATCTAAGTCATTGGGCAATGGAGTCAAATGAAAGTCATGATAAGTTCATAAAAGGATCGGGGAGTATCATAGGGAAAATCTAACTTGGTCAGTGGATCTTAAGAGTTATTAGGATAATGAGATGAACATTAAGGATAAGAATGAAAATTAGGACAAAGGGAAATCAAGGATCCTTTATCATGTACTTTAAACAAGAGAAATCTTTCAAGGTAACTGTTTGAAGCAAGCCAAAGGACAGGGAAAACCAAAGACTTCTTTGGACAAAATTTTAATAAGAAAACCTTTTAGACAACAATCCAACAATCAAAATACTACTTTCAGATAAAGAAAACATATAAGATAACAGTGAGAGTAGCCTAAGATCAAACAAAAATAATCTAATCTGATTTTGACTAACTCTCTAGGGATCTTTAAAGAAACCTTTTGAGGCAATCCAAAGGACAGGGCACAACATAGACTTCCCTGGTTTAGACTCTAGTAAGCATACTTTAAAGAATATCTTAAAAACAACATCTCAAGTTGTACTCAAGGAGCAAGGAGTCACCACAAATTTCCATGGTTGCACTCTATTGAAATCATTCCTAAAAACAACATCTCAAGCCGTATCAATGAACAATGGACTTACCAAAAGAAAATTCCTTGGTTATACTCTATTAAATCATTTCTAAAATAACAAGCTAGATGGAACTAGAGGGCAGATAAGAATCCTCCAATCAGACCTTGTAGAAGAAAACATTAAGATAGTGAAGAGAAAACAGAACTAAGGTGCTTTCAAAAGAAATTTCTTAGCCTAAGACTTTTTCTCTACTGTAACAAAGAAGATGGAAATATAATGAAAACAGGAAATAACAATAACAGATTAGAAGCACTTCACCAACAGCCAAGCTCAGGGATCAAATGATCTAGCCTCCTCCATTAACAAACAAATCAGGGGATTCACAAGGTCCAAGACATCAATTTTCCTTCAACTTCCAAGAGACTATGTATTACTTCAAAGAGTCATCAATTTAGAACAATACAATGAGTTTATATGAAATATTTATTCTGCAAATGAGGAGGTGAAGCCTAAGATAGGGTTTGAGTATCATTTATTACAAAGTAAGTGCATTCCTAACCTTGAAAACCATGCAAGGCTTAAGGCAGGAATATCTGCAGCTACTTCTCTGTTTCAATAAATTTTATCTTATCTTCAAAGGAAGAATAGGTGAAATGTTTGACTTTAAAGGCTTTGTAATAACTTTGCAATAACTATTGAGTTGCTTTAAAATATCTCTGACTGTGTAATAACTCCCCACTACCTATATGAAAAGAAATCATGTTGTAGGTGGCAGTTTGGTTTTTGGAGGAGTAAATGATTATTGATTTAGTCATTCAAAGTTGTCTTTGGGTTAATCTGTCTTTGTTTAATCATAAAACCTGATATAAGGCCTTTGGACCTTGATTTAGCCTTTATAATCTGTCTCATTTTTTTTTCTTCTTTAATCATTGACTGTATGTTTATTTATTCTTTGTTTTAAGCATTTGGCTTTTATCCTTTAATTGTTGTTTTCATGGCCAATACTCTGTGTTTATGGCTTCGGATTTAGGATTAGCCCCTTAATCCTTTTGTTTTTCATTTTCTTCATTGCTTCTTCTGACTGTAATTGCCTTTTGTGTGCAGGGAGGCAGTCTTCTTCACGATTGAAAGGTTGAATGTCCACCAAGGATCATGATTCTGGTGGTGTCAAGGTTTAACATTCACCTCTGTCCCTTTAAATTGGTTTGAAACCCCTTCGATTGTCATCTGGGGCTTAATTTTTCCTTTTTGGGTCATTGGAATGCATTTTTAAGCATCCCTGCCATTACAACCTGCATAAACACAAACCATAAGTTAACTTTAAAACCTATGAGGAGTGGTAAGACGACATATTTAGGGTTTGGAGTGGTTGGGAGGCATATTGCAGAGGAGAAATGGATGAGAGGGTAAGGTTCCATATGCGGAACCTGGTAGAATTCGAACAAAGTCGAAAAGTTTTGAATTTTGGCATGGGGAGGGATAAAGTGGTTTTGGAAAACCACGGTGGTTTATCATGCGCGTTGAGGGTGTTAAGTGGTATTGGACCAATCAGACGTGATACCATAGGTTTATTGACATGTTTCCGGGCTAATACCACTTATTTCACGCGGGTTAAGGGCTTTAAAACCCGACACTATTTTCTACGCGATATAGAGTCTTGGTCATCGGATCTCAAGAGGTGAGATCGACTATGTGGAAGGGTTTGGGGACCGGAACATAGGTATGGAGCGAGAGGCCTAGAAATAGCTGGCACAAGGTGAATGGCCAGTGGAATTTGATGGAAGGCGAGGGCCCACTTTTGATCTTTTAAAGGTTTACGGAGGGGGTTTTTATAATGTTTTCGGGGCTGTATAAAACAAAGTGACGAAGTTTATTTGAATGGGGAAGGGGCTAAGAAACGGGCAGAAGCCGCGGTCTTATGCGTAGAAGGGGCTGGGGCTTTTAATCAAAAGGGGCTTAAGGTATTATTTATGCAAAAAGGCAGGTTTAGCATAAAAGTAGAGTTTTTATAAGTTTTTTGAAGGGTCCGATAGGTTTAAAAAGTTAGACTTAAACAATTTAAAAAGGGATTTTGACATTGTTTAAGGATTTTTTAGGGGAAATGAAAATGGCTTTTAGAGGGGAAAAAGGGGATGAATGAGGGTGTAGATAAGGTGATAAAATGAGGCAAACAGGGCCAAAAAATGAGATTTTCTTAGAGTAGCAGGGTGAACTTTTGAGAAGTCAAAAGATGAAGTTTTTAATGAATAAATTAAGCTTAGGATGATGAAGGCACTGAGATTTCTTAGAACTTACAATGTTTTTCAAATATTGTTTCTAGAAATCTGGGAATTATAACTTAGTCATCTTTTGATATCAGCAAAAATCATTGATGACTAACACTATGAAAGAAAATAAGTCATGTGAATGCATTTAGCCAAATGGACTACATTTTGGGGGAAAGAGCCACAACCAATATGGGTGCATACATTCATTCATACTTTAAGTAGGATACCCATGAACTGGTATCTCGATGTTGAGTTGCGACATGGCATGATGTAATGGGTTACGCCAATGGAAGTTTTTGTTTCAACTTTCAGTTTTGAGAGAAGATTCCCATGCATCAATACTACCTTACACATGATTCAAGATGTGGTCTTTGAAATGCCAAAGAAATAAGAAGAACTAGCCTTACCAGCATGGGATGCACAAATGAATGATATAGTTGAATGTTGGAATATGACTATCAAATATAATGAGGAAGACCCAAGAAACATCAATATCCCTGAGTCTGAAGGTAAGCGTTGTTAGCCTCTCTCATAAAATAATAATAAATCCAAAAATAAAATAAGTAAATAAAATATTAAAAGTTAGGAATTTATGCCTAACTCTTTATATTGGGTTGTTCCTCTAAGATAGGAGTTAATTTAGGTAGCTCCTAAATTTGTGTGTGTTTGGTTGAGAAATTTTTTCAACCAAGGTGTCCAAGATAGCACACACTATCTTGAGACACAGTATCCTCATCTATTTAATTGTAATACTACATTATTTTAATAATGACACTGTGTTTGTGTATAAATCTGTGTGTTTTTATGTAGGTTAATGATGTCTGATTTTTCAATATGTGGTATCAGAGCTTAGGATTAGAGAAATTGTTAAATGGATTAACTTGAGAAGCTCCCAGCTACAACATTTTCTTTCTTGACTGCATCGATGTTGAGATTGACAGTGGTTGTCATAATTTCCATTGGCCCCACGCGGTTAGAGAATCAAGGAAAGCTTGAAATTATGAATATTTTCTGAAGTTTGTGATCGGGATTTGGAACTACACTATCACAGATTCATTATTCCGTAGAGTGGCGTGAATTTAAAAGTAGCCAAAGCCACGTAGAAGGCGACCATTCTTATGGGATTGCTATGGCGGAGTCGTAAATGAAAAGATACATTGGAAGTTGCGTGAGAGATGAGTGTTGTGTGATAGACCAAATTTGGACCTGCTTCAAAGTTGTTCGAAAACATTACTTTTTGAGAAGTATGGAAGAACTATTGTAGCGATGTCTGGAAGCAGTAAGCCTACCGACCTGTGCAGTTACATTTCAGCATGGGAGGTCCAATTTCGGGAGAACAAGCATTTTTCCATATGAGAGATCATGGACATAGTTGAAGGAGCGTAGTCTTTTTGGGCCTGATATTAATGGTGTAAAATGAAGGACGAAGACTTGAACTCTGTACATTCTTGGAAAAAGCCATTGAATTCATCAACAAAATTGGGATGAAAATTATCAAGTTTTTTTTTAAAGAAAAGAAATTATTATTGATTTTCGATTTTTAAATCTGAAAATTACTTGTGCTTCCAGCGTATATTCTCTTTGTCTTCCACTTTTTGAAATTATCTTTCTCTATTAATAATTTCTGCTTAACATTCGAAAGTGAAAATTCTATTTCCATAAGAGACATGTTAATCCCTTCAATGGAAGCACTCTTCCTTCGTGAGTCCGCTAAATAATGATACCTAGTAACAATTTTTAGAAAGGTGTGCAGAATACCATTCATCCAACCATAGGTAAGTTGGCTAACTGGATAACACCCCTAGCCTCTCTCCACCATTTCAACAATGTTACTCCCATGGTTTCATTGCAAGTCTCCTGTTATGAAATCACTGCCCAGAGTTAGGTGAAAGTCCATTTCTTCGAGAGATTGTTCCAGTCCATAATTGATCATTCTGTCCAGAATATTCTTCGTTTTTTATCATCCTCTGCATCGACATATTTTTCCTCAACATAGTTATTCGGTATTCAGTGATCTCAAGATAGTTACAAGGTTCATGCACATCATCCCCTTGGAAATTCAAGCAGCGTGAGGAAAAATTCTAGTTGAACCCACATGAATCAACCTGAGGGCCCCAACTCTAAACACAACATGCATTTTTTTGGTTGAAGCAAAAAACTTTCTGCGATCTTCTCTGGCCATAGTTGTTTTCCATGCTTTGAATTCTTCTGAACATGTATTCATTTGTGTGTGCCATGTGTTCCTTTGGTATGGAGATTAATATCATGGAGCTCATCCTGGTTGGGATTTGGAGTCAGTGTCTGAAGCTGTGCTTGATTTATTTGCGAATGATTGAGTGTGACAAGCCTTTGCAAATTCAGCTGTGCAAATTCTGAAATGAGAACAATCGTCATGATAAAGAGAAAATTTAGTTCTGCTAATTTTAGAAATTGTAAGTGTGATCCCGTAGAAAGAAGGAATCGAGCAACAAACACTTCTCAACGATTTTAGATGTTAAAACTCCAACACAGTCAATTATTGTGAGAAGATGGAAAATCTTTGCCGTGTCCCAACGAGAAAAGCATCGTAAAACCACACCAGCATCGAGCGATTGTGAGTTTACCATTATTCTCATCCAACGTCATCCGGGAAGGTCCAGTTCTCTATTTCAAGAGTCTTCACTCTTCAAGTGCACAATGCAGTTCAAACACCAACTACATCTGAGTTGAGAAGGATATTTGGTATTCAAAATGCATTGATGAAGGGACATCAGATGATTCACTGAGGAGCTTTTCACTACAGAAGAAGTGTTGATTTGTGAATGAATTGTTTTTTAAATATGTGTGTAGAAATATTTTTGCAGTAGAGAAATTTTGATTGTGATATGGATCCAGCAAATTGTCGAGAGCTTAGACCTATTTGTGTATGACCGTGGTGCATCTTCCCAAAGCTAGGATCCATGGCAATGCTGGCTTAAGTATCAATTTCACTGCTTACCAAATTGCGTTAAAAAAAATATGATTGGTATGGATCCAAGAAAATCATTCTAATTTCTCAACGCAATCTATGGTGCATAAAAAAAACAAAGGGTCAATTCACTTTTAAACATATATTCAATTCACTTTTCATAAAAATCATAAAATTGATTTTTAATGGAGGCTCGAAGTAATGGTAAAGTGAAGGTTTAATTTTATTGGAAATTCTCATGACATAAGAATGTAACGTGTCCATGAAATAGAATGAGTGGAACAGATCCAGCATGAAAAAGCATTGAAGATAGCTAGCGTAGAAGAGCCAACGTTTTCCAAAAAGGAAAAAAATGAGGGGCCACCCAAAAGCTAGGATCCATGGCAATGCTGGCTTAAGTATCAATTTCACTGCTTACCAAATTGCGTTAAAAAAAATATGATTGGTATGGATCCAAGAAAATCATTCTAATTTCTCAACGCAATCTATGGTGCATAAAAAAAACAAAGGGTCAATTCACTTTTAAACATATATTCAATTCACTTTTCATAAAAATCATAAAATTGATTTTTAATGGAGGCTCGAAGTAATGGTAAAGTGAAGGTTTAATTTTATTGGAAATTCTCATGACATAAGAATGTAACGTGTCCATGAAATAGAATGAGTGGAACAGATCCAGCATGAAAAAGCATTGAAGATAGCTAGCGTAGAAGAGCCAACGTTTTCCAAAAAGGAAAAAAATGAGGGGCCACCATGCTAAACTTCTCCTCCAACGAGCTTTTAAAGGTATAATGTATGAAAATTTCAAAGTGTGTTTTAACTTTTAAGTAATAGATTCGTTCAATTAAAAAAAAATAGTGGCTTTATAAAATTTCATTCACATTTTAAAGTGAACTTAAACTTCATAAAATCATTTTGATGGGAGTTTTAAAAGAATTTAAAAAAGAATTAAGTTTGCGGAGGGATAAGTTGGATTATTAAGTTTTTTTTTTTATATTTGTAATGGAAAAAAGGGTGTATTTTTTCTAAATGAGTTATTTATGGGAGAGATAAGGAGTGGCTAAAATATTTTGTTGTAAGGGTAGTCATAAGGGTAGAGATTGTAATTAATTTTGTAATAAGGGTGATGTTTTAATTTTTTTTTTTGGAGTGATAAGGTGCATTAAATATTTTGTAATTCTTCAAGTGATAAGTTAAATGTTGAAGTAATTTTGTGGAGTGATAAGGATTGATTTTTTTTTTAATTTGGAGTGATCAAATTTTGAAAGGAAAGCTCATTGTTGTAGGAGGTTGAGTGAGTTTTTGAGGACATTTTTTCCAACTTTGATTCCAAGAAGATGTTGTGAAGCTGAACGAGTATGTACTCCAAATTTTAATAAAGCGTATATTTTTTGTGGTGATTGTGTCCTAGATCCACCCGAAATTGAATAAGGGGATCTTAGGTACACAAAAAGTGTGTTGAGGATGGTGCATGCTTCATGTTATTGCTTATGATTTGTGTCTAGTTTTGACACATAAATGATCTCATTTAACACACACATAAATTTCAATGCAAGCAAGCACAACACTTGTAACGAAGTAGCTGCAAGGAAGGATAATTAAACTCAACACATGCATTTGCACCACTACAAAAAATAATCAAAGTTGTCAACATCAACATTCTACATCAACAAGCAAAGTCACTTAATACAATCAAGTTAATGCGTTTCAAAGCAAAGTGTACATCAACAGTCTTGCACATAAATTTAAGAACTTGTAACCTGAGTTGGATTGTAATGGTGCACTCTCGGTTGGAACCGACACCCAAGTTTTGAATTGATAAGAAGTCAAGAGCATCAATTCTCTTCAACTAAGTCAAATTAAGACAAGTGAATTCCTTGTTTTATGGGAGTCTTTAAAATCATTGTAAGCTTTTTTTTGGGTGCATTTTCGACAGTGTTAGACACCCTTCATTTAAAACACAATCAAGTGATAACCTCAAGTGGGCAAGTTTTAACTCTAAAACAAACAACAAGTTCACATCTCCTGCAAGCGAGCGTGAGTATTCATTTAAGAAAGTTTCATCAAGTCAATACAAAGTTCAAAACATCAAGCGAGCTAGTGTGAAGTTCATTGCGGCAACCATCAAAGCCAGCAAGCAAGTTCAACTCTAACACCAATCAAGCAAGTTGAAATCGACAGCAAGCGAGCGTGATTTCCAGTGAACTTGAAGCAAGAGAAACAAGTTTCACCAAGCAAGAGATCAAGCAAATTCTGAAGTAAGCAAGCATGATAGACTCAATCAAGTGAGCCAGTACAAGCCAGTGTAATATTCAAGCAACAAATCAAGCAAGCGTGCCATTCAAGCCACACAGCAAGCGATCCTGTCATTCAAGTAACAAAGTCAAGTGATACAGTTCAAAACACGACATCTACGACAAGTGAGCCTAAATTCAAGAGAGCAAGTTCAAATTGCGCAACGCATCCAATTGCTAGAAGTTCTTCACAAATTGATCCTATCAAGTGCTGAAGACATGGTACAAATCAAAAAGACATTCTTGCTGATCTTTCACGGCATCTACAATAGACAAATGAAACCATTTAGTTTCTTCAACTACAGTCGCAACTATAAAGAAATGAGTTAAAAGAGAAGAGTGATGCTTCCAAGTCTTTGAACCATCCAGATGATAAGTCATTCATCCAAACAACTTCAAGTGTCGAAGTTGTTCCAGTTCAAATTTCTTCCAAGCCCACAATCAGGCCATGGGAAGAAATCCAAAGTAACAGAAATCGACGACGCTTAGGATATGTCAAAGATGATGCCAACTTGCATATCCCAGATTATTCCAAGCCAATTAAGTTCGTTAGTGCAAGATTTCTTGAACAAATCACCTCAGCAAGTTCTAAGAAAGTTGCAGACAAACAGAAATGCACATAACCCAAAGTTGCAGTCAAACTGACATGTTCTCATTATCAAAGAACCGGCCATATGAAAGATCAATGTTTTGATCTCCATCCTTGTTTCCATTGTGGAAAGTCCAATCATTCCTCAGAGAAATGTCACAACCAACAACAATCAGCCAGATTGAGGATACATTATGAATGGATCGATCCTTGGGAATGGTCATCCACAGTCAAAATATTTTCTCAGTTCTACAACTGAATTCAATCACACATAGTGCAGCCGGGAGTGAAAATAATATGGTACTTTCATGTAGTTGAACAGGGGAGTACACCAGTGCAATATTTCTACACCTGAAGGGGGCATTTCAGGAATAATTCACAAAAAATTGTCTCTCCTTTCAGCTGAAAAAGGGAGGAAAATGTCAATGAAATTAACGGTGGTTGTCAGACTGAAAGTCTCGAAAAAATCAACAAAAGCAACCAGTGGGAATCAAAAAATTCCCAAGTGGGCAGTCGACAACAAAGCAACAGTGAGAAATTTTCAACACAACAAAAGCAATAGTGAGTCATTTTTGACATCATTAGCCAGTGGGCATTCGAAAAATTTTATCAGTGGACAAAGGATGTTGATTTCACACAAAGGACAGATGGATCCTTTTGCAACTTGGCATGTGATAGAGTTGTCAAGAAAAATTCAGAGATGAATCAGACATGCAACTGACTCATGGTCTCTTCATATTGTAGTTTTTTCAGCATCCAGCTTTGGCGGTTTTTCAGGCAATGTTTTTTAGGATCAACATGAGAACTTGGAAGATGGTTCCTCGTTATTATTTTGGATTTATCATTGAAGGGGGTAATGTTAGCCTCTCTCATAAAATAATAAAAAATCCAAAAATAAAATAAATAAATTAAATATTAAAAGTTAGGAATTTATGCCTAACTCTTAGATTGGGTTGTTCCTCTAAGATAGGAGTTAGTTTAGGTAGCTCCTATATTGGTGTGTATTTGGTTGAGAAATTATCTCAACCAAGGTGTCCAAGATAGCATGCACTATATTGAGACACAGTCTCCTCATCTATTTAATTGTAATACTACATTCTTTTAATAATGAGAAAATATGTGAGGAAGCTGTTAGGCTGAAGCCTTTTCCGCCATGACTGTGTTTGTGTATAAATCTGTGTGTTTTTATGTATGTTAATGGTGTCTGATTTTTCAATAAACACAGATTTTTTGGGCCTGTGGTTGAATTCCCAGATGTGACTGGACCTATGAAGATTAGCAAAGTCAATATTGGAACAGAAGAAAAACCTAATATTTCCAAAATAAGGTATTATTAGAATGAAGATACATTGGCTAACGTTGTGGAGCTGTTCGCAGAATATTAGGACTTTTTTCCCACAAAGTTTTCATAGTTAAAAGGGATTTTCAAGGATCTTGGTGTGATGAAGATCACTCTGAAACAAAATTTCGAGATGATCAAGAAACACCCTTACAAGTTGAATCCCAAGTGTAAGTAGAAGGTCAAGGAGGAGCAAAAGAAAATGGTTTCCAGAGGGATCATTGAACCAGTAGAAGAATAAGACTGGGTAAGCTCCATGGCGGTCCAAGAAAAGAAGACCAAAGGATAAGTCAAGATTTCTGTGGATTTACGCAGGTTGAATGATGCCTGTGTGCATGACCCTTTTCCTAGTCCATTTTCTAATGAAGTATTGGAAAATGTGGGTGGGAAGGAGGCCTACTCATTCACTGGTAGATTTTACGGATACCACCAGATAAGAATCGCGCCTGATGACAGAAGTAAGACAACCTTTGCGATGGAATGGGGATCATTCCAATAAACAGTAATGCCATTCGATCTGAAGAATGTGCCAACTATATTCTCGCGCATGGTGGTAGATGCATTTAAAGAGTATATAGATAAAATATTAGAAGTATATTTTGATGACTAGAATGTATTTGGCTTATTGAAGAAGCATGTTTCAAGTCTGAATTTGATGTTGGACACTCATTGGAAGCATCAAATATCGTTGAATCTGAAGAAGTGTATATTTTTTGTCCCTTTTGGGATTTTGTTGGGTCATATTTTCTGTCAGCAAGGATTGATGGTCGATCCAGCTAATATTACTAGTATTTTTAACCTAGAGGCTCCAACAAATGTGAAGTAGTTACGCTCAATTATGGGCCATACTAGCTATTCCAGAAAATCTATTCAAGCCTATGCATTGATTATTGCTCCAATGGAGAAGTTGTTGAAGAAGGATGCCTATTTTGCTAGGATGAGGACTACTAGGAGAGTTTAGAGATGCTTAAGGAGAAAATGGTGAATGTGCCTATATTGGCATTTCCATACTGGAAAAAGGAATTCCATCTACACATGGATGCTTCATGTATCATGTTAGGAGTTTTACTCGGGCAACTAAGAGCTCGGGATATTGATCACCCAATTGTATTTGCGAGCATTAAACTACCAAGTGTTGAGCGCAATTACTTGACAACAGAGAGAGAAGCGTTATCTATGATCTATGCATTGTAGAAGTTTCGTCACTATTTTTTGGGAGGTCATTTTAGGATGTTCATTGATCACTATGCTTTGAAGTACTTGGTCAACAAGCCTGTGTTGGGGGGAATGATTTGTATATGGATCCTATTGTTTCAAGAGTGTGATTTTGAGGTGATTGTAAAGCCAAGGAGATTGAATGCATGTCTAGATTTTTTTATCACGCATTGAAAGTGGATATGATCAACCAACTAGTTTAGAGGAAGGATTACTAGTCGTGCATTCATTTGACATTAGAGTAGTTTATTACCACTTCAAAGATATCATCCACTTTATGACAACTGGAATAGCGCCTACGGAGTATACAGTTAAGCAAAAAAAAGAATTGGTCTTGTACGAAACATAATTTACGTTAATTCCTATCTAGTTGTATAAGATGGGTGCTGATGAGGTATTGAGGTGATATGTGCTAGAGTTTGAAAGGCAAAGCATGCTAGTAGAAGCACATGCAAGGGTTGCAAGAGGTCACTATGCAGGTAAGCCAATTGTGCAGAAGATTTTGAGGGTTTTTTTGTGGTGGCCTATGGTTCACAATGATGCAAAAGAGTATTGTCGCGATTGTAATGTGTGTCAAAGAACGGGGAAACCCTAGGGCATAGATGAAATTCCACTACAACCACAAGCAACTTTGCAGGATTTTTAAAATTGGGCCATTGATTTTGTAGGACTGATCAACCCTCCTGGAAAGAAGACTAGTGCACATTATATCATCACTGCGATGGAATGTTTGACCAGATGGGAAGAAGAAGAGCCTGTGAAGTATTGAAACATAGAAAAATTTGTGCACTTCATTTTTTAGAATATCTTGGCAAGGTTTTGGTGTCCTAAGATTTTGATGAGTGACGAGGGTACACATTTTGTGAATGATACCATTCAAGCCTAAACAATGGAATTTAAGATGCACCATCAGAAGAGTACACTGTATCATCCATAGGAAAATGGTATGGTAGAAGCCTTTAACAATATTTTGGAAATTGTGCTCACAAAGGTCTGCAGTTCTAATCGAAATTATTGGGATGTGCGCCTATTTGCGGTTATGTGGGCATACAAAAATACATGAAAGAAATTAACAGGACATAACCCTTTCAGGTTGGTGTATGGATAGGAAGTAGTCATGCTGATTGAGCATATTGTCCCTAGTCTGTGCATTGAAGCGGTAACTAACATGGTTGATCAAGATATTATGGAAGAGCCACTGTCAGAGATAGTTGCGTTGGAGGAGGAAATATTCATTGCTAGTTTCGATCAATAGGTGAAAAGGTGCGCGAAAAATCTTGGCATGATAGACACATCAGGAAAAATATTTTCAAGGAGGATGATTTGGTTTTTTTGTATGACAGCAAGTTTTTGCGCCACCCAAGAAAGTTAAAAATGCATTGCCTTCGACCTTATATTGTCAAGGAGATCACGGAAGGAGGTGCCGTACATATAGTTACCTTAAGTGGCGATGTCCTTCCTGGGTATGTGAATAGAAGTCAATTGAAACCATACAGGGATGATCCCATCCCTACATGTGCCAAATGGCTATATGGCTAGAGAAGTGTCTTAGTGCCCCAGATAATTGTGAGAGGAAGCAGGACCATGAAGAAGTTTGTTAATTGTTGGAGAAGTATGTCTGTGCAACGAAGCTTGAGAAAATGAAGGTATTTGTGACAGGAGCGTAGAGGCTGGGCCAGAAGGTTGAAACAATCACATATGGGCTAAAAACTAGCCGCTGGAA
The DNA here is from genome assembly GCA_034641835.2 of Pinus albicaulis. Lineage (NCBI taxonomy): Eukaryota > Viridiplantae > Streptophyta > Pinopsida > Pinales > Pinaceae > Pinus > Pinus albicaulis. The sequence goes on from CM076576.1 coordinate 782,718,008, forward strand.
CAATTAATGTAGATAATACATCTTTATTACTTTTTGGAGGAGCGACTAACCTGCATTTATGGAGGATATTATGCCCGATTTGGTGTTGTTTTAGCATTTATGAGGTTGCATCAACAGATATCACCTTTTAGGCCACACCATCGCTATGAATATGGAACGAAGGGTCGCATTAGTTCCCTTTTATTTCTAAGAGATATGTGCCCATTGATATCATAGTGCTTGTTTGATTTTATGTCTGAGCACTCGAAAACATTTTTCGAGATCCTGTGCCAAAGAGGGTTAGGACATTTAATCCCGGCAATGATGATTTCTACAGAGCTTATCCCCTTTGCGATGCCCATTGATGAAACACCTTGCGCCGAAGCCTTAACCTCAGAAGACAAAGAAATGGAATTCCTCAGAGAGTCGAAAGTCTCTGCGCAAGAAGACTTCGAAGCCTAATTCGATCCCAACTGAGCTATACCAATGGATAAAGAACCATAATTTATCATTGAGGAAGATATTTTCAAATAAATAGACCCAATGTCACGATTTCCCAAGTACATGACACCACACAAGCCATCTATGAAAGTCATGAGGGACGTGGATAAGGTCAAGTCCCATATCATCATGTAGCTGCTCCCGGAGAATGTGTCATTTGAAGGGGACATGTTTGCAAAAGTTCCTTTACTAAAGCTGGAATATTGGGACCTGGCTGACCACACAAAGTTCCTTAAGCTTGCAATCTCATAATACTTAGAGCAGGTGCCCTGTGAAAAAGGAGTCGTCAAGTTTGAACCTAAGACATGGGCATTAGGATTGCAACATTTCGGGTTGCTAAACCTTCTAAACATTCCAAAATTTGGGTGCAACACAATAAATGATATTTTTCTACACCAACTACTCACCCTGGTGCATGATAATTGTATGTGGCTAGGAGAGCCCATCCCAATCAATGGCATGTTGATTCATCGGATCACCAAGTTTCCTTACCAAGGAGAGGATCCAAGGGCTGCCTTTGGAGGGAAAGGACAGGAGAAAAAGGTCATTTATGTGGTTAAGATGACCTATGGGGTGAACAGGAATACCAGAGGATTTTTAGTCCAATAAATTAATTCCCCGTTGGTTAAATTTGCCACCCTGATCCTCGTGTGAAAAATGATAAGGAAGTGTCATGCAACATAAGTACTTGCGTATGTGATTAAGATAGCTACACAGTTCATGAAAGGGGTGCAATATAATTGGGCAAAGTATCCCTACAATGGATTTTTGGAAAAAATTCGTGAAGCACAAGAGGATGGTAAGAATTTTTGTTATGCTTGGTTGTTGTTGTTGGTTGCATTGATTGGTTTGAGACTGTCGTCGCAATCCCAATTACTCAATATTAAGTCGGATCTCTATGAGGCCACCAAGTATGCGCCATTATGGAACTCAAACTTGCCATCAAGGGTAACGGAAAATAAAATATTCTCGGTGATATTTGGTGCAGAAATATTTCAAGTGGTGTAGTCCAAGCCACATCTATCTCCTACATTGTACAAGCAATAAAAACACATTTTGGACTTCAAGGCCACCTTTCACAATGTGCACTTTTGCGCAAAGAGGGACATGGCATATGTCTAGTATGAGTTTCCATACATGGTTATAGAGGATGACCTTACGTGCATTACGACCAAGTGGCCCCCCTTATGGCTCAAAGTAAGTACAAATAGTGGTGTGTCATCATTAGCACCACCTAAGATCCCTACGAAGTCGTGCATGCCAACAGATCATCTAAATGATGCACAGAATGACCAAGATCCAACCATTACGATGGAGAGAGTTGACCTGCGCAGTGATGATGGGATGGAAGATAAGGATAGATACAGTTTCGATGCACCTTTGACACAGGCAGACACACAACGAGGAACCAAAAGAGGGCCTCAGAACACCCTGGGGCCGCACACCAAAAGCAAAGCCTCTAAGAAGACTAGGATTGATCCAATAACATTGAAAGAGGAAGATTTTAAAAAAGTTGGCAACACATTCTAGGCAGTGACCAAAGATGTGTGGAGCAAGGTAGAATCACAATTTAAAGTGTTCCTCCATGATGTATAACAAGGACTCCAAAAGCTCAGAGTGCAAGCAACTACGATACAAGCGAACATGCAGCAAGCTAGCAAGAGAGCACTGGACAAGTGAGAGAGTTGGCTGTTCGACACCCCTTTAGTTCATAATGCTGCATATTTCAAGTTTCAGGTGTAGCACTTTAGATTACTACTTTTGAGCTACACATGGTCATTACTGAAGGATCCGATGTCAGGATTGATTTCGATGTTTTCCCTAGCAACAAGCTACATACTATGCATACGATGATCACGAACGACTTGTAGTAAGAGAGTACAACGCATTTCAAGACAACATGGTGGCTCAATAGCAATATGTCACAATGCTTAAGAAACATCATCTAGCAGAGAATGTGCATCGACCAATTGAAAGCCAGCACGCCCTTTTGGAAACCATGATAAATTAGTTATGCTCTAGTCTCCCCGAAATCACAGTGCCCACAACTGCAGCGCCCACTGCCAAATTGGAAAATCTTGTAGCCACTCTTAAATCATCCATATCAGAAGTATCCATAGTGCATGCAGAGCCCGAGAAAAATATAGAATATTTACAGATGAAATTACAACCTGAGATGCCTCTGGAAGTTCATGCAAAACGCACTAAAGTAGTCCAGGAATCAACTGCTAGCATCACGACTGCTATGGATGCTTGCAGCCAATTGTTAGAAGAGGCCATGGGAATTTGGACCTCTATCCAAGATGAACCTGTCACACAGTAGCTAAAGATAGATATACGGGCAAGGAGCAGCATTTTAATGAGATTCGGGTCGCTGCGCCAACCCTAGTGTTGGCCAAAGGTTAGCCCAATTGCAAGAAAGTCATGCTATTTAGGAATAAATTGACATATTGCGATGACGTGAATAGCTGCTCGAGCACATAATGCAGCCTTGGGCTGAGGAGGCCTTGCATCTTTCCCAGAACATTGATGGTGGCCTCAGAGGTCTGCATCAAACCCAGAGAAGTATCAGCCTAGTAGTCGAGGGGACAACAACATATAAATTGGTGTAAGAAGCACAAAATGCCACATTGAAGAGTACAGAAGTCATTCAGCAACTCAAAGCTTCCATTCACATGCTAAAGGACAAGATGTAGGAATCAGGACCAAAGTGACTCAGGACGAGTCACTATATTGTGTTGGGGGTCTATTGGTATAGTGTCCCGTAAGGTCAAATTTTTGGTATAATTATTGTTAAAACATGTTTCACACAGAATTCAAGGGGATTTGGGGTGGGTCAAAGCTCATTTATAATTGTAATGGGTAAAAATGGAAACCATGAGTCTCAAACTATCGTTTGAGACCATGGTATGTGCATTTCCAAAGATATATAAATATGTAAGAGTTGAGTTGAGTAAGTATATACGATATTTATGTTTATGTTTGATGTTTTGATCGAAATTTTTTGCTAGTTCGTGTTCGGTCTAGGTAGAAAGGCTCATGTTGGCTATGTGTGTGTGTGTGAATGGACTCTATTTTTGTGTGAATAAATGGATAGGATTGTACTGAATTGAAGATCCATTAATAAAAAAGAAATTTTGGCGAACTTTGTTGCAATTTACGTTTTTATGCATGAATTTGTTAATTATATGTTGATTACTACAAGTGATAGATCTATTTTTGTTCTATTTGAATGCATATTTATCTAAATTAATTATCTGAGTAAAAAATCTTTTTGTTGCGCAAGAATTGCATCTATTATTATAAGATAGATCTAACCGAGGTATAATAATTTGCTTACCCATATCTATTAAGGGTGTTTACGTGCGAATAGAACTAGTTTCTGTGAAGTCTCATGCATGCCGATAAGCCTTAGATATGATAAGTAAGGTTAAAGGCAACATCAAATGCTCCCTCAGGGTGCAGAAACCTGGTTCCAACACCCCCCATACTGCTTCAGGTGAGACTTTTGTCTACCCAAGAAGATCACTGCCAAAACGACCAGTAGTTGGAGGGTTTTATTGGTTGCGCAGAACACTTTGAACCTAGATCAGGAGCCCTCAAGCCAGCACCCCCACTTGAAGATGGAATGGAGGTAGAGAAAAATATAACACTAATAAGAGTGATAGTAAATATATAAATTGTACCTCCTCCTTCAACTGAAAGAGGAGTATGCACACTAGTAGTATGCATAGTTGAAACCATGCTCCCATTAGTGGCCATCGAAAGAAAATAAGGGCTTGTCAGCCTGTGAGTCGGGGTCCAAACGTATAATGCAACGTATGGTAAATTAGGAGAAAGAGGTGAAGAATGAGTCACAGGGGACTCAGGAATCTCTTCAGCCTGAACCTCGTCTTCCAACTAGAAGAGAACCCTAGAAAGGACTGGAGTGTTCCTATCCAACTCATGAATTACACTTGGACCACCCTATCAAACTATAGCCTCAAGCAGAGGATCAATCTCTGATGCGTTCACTACTATTGATTGAAAATCACCAGTAGAATTGCTCCTAGGCCTTCTAGGAGAAGGCTCAACACTCGCAGGTGAAATCCCTTGAAGCCTCCTCGACTGATGAACTCATTGATCAACCAATTTTTATTATTAAGAGAACTTGCACAAATACAAAAAATTATAAAGCTATGGCAATCTAGGAGCAAAGAGAACTCAATGAAATGTACCTAAAGGTACAACCATTCAAGCTAATTTCGGGTATTTCCTATCCGGGTGATTAAGAACAGACACCAAAATAAAAGAAGTAAAATATATCAGGACCTTCCGAAAATAGTCTAGGGTAATTATGCCCCAGACCTACTAGCGAAGGTAACATAAATAGTTACGCTGACCTCTTGACAAAAGCCTTTGTCGGTGCAAGTACCCAAGCTTCGCAAGGGCACTCTCCAAAAGTACTAATGAATGTGATGCAACATATCCCTCAGGTACCACGGGTATTCCCCCCCCACCCCCCCGCAGTCACCTATGTGATACCTAGGAATGGAAACTAAATTCACCAGTTCATATTGAAAGCTGGGAGGAACAGTCTTCGGTCAAGATATGACAAGTAGGAGATGGGGTATCTCTCTTACCTGATTTCACTCACCCTCGTGCTTGACTCCGTTGTAAGGAGAGCTTTCTCGGACAACTTAACAACACTAGATTTCACTATTTTAATCAACTTCTATGTCTAAATTCAAAGTGGCCTTGGAGATTTAACTCTCCACACACCTATTCCAATGCCCTAATGACCTAGACTAGTTGATGTATATAATAAAAAACAAAAAATTTCTAGTTCATTTTAATTTTAGCGCTTGATTTTAATGGTTGTTCTTAAATCAGGGGTAAGATCGAAGTGTAACTTATGGTGTTATTTGATGCAGAAAGAAGCCAATAGAAAAATGGCTACATGCAGATGCAACTTTTTCTTCAATGAAAGAGATTTCTACAAAGGGTAGACTAATGAAAGCAAAATTTATTTTCTTTTTCAAAATACACGCTCACACACTCAAAATATACAAAGAGACTAAAAATTATTATAATGCAACTATTCTAATGCAAACTAAAAATTCCACATGCAAGATTCTAGGACTACTCTAGAAACAAGAAAATGTGTTTCCCAAAAGAGATCAAGAGGTAAACAATTACCAAGAGGAGGAACAAATTGAAACAACAACTTTCCCCAAAATCAAGAAAACTCAACCAAATGAAAAACCTTCACAATTTCTCAAAAATGATAAGAAGACCAAAAAAAAACCAAAAGGAAATATAAAGGCAACACTAAGATGTTTTTATCTTTTTTCTTTTTAAGGACACAAAGAGCTCTTGAGAAAACAAAAACTACCAAAAGACTTCAAGATCAAATTCAAGCATAAAGAACCTCAAATTCCATAAGCCATAGAAATTCACATGAGGAGCCTTAAAATGGAAAGAGGCTACAAACTCAAACACATTGATATGAACAACATCATAGAAACTCCAGAAAGCAAGAAAATTTCAAGAAAACTAAGATAACTTTTAAAGATTGCGAGAAGCCCTTTTTCTCAAAAACGAAGAAAAAAATAAAAATTCCAACTTTGAATAAAGTAAAGGTAGTGCAATGTAAAGGATGGGTATAAATGAATAGAAACCAATTCTCTGTTCCAAAGACTCAAAACAGGCAAGAACTTCAGCAAGAAGCCTTGAACCCAAACACAAAAAATAACACTTTACCAAAAATAAATCCCTAGGTTGACTAGGTTTTTCCACCAAGAGAGATAGGAAAATTAAAATTTTCAAGAAGAAAGAATCTCCCAGACCATTAATGACTAAAAAGAAGTAACAAAAATCATGCAAAAACCTTTACTGGACTCAGAATCTGAAAAATTCATTCAAAACTAAACATACGCGGCTCAGCAGCGACATACCTACATATATATGTGACTGTACTCAAGGAAACATGTGTATATATGTGTTTGTTTGGACAAAAACACGTGAATACGTGACTATGTGAATTAAAAAGCATGTATAAATAAGCCAGCAAAGAAAAAATAAAAATTTAGGCCTGAGCCAAAAGATCAAATTTTTTTCCCAGATTGCAAATAAATCAAAGATACTAGAAAAATTAGTAAACCAGAAAATAAATCCTAGATCAAGAGAGAAAAAACCCAAACTAGGAATCACACGAATGGAATCCCCAGTAGAGTTTCCAATTCTTTTATAGGAAAAAACACCCTAGGGTCTGGGTTGGAAACCCCAATAGAGCGAAGGGAATTCAGTAACAAAAAGAAAGGAAACAAGCAGTCTTAATGATTAAAATACTAAAGTGAGATAAAGGGATAGTACCCATAGGTCCTATGTTTGAAGGAGATCCCGCAAGGTTCAAACTCTCTACTTCTTCAAATGCTTCAAAACCTACAACTCATTCAACAAAATCATATATACCATCAGTAGTTCAAAGCATGTTCAAGATATTAACGTTAGATCATATAAGCATATAGGTACAAAGCATGAAATCATTCTTAATAGGATCATAACATGAGTTAAATCATAAAGGTCATAACTATCAGGAACAAGACAGAGCTTCTTTATTGATGTTTGCAAAGAAATGTGGAAGAATACCACTTGATTCAGCCACGGCTCCAAGCGAAACTATCCTCCAAATCCGTAAAGCCCAAGCCTCAACAATACTCTTCCAAATGCATACACATGGATGTCATATAATGGAGATGAACATCTCTATGAGGAAACAAGGGTTTCCTATACCTAGGAGTGTAGGAGGCACATGGATAAATAAGACTTGATCAGGGACTAATTGGCTATAATATCAATATACTATGTTTTTCTCTCTCCTTAGCCCTTCCCATGAGTTGTATTTCTACCACCCCAAAACATTTGTTTCAGTTGGGATACAGTTAGGCCACAGGCTCCTATAGGTAGGCTTCCGGTGTAACCTGTAAACCCCACCCATAAAATATCTATTTTTATATGTTTTCATATTTCAAATTATATACTTGGGTTTTGTATAGATGGAACCATGTGTGCACCCACTTTTTAGAGGGCAAAGTCGCATATGGAATTTAAAATAATTTCTTTTAGAAAAATGACCAAGCCTGAAGGGAAAGGGCTCCCCAAGGCCATAACTAAGAGCATCAACTATAAAAGGGTTGAAAATGATACCCGCAGTTGAAGACCCATGCATACATGAACACCTCGCCCAAAAGTGATCCACCTTTTCTTGATGCATGGGGGCACCTGGTTCAATCTATGTGTCAGAAGCACCCTTGAGGGCATAAAAATCTATCATCATTATCCATCAGCTTGTCAGCCACTCCAACGCTAACTTGACAAGAATATTTCCTATATTATTGTAATATTTATTCACCAAACATCATAACAATTATGGAACCTGCCCGCCTTGTATAGACACTTTTTTCAGAGCATGGTTATCATCATCCTCAGTCAAGGTTTTTCCCTACTCATCTCTGCAACAGGTTATTATCTCTCTTAATAATTTGATGATATTTTTATTAAGAAAATAAAACATGATATATCTTGGCTATATATCTTCTCCTAACCTCATACATTAGGGGGGGACTATTAAAATCAAAAAATCGTACACACATTTGTACAATCAAGAAGATGCCCAAAGTACTCTAGAAGAGCGTATAGGCAAAGGTTTTCCAGGTGAAGACATTATAAAAAATAAAAAATAAAAGTAAATTCTCCAAAGATATTTTATAAAAAATTGAGATGTGTGGCCTATTTAAAGGCAAAAATTACAACTACATGACTTTTTCTTTGAAAGCCAGATGGTTGAAGAAAAGTGTGACTTTAAATTTTAGGACCACTTCCCACACTTGGAGGATGAGATTCAATGACATGTTTCACTCAAGAACATCCAAATTCGAGTCGCCTTGAAGATATGTGTAAAACTCTCTTGCAACATCTACCCAAGTACCCGGCCAACCGGAGTAAACATGCGACGAGAGTCTAATAATATGAGATTCCTAAGTAACTCCTAGATGACCTTAAGGAAGTGGAACCGATGGAAACACAAAAAACACACCTCACATAGCACCATCAATAACTCCAGAAGGTAAACCACCCTCCCAGACACCTGAAACTTGAAAGGGGGCTGAATTTTGACCCTCCTAAACCTTAGCCATGGACATGTAAGGGAAAGGGGGTGGATATAGACCCTTAGCCATGGGATTTCCTTGTTAAGGTAGCGGATATGGCCCCAAAATTCAGTTTTGTGCCTCCGGCTCCAAAATTTGTGCCACATTTTTAGCCCCTAAGCCCATATCACTGCCCATAACTTCTTGTAACTTAAGGATAGGGTAAATAACATTAAAAGAAATATATGGAAACAATCACATACTTAGGAACTCATACGGACCCCGCCCAACCATGATAGGCATTTCATCAAACATGCCACAAACATTGCATCTACAGGTAACAAAGTAAACTTTGAAACGAGAATGGAAACGAGTACCCTCTTTTTTTAGGTAGCAAAAAATCATCTCATTTTGAAATAGGTTGATTTAGAATACCCTTAATTTTTTTTTAGCATATTTTTGACACATTAAATTTTCTTATGTGTCAAGTATAAACATTATTTTTAAAATGTTAGAGATTTTTATGTTGATTTTGAAAATTGTTGATGCCAACATCATCCCCTTTTTTAGAAGACTTATTTTTACTTTAGATTCTGTAACGTATTAAATGCTGATAATTAATTTCGAAATTTAACAATTTTTGAAGTACTCGTCTTCTTCCTCTTCACTTACATGATTTAAAATGTTTTTTAAATGTTTGCCAGGTTTGTGTTTTTTCTTTCTTTTCATTTTTTTTTGTAGTGAGATATTTGATTTTTTGCAGTGTTTAAAAAAAAAAAATATGCCAAAATTTTAAAGTTTCTATATTCTATCTAATTATATATTTTTAAATAATATTTCATTACATATGAAATAATTGTCACTAAAAAGAAATATTTTTAACAATTTACATAAAAATACACATTTTGAATATAGATATAACTGAAAAATACACATTTTGAGACTTTTTTGATAAAAGTGACATGTCAAATAAATAATTTTTACGGGAAAAATTTAACAAAAAAAATATATAATTAGCATTTTGTTTAGTGAATTTATGTCAAAATTATTAATAATAACATTTTTTGTTCAAAAATTAAATGATTCGCATAAAAAATGAAGTGAAAATCACATTATACAAATACTAAACATAGAATAACAAAAAATGAATGCTTATTATTCTCATAGAATGTCAAATTCAAAACATTACAAGTAAAACTTATTAATAGTTACAAAAAATAAGCTTCATTTGGATGCTTAACTGAAATTAAATCAATAATATCACATAACCCAAACTCTTCATTTTCAAGAGTTTCATTATTGTCTTCTTCCACAATATTTTCATTATTGGCTTCAATATGATCATTTTCCTCTTTTTATGGATCTTTTATGTCTGCAAATGTCCCAGAGTATGCATTTCCAAACATTCCATGTAATGATGGTTGACGTTCCTTTACTTTTTTTGCCACACAGTATTTATTAAAATCCCTTTTCCTCAAACCAACTTCTTGCATTGCATCTAGAAGAAATTGAAGAGAATTAATTCATTGGTGAATAATTTGCATTTTACTGGGTCTTTCCCAATGGAAATGAAATTTATTCCTTTTTGTAAGCAACATGCTAGTGTTGTACCTAATCATCAAGTATAAAAGAAATAATTTAGTAAATTAGTATAAACACATAAAAAATTATAAAAAAAAATATTGAAATTCATTTTAATATAATAAAACTTACCTGAGCCTGAAAATAAATGAAAAACCCAATCTCCTTCATTTGAACATAAATCTAAAGATAGTTAATCAATGATCATGGTTTTTGATATATGTTAACTATCTCTCCTTTTGCTTCTTTATCTTCATATGTTAGTATTTTTACAAGGACATCATGGGCTAGTACTTGGTTATGACTCTTTCCATCTACTTGATTGAAAAGAATAGGCTTATAGCTATCATATTTTGTCCAAATTTCAACATGAATAATCTCAAAGCCACTTATAATTGGTTGATCTCCGCAACCAATAAGATGTGACTTTTTCCTATAACATGAAATATTAAAATTTCAATTAACTTGTACATAAATAAATTTTTTAACGTTAATCAAAAATACAATTTATGTTAGACTCCTATACCAATAGGTGTCATATATCATGATTGACTTGATGAGCTATGTAATATGTTCATACATTTTCTTGTTGCAAAGGTTTTCCATATTGTAAAAAAATCAAAAAATTTAAAAAATGTAAAGAGGGTATACCCTAAAAGAAAAATCAAAGGGTGAAAAAATAAAAATGGCCAAAAAACTAAAAAGAAAATGAACCCCACCAAAAGAAAGGCCAAGGAAAGTGAGCAAGTCTAAATGCCACTACTTTTTACTCTTATGTAAATAAAAAAATTGTGCGCAACTTGTATTTTATGCCACAATTTATGAACATTCAAACAGTTTAAGCTTCGCTATTTCATCTTTCAATTTTATGTTTTAGAGATAGAGAATAAAATCTGACCAAACTGTTTAATCTTGGCAGATAAGTAGATAGGTAGAGTAAATAAAAGGAGCTCAACAGTTTAATCTGAGCCCTTGGATGTAATAAGTTTAGAATTAGATAGATTTCTACATGTAAAAAGAAAAAGTGTGATAAGGGTTTGTCAGTCTAAGTGCACCCTAATAAAGAAGAAAAAATGGTAGGGTAAAGTAGGTAGAGTAGGTAGATGATGTTGCAGAATTACATGTGATGGATAATGATTCTAGATGTGTTAAATCCTTACTTTCATCACAAGTGCAAAGGCAGACACTACATTGGAAGAATTTTAAGTAAAGCAAAGTCAAAATTATTAACTTCCCTTCTCATTTTTCCCTAAAAAATTCACTAATTTCCCCTAAGTACTAAAGAATTTGAAAATTAGAGGGGCTCAATGCATTTCCTTGAATTTTGGAGAGACCGGACCCTCGACCCAATAATTGGAAAAGCCTAAGTACTTAAAACCATTCATCATGACATTCATTCACTTCTAAAAAATCTTTTCCTAAGTAAAATCCCATTTTACTTAGGAAAATTATGCAATATTTCATAAAAACCCTATTCATTCAAGCAAATGTTAAATACATTAACCTAATATTTTACACTTAGCACTTTTATTCATTTTCCATATTAATTTCTAACTTATTATTTAAATCCCTACAAATTTCCCATCCCCGTATTATTTTAATAAAATTCCCAAATTAATATATTATACTGCCCTTTGGTTGAAAAATAACCATATAAGTATTAATTGTGATTAATTGGTTGAAAATTTCCAATTAATAAATAAACTCGACACTTCGCCGTAAAAAGGGATTAATTAACCCTCATGGTTAATTAATAACCTAATCCACCAATAGAATCCCCCCTGATGCGATTATTTCATAATAAATTACATTGGGCCCACACTATTAATTTCCTGTCATCTTCCCTTTCCAAAGACCGTTTGATTGACCAATCTGAGATCTACAGTTGACGTCCATATCGCTGCGTCTCCACGTATGAACGATAATGTGCAATGGCCGAGCGGTTTTCTAAACAGTGCCGCGCCACATGTCGTGTATCGTATGGAATCGCTCGCCCTCCGTTGAAAACTGTCCGTCCCCAAAATTTGTGCGATGAATACCACTTACCGCTTGCCTCCCGTGATGAAGCTACCGTACTTGCTGACGTCATCCATTAAAAAAAATAATAAAAAACCCACTAACCTTTGACTTTGCAAATAAAACACCAACGCACGTCATTTTCACTATTTTGTACAACGACCAGTGTCCCATGCAAAACTTCAAAAACCAACTGTGAAGATTGTCAACCACCACCTTGCTAAGGAAATTTGCAGTCAAGCAATCCAAAATTCGTCCGTCATAGCCATAACCTGTTTCGTCACTGTTTATTTCCCGGAAAATAGAGATTTACCCAAATTCTCGATTGAACTCTGCAAAATCCTGGTTTTTGTTTCAATTCCACACAAGAAAACTGAAACAGGGTTCAAGATTGGTGTTCATTTTATTCCTCAATCCCTAAAATTGCAATTATATTCCCAAACCTGTGATTGTGCCTGTTTTTTTCATCAAAACCCGAATTCATTTCTGAATCCACAAGAACCAAAAATGGAAATTCCCGTGGCTTTGAATGTCGCACCCCTGAATACCCCTCACAGAGATTTAGACTATCTGCCTCTTGCAGATAGGGATTTCCAAATTAAAGACCTCATCCTCAGTGAAAATCCTTTTCGAATTTTTTGCCACTGCAGAGATAACTACCTGAATGGTTCTGACATTTTTGGACTATGGGAATCCAATCTTCCCATGTATCTTCTTCCCTCAGTCCACATTTTTCCTGAAATAATCCATTACTTCCATGCAAATTATGATCCCAATCAATGAGCAGTCTCGTCCCCGATTCAAACCGTCATTTTCCCAATAACTGCTCAGTCTATGAACGAAATGTTACATTTTCAGCCTGGTCAAGCCCTGACTCCCATTTCCATGGGAAATTTACTTGAGAAATCAGCCAATTTATCCCAAGAAGAGTTAAATCGTCTTTGCCAAACTTTCATGTTCCCAGAACATCAGCCCAAAGGCTCTCCCCCTTATGGATATACCTTTTTCACTGATGTGGGCAGACTCATTCTTAATATGATATCCTCTATAATGGGTTTCAATGCTAGTGAATATGTTGATCAATTAACCTTAGTGTTGTTGTCAATTTTTACCCCTGGACAGCCCCCTGCTATCAAGTATGATTTTGCTTCGTACATAGCTGATAAAATCCATGATCAGTTCATGAGATTAGAAAATGAAAGAGTGTTCAAATATTCCTCTGTTATATACCATCTCATGCTTTACTATCAATCAGAGAGTTTCCCTTTCCATGTCAAGAAACTTGATGCCAAAGGAAATCCTAGGTCTGTAATCTTTTGGTCTACAATCACTCATAATTCCTCTGATTCTCCTTATTCTTACAATGAGTTCATTGACCTATTTGTGCACCCTGCAACCACTTTGTTAATAGGAGTCTCCCCTCCTAGGGTCAATAATGACATGAAGAAAATTCTCCAACTTTGTAAACAATACAGGATAGGTGATTGGTACCTATACCGAAATCACACAGAAATAAGAATATATGGGTGTGAGTTATGTCCTTTCAAGTTACCAAAATATGTCTCAATGAGGCTCTTTGCCTTAGATTATTTTAGACAGATGATAAATTTAGACATAGTCCATTTTTGCAATGCAAAGAAAAAAGCTCAACTCAGAATTAAGAGTCAATTACGTCCTTTTGTCTGCAATTCTAGAGATGTAGGAAAAGAAGCTGAAAGGATCCTAGAAGACTATCTTAAATTGCAAAAAAGTTTCTACTGGGTACCTTATGGCCCAAACAACTTTATTTGTGATAGGAAGATGAAAAACAAATTGTCACCATACCTTAATCATAGGATTCCAGAAATTGAACAATATGCCAATATGAATGAATGGATGGAAGGAACATTGATAGAACAAGATAGTGAACAGGTCAGTGTTGAAAATGTTATGAAAGACCTTGAAAAAATACTTGACCTAGACTCTTTTGGACAGGTGCAAAGACCAGGAATTGGTCCTTCTTCTGCTGGAACTTCTCAGCAAAAGTTACAGGAAATCAGTGCATCAGCTACAGTAGCATCTAAAGGGAAGGAGAAAGAGGCTGATATACAAGTTACAGAAAAATTCACAATGACAGAATAGCTTGAAACTTCTAAGGAACAGGGCCAAATACCGACTTCTCCTACTCATATTAATGTGGCAGAAATTTCAGTTTTACAAACTCCTCTCAATGTAGAAAAAGGTAAAAAGAGAGATGCAGAAGCAGCTACCCCTATCAGTGGATCTTCACAACAACCTGATGTTAAAAGACAAAAATTAAATCCTCTTCCAGAAGTAGAATATGTTCAAGAAATCCCTGATAGTCAGAGGAGAGAAGAATTAGGTAGTCAGCAAACATGTACAATCAGTGGGACATCCACTAATTCTCAGAGAAAAGAACTACAAAAGCAGCAAAGTGTAGAAGTATCTTCTTTCAAGCCACCAGTGAAGGATGCCTGGGATATTAAAAGAACATTTATAAATATAAAGGCCAGAAATGATCCACTAAGACTTCAAGTCTACAATCAATATTTGAAGATGGCTCCTAAAAATCAACAAAGATTGATGTCAGCATATGACATCCAGCAGGGTAAAATGGTAATGAGTCACTTCAAACCCAAAGTGCGGCAGCCTCAAACAGCTGCAGATTATATCAAAACCAATTTTGAAGTCATAGCAAAGGATATTCATCCTTTGGATCAGATTGAGCTGCATAAAAAAATAGGTGAAATGATTTATTCTACTCTGACTGATAAATCAATGATGACCCAGAAATTACAGGATTCTTTGGAGAATACTAATGCACAATTGCATTTTGAAAAAGCCTCTTCTCAGGCTAAGGACAACAGAATAAAGACTTTGGAGGAAATAATTGTTGGATTGGGTCATAATCCCAAAGATGTCAAGGGTATATAAGCCTTGATCAAGAAAAAAGATGATGATATTGCAGCCTTGAGAAAACAACAGAAGTTACCAGCCTCAAGACATCCACAGACTACAGAAATCATAAAGCAAAACTCTGAAGAAGAATTGACGGATTTGCTTTTGAAACTAAATGAGCAACTTAATGAAACTGAAAAAGAGCATTAAAAGACAAACAACCTAATATTCCAACATCTACAACAGAAGTAATTCCATGTACAACAACAACACGTCAGCCAATAGAATTATCACAGGTTAACACTTCCAATTTAAGCACTGAAGAATTAATAAAATCAATGGAAGAATTGAAACTCCAAGTGACTGAGCTCTAGAGAACATAGGTACAATTCACCACTTTAGAACAAAAATATGATCTCTCAAAGATAAGTGTTGCAGAAAAAACAAGAGAGGTCAACAGATTAGAAAACTTGGTCAAAGCATTGGAGAAGGATCTCACATTGGAGAAGCCTTTAAAGGAAATAAAAGAAATTCTTTGGGGCAACATCATTTAGTCAATAGAAGATGTCTGGCCATCAATCCAAATAATGTATGAGCAAAATGATTTAATTAAATTGGCTCTGGAAGAAATTTTAAAGGCAAGAGAAGAATTAGGAAACATGCCTGAAGAAGCCAATAAACTTATGCACTTTTTGAATACCAAGAACAGATATCAACTTGAAGAACTAGGCATCCAAGGAATAACAGGAACAATTTTGGAGATTAAAAGAGTTTTTACTAAAAGAACTCTGATGCAGAATCTAGAAAGAAGATGCTCTGATATGCAGGAAGAAGTCAATGCCTTTATAGAGAGATTCAATATTTTGTTGAGTAAAGGATTGCCAAGTCCTTTAATTTCAGAGGATAAACTTATGAGCCTGGAAAACTATGTTGAGAAATTGAACAAGCATGCTAACAATCAGGCCAGCTCCTCAACTAGTTCATCAACAGCAACAGCATTGCCTACAGGCAAAATTCTTCATAACAAATTGTAAAATTTGTTTTATCTCGAGCATGAGGTAAAGCATTTATTCCCAATTCAGCCTACTTTCTTCAGATATACAGAGACAGATGAAACTCTGAGGACGCTGCAAAGAACCAGAATACCAGAAGCTAAATGGTGGGAAGAGATGTTAGAACTTTTGTAAATATTATCCTTGCATGAAATTTGATTATTTACTACAGTAAGACATGATAAGAAAGGATAAACAAAGATCGAACGTAAGTCAAAGTGTATCAGTACAGGTAAAGAGTATCAGTAAAACAGAGCAGCCAGCACAGAATTACTAAAGAGGACAGCAACAAGCCCAATCATAGGGCCTGCATCTAGCACATTCTCAAAAGAAGGAAACAGCACAACATCGGTTATCCTTTCTCTTATCTACGAGACCATCTGTCTCTATTTTCTCGTAATATATCCATGAGTCATCCTCGATTATATCTCATTTTGTTAGGAGATATTTTTTATATAATTCTTTATATAAATACTCCCTCAATTGGAGTATTGTGGGGGGTGGAATTCATAGATTTTGCTGTAATATTGATTACTTTGGAATAAAGTGTTGTTGGACAATTTTTGCATGGCTAGCTGGATCAGGAATTGATGCAAAGGACTTTCCACAAGATTCTTGAATTAAAAAAACGGATCAATAAGTCATCTATCTCTTATGTTTTAAAGTTTTATACTTATTTACTATACCATTTATGTTTCATATCTGAATGATTAATGAAAAGGAATAATTCAGAAGGTGCTTAAGTGCAATCTATTTTCAATCATTGTTGTTCTTAATGTTTTCTTCTAAACTAGTTTAAACAGTGAATTCTTAATTGCTCTTGTTTTCTAGTTTTTCCATTCTGATTATTTGATAAAGAACTCTTAATTGCTCTTTGTTAATAATCATTCAGTTTCCCTCTTTCGAAAATATTGAAGGATTCTTAATTTCCCTTCACCCATTTCGAGTCCATTCCATTTATTTTAGGTCTATGATTGTTCCATATTTTATTACCTTGCCCTGTGAAACCATCCCTTGTTAAGAAACTAAATCCAGTTAAGCCATTTTCTTTGATTCCATTAGTCGAATGGACTAAATTACTCATTCTTACCCTCTGCTATACAAGTTCATCACCCAATTTCAATCAAAATCCCTGGAATTTCATAACTAGCCTAATATCTTTCAAAACCAAGCTAAATCTTACAGAGAGAGCCCTCTCTAGGTACATATTGGCGAGATTCTGTACCTAAAAGTTGGTTTTTGGTTACCTCGGTCCCTTTTCCTTTTCTAACAACTTCAAGGAAAATCTGAGTGATAACATAGTGGCGACTCCGCTGGGGACCTGAATAATTTTATTGTTACTATTGTTTACTTTATAAACTATAGATGGAGCCTGAAGTTAGCCAAGTAGCCTTTGAACTGCTTTTGCTCTGCAATTGCATAAGTAAATAAATGCTACTTTAGTCTATCTCCGATTTAGTCTATGAACTGAACATTTGGTTTCAAACATTTGATCAGTTCCTCTAGTCAAATAAATCTTTGAGAAAATTTAAATCCAATATCAAAAATTTCTTAAAGAGATTGTCGAAGTTGTATTTTTCATTCCATTTAGACAAAAAAACAAGAAACATCACCTAGAAAACTGGCTTCAGAAAGGACTCATTACACCAGTGCTAATCCTGATCCAAATCCCCCACCTGTGTTTGAAAATCCGAATCTGATCTCCAGGATTCTTAGGAGACAAGAGAGTCAAGAAAGCTCTGGTAGTTCTCGACCTCTCTATAGATCAATATCCTGTCCTGTGAAGTGGATTTATCTTGAGGACGAACCTTTTGACGAGAAATTTGAAACCTCTTTATTTGTAAATTTTTCTGAATCTAAGTTGTCCAATTTGGTTCCAGACCCAGTATTTATTGAAGATTTACAATTTGAATTTGTTACTTCACATCTTGATAAACATTTGCGAAATTCCATACAATCTGAGCTTACCTCTGAAGGAACATCAAATATTTCTGTGATTACTTCAGCCTCTCCAAGTTCATCAACATTTCCTCAAACATCTCAACCTCAAACTACCCCTTCTACTCCTCCATCCACTACTCATAGACCAACTTCACCTGTTATTTCATCGCTACCTCCTGCAATGGAAAACAGATATGCTCCTTTGGTATTACCAGCCAATCTAGGGGCTATGCCCCAAGACTACCAAATTAAAATCACTCCTTTCGATGGTTCTGGTACCTACACTGCACAACAACATACTAAAAAGATGACCGATTATTTTGAAATTTATGAAATAGATGTTGATGATGTAAGAATGAGAATATTTGTCCAAAGTCTTACTGGAGAAGTCAGAACCTGGTTTAGAGCCCTTCCTACAAACAGTGTTACTGACTTACAAGCTCTCTATAGAACATTTTTAAACAGATGGGAAAATAAGAAAGATCCTCTTCAAATCTTATCAGACTTTGGAAAACTAAAGAGAGGACCAAATGAGACTGTGCAAGATTACGTCACCAGGTTCAATGATGCTTACAATGTTATTCCCCAAAACCTTAGACCTCCTCCAGATTCAGTATTAATTAAATTCCTTGATGGATTTGATTCTGATATGGCGTATCAGCTTAGGGAAAGAGCTCCTCAAACCTTTGAAGAAATGCAAGGTATAACTATTAGTGTTGAAGCCAACCTGATAGAGAAACGAGCTAGAGCCAGAGCTGAAAGGAGAATGCCTTTAAATGAAGAACCCTCAGCTTTTGAAAAGAAACTGGATGCTATTATTAAAGGGATGGAAAGGCTAGGAGATACAGTAGAAACAATGGAAAGGAAATCTCCTTGGGATGGTCAACCAGGAAATACTGGGAGAAATCTGAATTTCAGAAGGAACCAAAATCAAAATATCGGAAAAACTAGTCCTGACCAAAATATTAGGCCCCCATTCCAGGAAAATTATATTGAAGCCTCAACTTCTGAGGAACCAACTGAAGATGCTCAAATAAACAACTTGACTGAACGCAAGAACGAACCAGAAGTTTTCTTGACCCAAGATGATCAAGAAGCTCACATTCTTAAGCAATTTCAAACCCATTCAGGAGAATCATTTGACTTTAAGGAAGCATATGATACAACTATTTACGAAGCTCACAAGCAATATAATTTGAGGAGTAGAAGAATTGATGTCTCGGAAACAAGTAAACAGAAAGCTACAAAACAGCCCCTCAAAGGTAAAACCAATACTACCCCTGTACATATTCTTTCTAGATTAGATCCTAATCCTGCCAACCCAATAATTGAAGACATATCCGATAGTCAACTGAATAACATACAACTTTCCAATACTCTTCCTCCCAAAGGAAATGTAGAGGAACCACCAGAAGTTGATTCAGAAACAACTTCAGCTCACAACCCCATTCCTGAGAAGGATAAAAATACTGAAAACACAGAAGATAAAGAGAATCCAACTGTTTGAAATACAAGAACTCAGACTGAAAAACATTTTAATCTGGAAGTTGAAGTAGGAAAATTAAAAATAGCTGTTCCATGGTCTGAATTAGCTAAACATGATGTCTACCGAAGTCAAATCAATAGATCACTTAATATTACTGGAATTGATGACTCAGTAAATGTTTTTGATAACCAACCTAGATTATTATTTGGCCCTTAAGTAAATGGAAAACCAGGAAGTGGAGGAACTCCTCCATTCTATGTGAGTTTAAACATTCATGATAAAATACTTCATAATGCCATGCTTGATTCTGGCGAATCTCAGAATCTAATGCCCAAGGAAGTAATGGAGAGATTAAACCTAGACATCACCAGACCATACAAAGACCTCTTTTATTTTGATTCAAATCAGGTGAGATGTTTAGGACTAATCAAAGATTTGTGTGTTTCATTGGTTCAATACCCTGCAAAAACAATTTTGATGGACATAGTAGTAGGAGATATTCCTCCAAAATATGGTATGCTATTGTCCAGATCTTGGGGTGCAAAGCTTGGAGGGTATCTTCAATTGGACATGTCATATGCTACTATTTTAGTGTTTGGTCAACCTAAGAGACTATACAGAGAAACTTTAATGAAATATGTAGTCAGTAGTCAAGAGAAACCTGAAAATTTCCCCATCTATTCAGTACACTCTGATATGGACTCATTTATTCTTTACAACGCTGAAATTGATCCTCCTACTGAATTAGAAGCTCCAGCAGCAGAACCAAAACAAACTACAAATGGAAAATCTAGTGTTCAAATCCAGGAAATTTCTGAGGACAATAAAACATTAGATACTCAAGAAAAACAACAAGAAAGTAAAAAACCAGATCTCACTGTCAAGAAATTTCCTGAAACTCTCGATACTAATTACGAACATGAAATTCTTTGGCATTTAGAATTTGATGGTTCTGTTAATAAATTAGGAGCAGGAGCTGGAATTTGGGTGCATAATCTTGAAAATGATCATGCTGAAGTCCATGCCTACAAATTAAATTTTAAGTGCACCAATAATATGGCAGAATATGAAGCTCTTTTGCTAGGTCTTAAACTGGTCAAAAGATTAGGAGCAATTAGAGTATCTGTCATAGGGGATTCTGATTTAATCATTCAACAGATCAAAGGACACTTCCTAACAAATGATCCCAGACTGAGAGAATATAGAGGAATAGTTGTAGATATTCTCAATACTTTTCTACAGACTTGGCTTTCTAAAATCCCAAGAAAACAAAATTTGCATGCTCATAGTCTTGCAATGTTTGCTAGCACTTGTAAATTACCATTCAAAACTAATCATCAGTTCACAGCTAAGATTAGACACAGACCAGCCATACCAGACAATTTTAAGAATTGGCAAGTGTTTGCAAATGACAATCAGATTAACAATTTCATGACTTTAGAGAATGAATTTTCTAATAGTAACATAGATGAAGATACAGTCATTGAATCTGATCAAGTAACTGAAGAAGAAATAGACAGTTCAGAAGAAAGTGAAATTCAAATTCTTCATCCAACAAATTTCACCAAAAAAGAAATGCAGGACCTCAAACAAATGGAGGTTGATGAGATTATAGAAGAAGAATATGAGATCATTAATTTAAAAGATAATAATTTGCCTAAAGGATTAACTCCTTTGGAAGATCTTTTTGATTCTAACGATATTCCAAAGAAACCCAAAATGGAACCTTTGAAAGCTGACATTGAGGAATATAATTTGGGAATTGAAGAAAATCCTAAACTGATAAATTTATCTAAATCTTTGTCCCCTAATCAAAAACTAAAATATGTTCAACTAATAAGAGAATTCCAGGATGTCTTTACCTGGAGTTATGAAGACTTGAAATCTTATGACACCTCTATAATTTAGCATACAATACCTCTGAAAGAAAATCATAAACCATTTAAACAGAAACTCAGAAGAATCAACCCTATACTGCTACCTTTAATTGAAAAAGAAATCAAACGAATTTATGAAGCCGGGATAATTGCTCCTATTAGATTTTCAGAGTGGGTGTCTAATTTAGTCCCTAGCATGAAGAAAACTGGAGAGATCATATTATGTGTCGATTTAAGAAATGTAAATAGGGTTTCTTTGAAGGATAATTACCCTTTGCCTAAAATGGATCACATTTTACAAAGGGTAGTAGGTGCTTCTAGGATTTCTCTTCTAGATGGGTTCTCAGGATACAACCAGATTCTGGTTCATCCTGATGATCAGGAAAAAACTGCTTTTACAACACCATGGGGCACATTCAAGTACGTTAAAATTCCATTTGGAATTAAAAATGCAGGAGCAACCTTCCAAAGAGCAATGGAAATCACATTTGAAAAATAAATTCATGATTTTCCTGCTATATATCTGGATGATTTAACTGTTTTTTCTGAATCAGATCAACAGCATTTGGACCATCTCAGACAAGTATTCATAAAATGCAGAAAGTATGGTATCTCTTTAAATCAAAAGAAGTCCTTGTTTGGTCTTGAAGAAGGTAAACTCTTGGGCCATATCATTTCCAAATATGGTATTAGAATTGATCCTACTAGAATAGAAGCTATATTGCAGATACCTCACCCTAGAAATGTTAAAGAACTTCAAGCTTTCGTAGGAAAAATCAATTTTTTGAGAAGATTCATATCTAGCTTAGCTGAATTAATTAGATTGGTTACTAACATGTTAAGAAAGGATTCAAGTATTAAATGGACAGTTGAAGCCAAACAAGCATTTGAAGAAATTAAAATGGCTTTGACTAGAACACCAGTTCTTACCAGTCCACAATTTGATAGAGACTTCATAATATTTTCATTTGCATCAGAACACATTGTAGCAGTTTTTTTATTACAAAAGGATGATCAAGGATGTGAAAAACCTATAGCCTTTTTTAGTAAAGCACTAAGGGATGCATCATTAAAATACAACATCATGGAAAAACAAGCTTTTGCACTTATAAAAGCCATTAAAGATTTTAGAATCTACATATTGTATTCCCATGTGATAGCCTATGTACCAAATGTTGTTGTCAAAGACATCTTAACTTAAGATGGAATTGAGGGCAAAAGAGGTAAATGGATTGCTACCATATTAGAGTATGATATTGAAATAAAACCTACAAAGCTTATAAAGGGACAGGGATTGGCTCAACTTATGACAGAGACAAATTGCCAAGCCCTGGATATTAATGAACTGGATGACCAACGGGAGATGGTGACTCCACAAATCAACCAAGCCTTCTTATATTCACCATGGTATGCTGATATAATTTATGTACTATTAAACCTGCAAGCTCCTCCAGGGTTATCCAGAACAAAGAAAAGGTTTTTAAAGATGACATCTTCAAAGTTTTGTATTTTAGATAATGTTCTTTTTTGGAAAAATCATGAAGGTATTCTATTGAATTGTTTGTTAAAAGATGAAGCTGACAAGACTCTCAATGAATTCCATGCAAGAGACTGCAGTGGACACCTTTATTGGAAATCAACTGCAAACAAGATCCTAAGAGCTGGATTTTATTGGCCAACCTTGTTCTCTGATGTAAAGAAATTTGTCACTGCTTTCCATAAATGTCAAATTTTTGAAGGCAAGAGAAAACTATTACCTTTACCCCTGAAACCAATTTCCACTGAAAAACCTTTCCAACAATGGGGCCTAGATTTCATTGGAGAAATCCATCCTCCCTCTTCTGGCCAACACAAATGGATCCTCACTGCCACAGACTATTTTACCAAATGGATAGAAGCAATTCCTTCCAGACAAGCCAATGACACTGTGATCATAGGATTCCTAGAAACTAATATACTATCAATATTTGGCTATCCTGAGAAAATTATAACTGATAATGCTGCTTTCTTCAAATCTAAGAAGATGATAAGTTTCTGTAATAAATATCATATCACCTTAAGCCATTCCACAGCTTATTACCCTTAGGGTAATGGACTGGTTGAATCTTCCAACAAGAGTCTCATTAATATTATTAAGAAATTATTGGAGGAAAACAAGAAAAATTGGCACAAGAAACTTACAAATGCATTATGGGTAGACAGACTCACCACCAAAAACTCTATTGGGACTAGTCCTTATGAGTTAGTCTATGGCATTGAGGCTGTATTTCCTTCATCTTTAGGGGTTCCTGTGATGAAATTACTTCAAGAAGCTCAGGTTCCTTGAATTTTGGAGGGACCAGACCCTCGGCCCAATAATTGGAAAAGAATAAGTAATTAAAACCATTCATCATGACATTCATTCACTTCTAAAAAATCTTTTCCTAAGTAAAATGCCATTTTACTTAGGAAAATTATGCAATATTTCATAAAAACCCTATTCATTCAAGCATAAGTTAAATACATTAACCTAATGTTTTACACTTAACGCTTTTATTCATTTTCCATATTAATTTCTAACTTATTATTTAAATCCCTACAAATTTCCCATCCCCATATTATTTTAATAAAATTCCCAAATTAATATATTATACCGCCCCTTTGGTTGAAAAATAACCATATAAGTATTAATTGTGATTAATTGGTTGAAATTTTCCAATTAATAAATAAACCCGACACTTCACCGTATAAAGGGATTAATTAACCCTCATGGTTAATTAATAACGTAATCCACCAATATAATTCCCCCCGATTGCGATTATTTCATAATAAATTACATTGGGCCCGCACTATTAATTTCCTGTCATCTTCCCTTTCCGAAGACCGTTCGATCAACCAATATGAGATCTATGATTGATGTCCATATCGCTATGCCTCCACATCTGAACGATAACGCGGGATGGTCGAGCGGTTTTTTGAACAGTGCCGCGCCACGTGTCGTGTATCGTATGGAATCGCTCGCCCTCTGTTGAAAACCGCCCATCCCCAAAAGCTGTGCGATGAATACCACTTACTGCTTGCCTCCCGTGACGAAGCCACCGTACTTGCTGATGTCATCCATTAAAAAAAATAATAAAAAACCCGCCAACCTTTGACTTTGCAAATAAAACACCAACGCGCATCATTTTCACTATTTTGTACAACGACCAGTGTCCCATGCAAAACTTCAAAAACCAACTGTGAAGATTGTCAACCACCACCTTGTTGAGGAAATTTGCAGTCAAGCAATCCAGAATTCGTCCACCATTGCCAAAACCTGTTTCATCACTGTTTATTTCCCGGAAAACATGTATTTACCCAAATTCTCGATTGAACTCTACAAAATCCTGGTTTTTGTTTTAATTCAACACAATAAAACTGAAACGGGGTTCAAGATTGGTCTTCATTTTATTCCTCAATCCCTAAAATTGCAATTATATTCCAAAACCTGTGATTGTGCCTGTTTTTTTCATCAAAACCCGAATTCATTTTTGAATCCACAAGAACCAGAAATGGAAATTCTCGTGGCTTTGAATGTCGCACCCCTGAATACCCCTCACAGAGATTTATACCATCTGCCTCTTGCAAATAGGGATTTCCAAATTAAAGACCTCATCCTCAGTGAAAATCCTCTTCAATTTTTTTTCCACTGCAGAGATAACTACCTGAATGGTTCTGACATTTTTGGACTATGGGAATCTAATCTTCCCATGTATCTTCTTCCCTCAGTCCACATTTTTCCTGAAATAATTCATTACTGCCATGCAAATTATGATCCCAATCAACAAGCAGTCTTGTCCCCGAGTCAAACCGTCCTTTTCCCAATAACTTCTCAGTCTATCAACGAAATGTTACAGTTTCAGCCTAGTCAAGCCCTGACTCCCCTTTCCATGGGAAATTTACTTGAGAAATCGACCAATTTATCCTAAGAAGAGTTAAATCGCCCTTGCCAAAATTTCATGTTGCAAGAACATCTTCCCAGAGGCTCTCCCCCTTATGGATATACCTTTTTCATTGATGTGGGCAGACTCATTCTGAATATGATATCCTCTATAATGGGTTTGAATACTAGTGAATATGTTGATCAATTAACCCTAGTATTGTTATTAGATTTCTGGCTTCTGTGATCCATCAATAAATTAAGAAACTTGATGCCAATTAACCCTAGTATTGTTGTCAATTTTTACCCTTGGACAGCCCCCTGCTGTCAAGTATGATTTTGCTTCCTACATAGCTGATAAAATCCATGATCAGTTCATGAGATTAGAAAATGAAAGAGTGTTCAAGTATTCCTCTGTTATATACCATCTCATGCTTTACTATCAATCAGAGAGTTTCCCTTTCCATGTCAAGAAACTTGATGCCAAAGGAAATCTTAGTTCTATAATATTTTGGTCTGCAATCACTCATAATTCCTCTGATTCTCCTTATTCTTACAATGAGTTCATTGACCTATTTGTGCACCCTGAAACCACTTTATTAACAGGAGTCTCCCCTCCTAGGGTCAATAATGACATGAAGAAAATTCTCCAACTTTCTAAACAATACAGGATAGGTGATTGGTACCTATACTGAAATCACACATAAATTAGAATATATGGGTGTGAGTTATGTCCTTTCAACTTACCAAAATATGTCCCAATGAGGCTCTTTGCCTTAGAGTATTTTAGACAGATGATAAATTCAGACATAGTCCATTTTTGCAATGCAAAGAAAAAAGCTCAACTCAGAATTAAGAGTCAATTAGGTCATTTTGTCTGCAATTCTAGAGATGTGGGAAAAGAAGCTGAAAGGATCCTAGAAGACTATCTTAAATTGCAAAAAAGTTTCTACTGGGTACCTTATGACCCAAACAACTTTATTTGTGATAGGAGGATGAAAAACAAATTGTCACCATACCTTCATCATAGGATTCCAGAAATTGAACAATATGCCAATATGGATGAATGGATGGAAGGAAAATTGATAGAACAAGATAGTGAACAGGTCAGCGTTGAAAATGTTATGAAAGACCTTGAAAAAATACTTGACCTAGACTCTTTTGGATAGGTGCAAAGACCAAGAATTGGTCCTTCTTCTGCTGGAACTTCTCAGCAAAATTTACAGGAAATTAGTGCATCAGCTACAGTAGCATCTAAAGGGAAGGAGAAAGAGGCCGATATACAAGTTACAGAAATATTCACAATGACAGAACAGCTTGAAACTTCTAAGGAACAGGGCCAAATACCGACCTCTCCTACTCAGATTAATGTGGCAGAAATTTCATTTTTACAAACTCCTCTCAATGTAGAAAAAGGTAAAAAGAGAGATGCAGAAGCAACTACCCCTATCAGTGGATCTTCAGAACAACCTGATGTTAAAAGACAAAAAATAAATCCTCTTCCAGAAGTAGAATCTGCTCAAGAAATCCCTGATAGTCAAAGGACTGAAGAATTAGGTAGTCAGCAAACATGTACAATCAGTGGGGCATCCACTAATTCTCAGAGAAAAGAACTACAAAGGCAGCAAAGTGTAGAAGTATCTTCTTTCAAGCCACCAGTGAAGGATGCCTGGGATATTAAAAGAACATTTATAAATATAAAGGCCAGAAATGATCCACTAAGACTTCAAGTCTACAGTCAATATTTGAAGATGGCTCCTAAAAATCAACAAAGATATATGTCAGCCTATGACATCCAGCAGGGTAAAATGGTAATGAGTCACTTCAAACCCAAAGTGCAGCAGCCTCAAACAACTACAGATTATATCAGAACCAATTTTGAATTCATAGCAAAGGATATTCATCCTTTGGATCAGATTGAGCTGCATAAACAAACAGGTGAAATGATTTATTCTACTCTGACTGATAAATCAATGATGACCCAGAAATTATAGGATTCTTTGGAGAATACTAATGAACAATTGCATCTTGAAAAAGCCTCTTCTCAGGCTGAGGATAGCAGAATAAAGACTTTGGAGGAAATAATTGTTTGATTGGGTCATAATCCCAAAGATGTCAAGGGTATAGAATCCTTGATCAAGAAAAAAGATGATGATATTGCAGCCTTGAGAAAACAACTGAAGTTACCAGCCTCAAGACATCCACAGACTGCAGAAATCATAAAGCAAAACTCTGAAGAATAATTGATGGATTTGATTTTGAAACTAAATGAGCAACTTAATGAAACTGAAAAAAGAGCTTGAAAAGGCATTAAAAGACAACAACCTAATATTCCAGCATCTACAGCAGAAGTAATTCCAGGTATAACAACAACAGGTCAGCCAACAGAATTATCACAGGTTAACATTTCGAATTTAAGCACTGAAGAATTAATAAAATCAATGGAAGAATTGAAACTCCAAGTGACAGAGCTCCAGAGAAAAAAGGTACAATTCATTACTTTAGAACAAAAATATGATCTCTCAAAAATAAGTGTTGCAGAAAAAACAAGAGAGGTAAACAGATTAGAAAAATTGGTCAAAGCATTGGAGAAGGATCTCACATTGGAGAAGCCTTTAAAGGAAATAAAAGAAATTATTTGGGACAACATCATTGAGTCAATAGAAGATGTCTGGCCATCAATCCAAATAATGTATGAGCAGAATGATTTAATTAAATTGGCTCTAGAAGAAATTTTAAAGGCAAGAGAAGAATTAGGAAACATGCCTGAAGAAGCCAATAAACTTATACACTTTTTGAATACCAAGAATAGATATCAACTTGAAGAAATAGGCATCCAAAACAGAACAGGAACAATTTTGGAGATTAAAAGAGTTTTTACTAAAAGAACTCTGATGCAGAATCTAGAAAGAAGATGCTCTGATATGCAGGAAGAAGTCAATGCCTTTACAGAGAGATTCAATATTTTTCTGAGTAAAGGATTGCCAAGTCCTTTAATTTCAGAGGATAAACTTATGAGCCTGGAAAACTATGTTGAGAAATTGAACAAGCATGCTAACAATCAGGCCAGCTCCTCAATTAGTTCATCAGCAGTAGCAGCATTGCCTACAGGCAAAATTATTCATAACAGATTAGAAAATTTGTTTTATCTCGAGCATGAGGTAAAGCATTTATTCCCAATTCAGCCTACTTTCTTCAGATATACAGAGACAGATGAAACTCTGAGGAAGCGGCAAAGAACCAGAATACTGGAAGCTAAATGGTGGGAAGAGATGTTAGAACTTTTGTAAATATTATCCTTATATGAAATTTGATTATTTACTACAGTAAGACATGATAAAAAAGGATAAACAAAGATCGAACAGAAGTCAAAGTGTATCAGTACAGGTAAAGAGTATCAGTAAGACAGAGCAGCGAGCACAGAATTACTAAAGAGGACAGCAGCAAGCCCAATCATAGGGCCTGCCTCCAGCACATTCTCAAAAGAAGGAAACAGAACAACATCGGTTATCCTTTCTCTTATCTACGAGACCGTATGTCTCTATTTTCTTGTAATATATCCATGAGTCATCCTAGATTATATCTCATTTTGTTAGGAGATATTTTTTATATAATTCTTTGTATAAATACTCCCTCAATTGGAGTATTGTGGGGGGTGGAATTCATAGATTTTGCTGTAATATTGATTACTTTGGAATAAAGTGTTGTTGGACAATTTTTTCATGGCTAACTGGATCAGGAATTGATGCAAAGGACTTTCCACCGGATTCTTGAATCAAAAACGGATCAATAAGTCATCTATCTCTTATGTTTTAAAGTTTTACTCTTATTTACTATACCATTAATGTTTCATATCTGAATGATTAACGAAAAGGAATAATTCAGAAAGTGCTTAAGTGCAATCTGTTTTCAATCGTTGTTGTTCTTAATGTTTTCTTCTAAACTAGTTTAAACAGTGAATTCTTAATTGCTCTTGTTTTCTAGTTTTTCCATTCTGATTATTTGATAAAGAACTCTTAATTGCTCTTTGTTAATAATCATTCAGTTTCCCTCTTTTGAAAATATTGAAGGATTATTAATTTCC
Organism: Pinus albicaulis; assembly: GCA_034641835.2. NCBI lineage: Eukaryota > Viridiplantae > Streptophyta > Pinopsida > Pinales > Pinaceae > Pinus > Pinus albicaulis. Next base: position 782,747,450 of record CM076576.1, read on the forward strand.
CTTCACCCATTTCGAGTCCATTCCATTCATTTAGGTCTATGATTGTTCCGTATTTGATTACCTTGCCCTGTGAAACCATCCCTTGTTAAGAAACTAAATCTAGTTAAGCCATTTTCTTCGATTCCATTAGCCCAATGGACTAAATTACTCAGTCTTACCGTCTGCTATAGAAGTTCATCACCCAATTTCAATCAAAATCCCTGGACTTTCATAACTAGCCTAATATCTTTCAAAACCAAGCTAAATCTTACAGAGAGAGCCCTCTCTAGGTACAGATTGGCTAGATTCTGTACCTAAAGGTTGGTTTGTGGCTACCTCGGTCCCCTTTCCTTTTCTAACAACTTCAAGGAAAATCTAAGTGATAACAATTTCAACGTCTTACCATGTAAGTTGCATCCTTGACTTTTATTTTCCCTTAAAGCTTGATAATAATACCCCTAATAGTGTTTTTGAATGAAATGTCACAAGTCTCCAAAATGGTGATGTTGTGACTTCTAGAAATCCCACAACAACTTTACTAAAAGCTTAATAATTATAAGGGTTACTATCATATTCAATGTTAGGGAATAATCCCTTTTAGGTATGAGTTTTGCAATTTCTTCACAATCACCTGATATTATTTGATATTGGATAGTGTGGATCCCATTCCAAATGAAATGATTAAGACTGGGATCATGTTCAACATCACTAAGATGTTGTTTTCTCATCTTTTCCATTTTAATTTTTTCAATAAAGCTTCTAAAACTATCTGGTACTCCATTTGCATCCTTCTTCATCTTTAATGAAATAAACAAATATGTGTATAAGTTATAAAATAAAAATAATATACATATGAATAGAAATGAATGTATAAATAAGCATACCTTTTTTAATGAAAGATAAAATCTTTTAGCACTGATGTAGAACTTGAATTTGGGTAGTTGCGTACAACATCATCCCAACTATATTCGTTCAAAAATTTAATCATTTATTCTTGTATTCTCATATAAACCTTATGACTAAATAAATAAAGTAAACAATGTTAATATAGTGATATGTATTACAAATACTACCAAAAATAATATATTATATTTAAAAGAAACTTATAATCTAGAAATAAGTAAAAATAACAAAATTACTTTAGAAATTCCTTAGAAATTTCCTCCAATGATAATTCTCTTGACTTTAAATGAGATAATATTGTTTTGAAAAGTTTTTCATCCTTCACTCCTTGCATTAATATCCAAGGTGTGATAGTCATATCTTTTGGAAGGAGGTTCATTTCAAGACATGATCTACTGCTGGTACGTATCAATGGTTTAGAATTTTTGACCTTCTGACGTTTTATGCCAACGTTCTCCTACAAGTAAAAAAACTAATCAATCAATTCCCATATCTCTCCAGTTCTAAATTCCAACTATAAAATGTTATCCATACCTCTGAATATTTCAAATTTTACTTTTCCACCTTTTGAATTGATTTTTTCTTCAATTTGATAATCAATTTCCATAAAACATTCCTTCTGAAATGCATGATCAACCTTTGTCTTATCCCCGCCACATTTTTATTCAAATTCGCTATGAATAAATCTGCACCTTTGGATGAAATTCATAGAAATCCTATATTCATTATCTGAATTATGATCCCATGCCAATAAATTTTCTTCTATATATATTAAACCAACATAAATGATAAATTTCATTGCTTCAAAACACGGGTTATTGGGATATTCCTCCATCAATTTACTTTGATATTCTACATAATGGTTTCCCCCAAGTACATAATATTGGTATTCAAAACATTTTGACTTGTCAACTGCTTCTTTGTTAGGAACCCAAATTGGATTAACAAGAAGAACATAATCAACCACATATGCAAAATGGTTGTACCTAATCAATGTTTTCAAATTGTGAACATGCAAGTGGTGTGTCTTTCTAATTTGATATTTGAACTTTCCTTCATCTGGCATGTAGACTTGAATGACATTAAGTTGAAATTACCGACCACCCTCAATTAAATGTGTCCTTGTTAAATGATGTCAAAGGGAATTTTGTTTTGTTTTAATAACGTCATCCTCTATGTCAGCCCCTAGTGTAATGATTTCCTTGCTTCCTTTTGAGTTTTCATTAGGACCTTCACTGTTGTCCATATTTTTTTTAGAATGATAAATTTTTTGTTTCTTCCTCCTATTGTTTATGGTATTTTCTTCAACGGAAGTAATCTCTTCATCATCAAATAGAAGGGAGATATTCTTGGGAATTTTTGTTCTTGATCTTTTATGGCTCTTCTCCTTTCTAAGAACAGTTCTAATCTGATCCTCAATAATATAAACACATTCTTCTTCTGCAGCTTCAACTTCAACTTCCTTATATTCAAAACTAACATGTTTACCTTTACTAGATTGATCCCTGTGATATAGTCTTGTAGCATCATGAAGTATTTTTTTTGCTTCTTTGCATTATCTTCTTCTTCATGTTCATGGAAAATGTCAACAATATTCATAATATCTCGCTCTATATAATAGATTCCTCCCAACATAATTGAAAGCCCCTGAGAAAAATCATATCAAACAAAATATAATATGTCAATAATAAATAAGTTATTAAAAATATAATGATACATTTAGAATAACGCAAAATACATAAATGTAAATAAAAATACTTACAATATTTTGTACAATATTATTTACAATTTGTTTGCATATCCTTGAAGAATCTTCCCCCGTATTATACATCGCCAATGTAAAATGATATATAAGCTTATCATGTGACTTTGGCAGTTTTGAAAGTAGATAAACATTTTCAGTATTCAGAAAAATATATAGGTGTAGTACTTTTCCCACCAGCTCATAACTTGCAGCATCAAAATGCTTACTAGCATATAGATATAATTGTAGAGTTTCGCCTGTTAGGAATCTGTAATTTTCAAGATTGGAAAATACAAACTGCAGAGACAACACTATTTCAACCACTTTGGGATTATAGGATCTAGCCCTCCTGAATCTGGAGAGGGATCTCTCCAACAAAGTGCAAAGATTGATTTATCTTTAAGGCTTTTTATGTGTGATATTAGGCTAGTTATGAAGAATTAGGTTTTGTTTGTTTTGGTTGGGCAAAGATAAATGAAGGTGAAGGAAGTCTAAATGAAGGGTGAAGGTGAATGAAAGTAAAAGATTGATTCAGCTAAGAAGACAGGCAAGAAACAACTTCAATCTATTGGGCTATGGAGTCATAGTAGGATTTAATTGAAATAGCAAGGTTCAAGAGTGGTCCATGGGGCAAGTCATCTATGTCTAAGGACCTCTTTAAAGTTGATTTTATGGAATAAAGTGAAAAAATAAGAAGGGGAATTTAAACAGATGAAGAACAAAGAGCAGCCTAAGATCAAGTAAGTACTTTGAAACTATCCTTCTTTCGGCATACACTTAAGAAAGACATAAAAGTGATCTAAGATCTGGTAAGTACTTCGAAACTAGCCAGATTTTGATGCACTTTCAATAGAAAAAATTTAAAACACAAAAATAATAGCTTAAGATAAAGTAAGTACTTTGAACCTATCCTTCTTTCAGCATATTCTAAGGGAAACTTTTCAAAGAAACTGTTGGAGAAGAAACTAGAGGACAGGGCTCACCATAAATTCTCTCTAGCTCTGCTTTACTTAGTAAACTTTCAAGACAAACACATAAGATAACAAAGAATAGTCTAAGATTAGGTAAGGACTTTGAACCTGGCCTGCTTTCAACATACTCTTAGGGAAACTTTCAGAAAACCTTTGGAGATAAAATGAGGGGATAGGGCTCACCATAAATTCTCCCTAGTTAATCTTTACTTAGCAGACACTGAAAATAACATTCAAGAATGATGTTTAAAGTAGACAGTAGGACGAGGGAATGCCAACATTCCTAACTGCTTGAACTGTATTGAATCATTCTTAAATACACAATTTAGAGGAAAACATCGAGATAAAGCTTATCAGTCAGAGAAGGGTACTGTTTGACAGTAAATCCTAACTCTATAATTGATGTTCTTTATCAGAGAAGATGGACAGAATGGAAACATAAATAAAATAACAATTTACAATAAGAAAAACATCACCGTTGACATAGACCAGGATCCCATAAATCAGCTTGTAGTTGATGCTTCAAACCAGTTACAATCTTAAAGTCCAATGGGTCTCTACAACTTCAAACTTTTCATCTCAACTTAGGTATCTTCAATTACAAACAGAGCTTACAGTTGCTTCAGTAAACTATTTACATGCAACAAATATGCAGCGACCAACATTGTTTCATCTTCCACAGAAGTATTTATAGAATATATGAGGAGGTGGGATGGGATAAAAGATCTCCCAGTTCAATTAATACAGTTAATGCTTCTCGGCTTTTGAGGGGCTCGATGGAGAAGTTTAAAGATATTTCCTTCGTATTAATTGTTTTACATTAAGATTTAAGCTTGGTGGGGAGCTTTTGTTGACTTTAAGGCTTTGTGTCATCTCTGTAGTAACTCAGCAGATATTTTGCAATAATTTCTTCGGCTGAATTAACTGTTCGACTGTCGTGAGGCAAATATCCTCTGTTCTGGTCATTACTCGGCCTCTGTTGAATGCTGTGAGGCCACAGGTGGCAATCTGGTAGCTGAGAGGAATCAATTTGCCTCTAATGTGGCAGTGGAGGCATCCTCTGTCTTATAGATATTATTGATTTTCTTTAAACATGGTTAATTTAGTGGATAAGGCTTTTGATTTTCGATCTTAGCCGTAATCCATTAAACTATGGAATTAATTTTTAATCTTCTGCTCTGGTGTGGCTAGGTCTTCAACACTGATACTCTTTGATTTTTTTTTAAATTCTGTGTGTCTTGTTGATGTGCAGGTATCTACAGGGCTTTTAGACTGGCATCAGTGCTTATGAGGCATTGATGAGACATGAGGGTCGAACCCTGCAAGACGGATACTCTTTAATAAATGAAAGCCTGCAGGATCGTCATCCTCGGATTTTTTTCTTCTTTTTAAAATCATATGAAAACCTTTAGAACCTGCAAAATACATAAAATAATTAAGAAATCCTGAATATTGGGTAAAACTGCTTAGGAGGCTGCAGTTAGAAGCATGGCCGTTAGATGAATGTATCCAACGGTGGAGATTTGTTGTAGAAGTGAATAGAAGGCAGTTTGGAAGAATCAGTGGTGAAAATTAGATTAGATCCGTTGATCTTGCGGAGATCAATGGTCAGGAGCGACCCGGTCAATACAATGGAGAAGGGTCGCCTTTCGTAAAAATAGAAGAAATGCAAAGGAAATATGAAAAAATCCCTTGGGTGAAGAAAAAATGCATTGAGGAAATTTGGGGTTTCTTGGATGAATCTGGGTTGTCGGATCAGATTGGACCCAGAGATCAACGACAAGGATTGCTCGTTGAAAGCCCTTTTGTGTAGGCATAGGGTGCTAGTACATGGCCAAATTAGATCTGAGCCGTTGATCTGCAGAGATCAACGGTGGGGAGCACACGCGGAAAAAATTAGGTGGAAAAGGGGAAAAGTGGTTTTAGAGGAGAAAACCACAGGTTTCGCGTAGTGAAAGGCCGGGGAGGCAGTTTTGCATTTTTTAACACGATATGCATTCCCTCCCGACACGTGGCATTTCAAAACAACTTATATCGCGTAAATTTTGGGGATTAACGTTCGTGCTGAAATCTACGTGAAACTACACGTCAGCCATCATATCTGGGCCCTCAGATCGAATGGTGGAGAGTGAGTGCGAAATCGGCAAGTTGCACGAGCAGAATCAGGAAGGGTTGTTTTAATCTGAGCCGCTAGATCAAAGATTGGACGGCTGAGATCAAATCTTAAGGGAGGCAGGACCCACAAGGGTCGGGCCTATCGGGGTTAATATGGGCCGTCAGATGTAAAGGATCAATGGTTAGGATTGAAACTGGGGTTAAACGAAATAATACAAAGGCGGAGAAAGGGTTAATAAGAGTCGTTGATCCGCAAAGATCAACGGCTGAGATTGGCCAAAAAAACATTTATGAAGCAGGGCGCATGATTTTTGACCAAATTCGGGAGACACATTCTGGACCATCCGATCTAGACACGTGGATGGCCCAGATGCAATTGGAGCTTTCGCAATCGGTAGGGCAATGAACATGGAAGCGCCAAAGCAATTGATTGTGGGCCATCGATCTGCAGATTAGATCGACGGTGGAGGATGGATCGGGGAACTGCCAATCGGAGGTGGGGAAATATTAACGCGCCAAATGAAAAATTCTCGATGCGATACAGCGCTGGCCATCGGATTGGCCCAATGATCAACGGCGGAGAAGAGCTCCGACCAATGAACAAGCGATACCCTTTATAATATCTAAAAACCAAAAATTCATGAAATAAAAAGATTTTCATGGTGTCGGGCGGGTTATATATGAAATGGCACCCGTATGTGGGGCCGTTGGTTTATATGAAAAGAAATAGGCCTAGGGCTTATATGTATAAGGGCCAACCGAAATCGGGAAGAAAAATCAGGCTTTTCAATCTACCATTTGGAATTCTCCGATGCGAGAGTGTATGGACCGTTGAATGGGGAGACAAATCAATGGTCTTTCTATTAAAAAACGTTGCACCGGTGCGTTTAGTTAAAACTATAGGAAGAGGGGTTTTTATGTATTTATAAAGGAAAAATATGATCGGACGAGGTTTATTGACAAAGTTTTAGGACCTGATTGCGGGTTTTGAGGTTATATGAAGTGGAAATGGGATTGGGGCTTATATACAATGGAGCCAATCAGCATTGGAGGTTTATGAAACAAAAAGTATTGCGCTCATGGCAAACGCTCCGATGCGATAAGCGCTTTTGGCCTTTAACTCTTGGTTTTTCCATAGAAAACAAGGGATCGGGAGTTATGTATAAAGGGGCCAATCGCATCACAGGTTTCAATGAGAGAAATAGATTTACGCGCTTCGATTTTCTCTGATGCGATAAGCGCCGAAAGCATTTAGCGCTTGGTTCCAGCACCAAGGCATATGGTGGGGAAGTGGTTTGGACTTAGCCCAAAGGGGCTTAAGCCCATAGTCAAAACACTTATTTTTTATGAAATTTTTAATGTTTTTTGATGGATTTGGGGGTTTCAACAAATTTTAAAAGTGAGTTTTAAACCTTGTAAAAGGATTTTGATGAAGGGGAAAAGGGGAATAAATAAAAAAATATAGGAATTTGATGGGGAAAAATGAAGGTTAGTTTTGAGTGGAGGACGGGGAAAATGGGATTTTGCAGCAGTCTTTTCTTTATGGAAAACAGCAGAATTTCAGAGTTTTTAAAATGGAAACAATAGTGAAGATTAAACAAAGGGTATGATGCCTTCATAAAGCTTCAAGAGATAACATTTTTAGCAATAAAACTTGTTTCTTGAAGGCTCAAAAAATGATTTAGCCACCATTTGGTATGACAAATTTTATAGGTTGCTAACAATGGATCCACATGGGGATGGTGCCTTCTTGAAGGCATCAAGAACTTCAGACTTGCATTCTCTGGGGGGCTGATCAGTGCCTCATCCATTGGGTTGTAGCTTTCTTTACTGGGATGATCATCTTCTGTTTTGAAAATGTCAGCAGCCATGAAAAACAATGGAAATTCATCAACACAAGCTTTCTACCTACCCAATCCTACTGATCTAACATTTTTTATTCTTTAGAGTGCACTTGGATTGGCAAACTCTCTTACAATATTTTATTCTTTTGAAAGCAAAAAATTTAATCTATTTCTACTTCTTATTTCTCCATGAACTCAGATTAAACAGTTGAGTTCATAATGCTTCTCTACCTAGCTAATAATCTGTTAGGATTAAACAGTCTAAAAGATTTTTATTTACTATTTTCTAAACGGAAATTTAAAAGCATACAAGTCAGGATTGAATAGTCCAACGTGTTGCTGATCTATGGCATAAAAAACAAGCTGCACATAGATATTATTTTACAGAAAATGAAATCAAAATGGAAGGCTTAAGATCTGAAAGTTCAAATCATGACCCTCTCTTTTTTCAGCTCTGATTTTTACTTCTGTTTGAGATGTTTTTCCTTTATCAACTGGTTCAAATTTTAAGCTGATTAGAGCTAGTTTTCCTCTATTTTTCGACTCAATATTTAAAACAGATTTGAGTCATTCTTCATTTGAAAACTAAGGTTCGGATTTTGAGCTTGTTTGAACCTTTTATTTCTATCCTAATCTACCTAACTGATGAGCCAAGATTAAGTTGTTTGGAAAATCAAATTCACTAACCTATCAGCAATAAATTTAAAACTAATTAGTCATGATTAGGTTGTATGACTAACTAGAAGTGTGCTTTTGAGGAGTGGCATTTGAGCTTGCACACTTTCAGATTTTTTTTTCTCTTTTTGGTATGGGGTTGTACCTTCATTGTTTTTTACAATCTGCCCTCTTTTCTTTCTTCTATTGTTTTTGTATTTTTGATTTTTATAACTTTGAATGCAATGGTGGATGAAATATTTATTATGAGAAAAAGGATAAAAAAGCTTTCAGAACATGATAGGATCAAGAGAAGTAATGTTTAAGCATCCTGCCATTGACAGGACCCCCAAACAGATCAGCTCCATTCAACCCCTGCAAGAAAAATGCATTATTACCAGCAGTAGAATGAATGAGGTAAGGGCCAAGCCATAAGTTGTCAAATTTCCCATGCTTTCCCTTGTCTTCTCTCCTTGAGTCCCACTTTAAAACTTTGTCCCCAACATTGAAATTGCTGGCCTTTGTTCTTCTGTCAAAAATCTTTTTGATGTTGTCTTGCTTTTTTAATGCTTTGTTATAAACCTCCTCTCTGGTTTGCTGAAGGTGAATGGTTTGATTTATTATTCTGATCATGTCATTATCTTCAGTTTGCAACTCTTGAATCAATTTCATAACTGGCACACCAAGGCTAGTAGGAAAAATTGCAACGATACCATATGCAAGCTGATAGGGTGACATTCCAATAGATTTCTTTAATGTTAATCTGTCAGCCCAAAGTGCATGAACTAGCTTTGTGCGCCAAGTTTTCTTGTTGTCCTCCAACAGCTTCTTGATTATGTTTACCAAACTCTTTTTTGAGGATTCTGCTAGTCCATTACCTTGAGGGTAATAAGCAGTAGAGTGCCCCAAGGTAATCTGGTATTTGTGACATAATTCAACCATCTTCTTTGATCCAAATGTAGTTGCATTATCAGTGATGATCTTCCTAGGACAGCCAAATCTGGAGAAAATATTGGTCTTAATGAATTTTATAATGACTGAGTCATTGGCTTGCCTAGAAGGGATGGCTTCTATCCATTTAGTGAAGTAGTCTATGGTAGTGAGGATCCATCTATGTTGGGCATATGATGGTGGATGGATTTCTCCTATGAAGTCAAGTCCCCACTATTGAAATGGAGCTTCAACAGTGATTGGATGTAGAGGTAAGGGTAGCAGTTTCCTTTTGCCTTCAAAAATTTGGCATTTATGACGAGCAATTATCATCTTGTGTACATCAAGAAAGAGAGTAGGCCAATAGTAACTAGCCCTTAGGATTTTGTTGGCTATTGCCTTCCAGTAGAGATGACCTCCACACTCTCCTTCATGGAACTCGTGCTTAACCTTCTCTGCATCATACTTAGGCAAACATTTAAGCAATATCTCACTTACATTTTTCCAATAAATACATTTATCTATAATGCAGTAGTTTACAGCTTTTAACTTCAAAAACCTTGCCTTTGTTTTCGATAAACCGGGAGGTGTATTCAAATTAAGCAAAACAAATAAAATATCAGCATACCAAGAGGAATTCATAAAATGATCTTCAACAATGGGAGTTGAGATTTCCTCTTGTTCATCTAAAGCATCAATCATATTAATATCAAGAACTTCAAAATCGGATTCAACCATTAATCTAGCTAGACCTTGGCCTTTGAGGAGTTTAGTGGGCTTGATCTCTAAATCATATTCAAGAATAACAGCTATCCACTTGCCTCTCTTACCATCTGGGTCCTGTGTTAGAATGTCTTTCACAACTGAATTTGGGACAAAGGCAATGATGTGTGAGTGCAAGATGTATACTCTGAAGTCTTTTAAATCTTTAACCAAAGCAAAAACCTGTTTTTCCATGATGTTATACTTCAAAGGTGCATCTCTCAATGCCTTGCTAAAGAATGCAATAGGCTGCTCTTGTCCTTGTGGGTTTTTCTGTAAAAGGACAGCAGCTATTGTATGTTCTAATGCAAATGAAAAAATATAAAAATCTTTTGAAAAATCAGGACTTATTAGCACCGGTGTTTTGGTTAATGCTTGTTTCACCAACTCAAAGGACTTCTTTTCTTCCAAGGTCCATTTTACCCCTTGCTCCTTTTTCATCATGTTTTTAATGTTCCTAAGGAGCTCAACCAAGTTGGGTATGAACCTTCTCAAGAAATTAATCTTTCCAATGAAAGATTGGAGCTCCTTGATATTTCGAGGATGAGAGATTTGCAATATGGCCTCAATCCTCTTTGGGTATATCTTTATACCCTCTTCTAAAATAATGTGCCCAAGAAGTTTACCTTCTTGGAGCCCGAATAATGTTTTCTTAGGGTTTAAATATATCCCAAACTTTCTGCATTTCTCGAATACCTTTCTCAAATGTTCTAAGTGCTCTTCATCTGTCTTTGAAAACACAGTGACATCATCAAGGTAAATAATGATGAAGTAGCCTAATTCTTCCGAGAATTCTATGCATATGGCTCTCTGAAAAGTTGCACCAGCATTCATTAGACCAAAGGGAATTTTCACATATATGAAAGTGCCCCAAGGTGTAGTAAACATTGTCTTTAATTGATCATCAGGGTGAACTAAAATCTGATTGTACCCTGAATAGCCATCTAGCAAAGAAATCCTTTTGGAACCAACTACCTTTTGTAAAATATGGTCCATCTTAGGTAAAGGGTAGTTATCCTTGAGTGAAGCTTTGTTTAAGTCTCTAAAGTCTATACAAAGCCTAATCTCTCATGTTTTCTTCCTAACTGACACTAGATTAGACACCCACTCAGAATATCTAATAGGGACAATAATACTAGCTTCATACATTTTCTTGATTTCCTTCTCAACCAAAGGTAACTGAACATGGTTTATTCTGCACAACTTTTGTTTAAATGGTTTTTGGTTTTCCTTGAGAGGGATTTTATGCTGAATTATTTCAGTGTCATAGGACTTCAGATCTTTGTAACTCCACACGAAAACATCAGAAAATTATTTAAACAGCTCTATGTATTTTAGTTTATTGTGAGCTGGTAAAGTCTTAGATTGTTTAATCATCATAGGTTTTTTCTCACTGCCTATATTGCACTCTTCCACTTCAGTCTCTACAGGTTCCAGTTTTGGCTTCTTGGCCACATCGTTAAAATAAAACAACTCTTCTAAAGGGGACAAACCCTTTGGAAAAAATTGATTTTCAGACTGCAGAGCTTCTAATTCCTCTGTTTCTAAATTTGCAATCATCTCTGTTGTATTTTCAAGTTTTCTTGACAACAGATTTATATCAACAAGCTCAGGAGATGGTTCTTCTTTAGTAATAAAGTTTTCTTCACTAGGGAAGTCTATTTCATAATCTGAATCCGAACTTGGTAGTTCGAATTTGTTTCTAAACTACATGAAGTCTTCTATTTGTTTTTCTCCATCAAACACTTACCAATATTTATCGTTATCAGGGAAAGCTGGTCTAAATTTAATCTGAGTTGTACATTCTTTGGTTTCATATGGCGTTAAACATGTTCTAGCTAGAAAAGCTAAGTTGTTGGCCTGAATATTTTTGTTTCTTGGGACAAAAATGAGTTTAAATTTCTCGAATGTTTTTAATAAATCCATGACGTTGTTTCAATAGGCTCTGAGCCTAGGGTGTTTGGCATTGTATTCCCCATTTACCTGCCTAATGATTAATTCAGAATCAGCATGCACCCTTATCCTTTCGGCCCCTAATTTCTTCAATATATGCAGGCCTAAAAGAAGGGCTTCATACTCAGCTATGTTATTGGTGCACTTAAAGTTTAATTTGCAGGAATGCCCTTCAGTATGATTTTTCATTGTATTGCGAAGCCACACTCCTACACCCGCATCATTCTTGGTACAAGATCCATCAAAGTGCATACTCTAGAGAGGAATAGTTTCAGGTTCTGTTATTTGTTTACTATCCTCTTCAACTAATGTGCTCTCGGGTTGTTCTTGAAAATCAACACTTTGTTGAGTCTGTTTTAATTCCTCCATTTCTTCATTACGTTGAGGAATGTTTTCTTGACCTCCAAGGTTTAAAAGCAATGGGTGCACGATTTGTAGCTCAAGACCCGTGTTTGGTTTGCTATGGTTTACAGGTTCAACAAAATTTTTTGACACTTCTGTGTTGTCTTCCTCCTCCTCCCTATCGGCCATCAGTTCAGTTAAAGTCACCTGTTCATTGTCTGTCTCATCGTTAAAAAGAATAAATGAATCAAGGCCTGTGTTTACAGAATAGAGGGGAGAGTTTTTTGGTATGTCCTGGCTGGTAACCATGTACTGCATATGGGACTCCCTGTAAAGTCTTCTTGATTGATTTAAAACAGGGATGGTCACATATGTCATGTCCATCTGCATAGTTCCCTGTAACTTAGCTCCCCAAGATCTAGATAACAACATACCATACTTTGGGGGCACATCAGCCACAAAAATATCCATGACTAAACATTTGGCTGGGATTTGTACTAAGTTGACACAGAGGTCTTTAATTAAACCTAAGCATTTTACTCTGCTTGAGTCAAAGGAGTAAAGGTCTTTGTAAGGTCAGGTGATTTCAAGGCCTAGGCTCTCCATTACAGCTTTGGGCATTAAATTGTGAGAGGCCTTGGAATCATGCATAGCTTTGTGCAAAATCTTGTCATGAACATTTAAACTTACATAAAAAGGAGGAAACAGTCCCTCTTGATATATACCTTCAATCTTAGGACCAAATATAAGCTTTAGCTGGTCATCGTTAAGATTGACAGTGTCATTATTCTCCTCTATGTTTAAAGCCTTCAAAATTTGGGTTCTATATACATTTTGGGCAACTAATTCAGTGAGAGAAACAAAGATCTTGATTCTGGAAATTTCCTGATCCAGGCTGAAAGGAATCTGATTCTTTAAAATGCTTGTTTCAGCCTTATTAACTGCCACTCTGTTAGCAAAATCAGTTTGTTGATTTCCTCTATTTACATTTGACAAAATTGTTTTAACAGGAGTATTAGCTGTAGTGCTAACACTACTAAGGTCTACACTTTGTTTTTCATTGTTTTAAGTGCTTTTCTCTTTACCTTTATTAGAATTTATAGCCACTGTTTTGTATTTTTGTTTTGTAACTTCTGGTTTACTTACAATGTTGTTTTGTGAAGAATTTTCAGAGGTTTTGTTTTTGGGGGTTTGTTGATTGCTTTTACTCCTAAGGTCATATTCCTTTTGAGGCTCTATGATAAGATTTTCCATGTCTTGGTAATAACTTTCATCATCATCTCTTTTATCATCATAGGATGTATATAGACCTTGTTTTCTATCATAATGAACTTCAATGTCATCATTATCTACTCCCAACATATTTATATCATCCTCCTCTATTTGATCTATATTTTTTTCAACCTCACTCACATAGTTTTGATGAAAAGGAGGAGTGATCTGTTGATCTTCCTCCCTTGGTCTATTTTGAGGTTGGTTTCTTCTGAAATTCTGATTTTGGTTTTGATTTCTATTTTGAGGAGCTGATTGGTTTTGACTATCTTGTGCTCTCTTAATTATGTTCATCTCTTTCATCATCTCCTCCATCATTCTTTCCTTCTTTGAGCTAGATGTGGAAGGTGTGGATTCCTCTCTAAAGGACACTCTCTTCTCATTCTTCATTCTTGCTCTTTTCTCCATTAAGTTAACTTCCACAGCAAGAGCCCCTTTTTGCATATCTTCAACGGTTAGAGGATCTCTTTCTCTCAGCTGGTAGGCCATCTCAGGGTCAAACCCTTCTAGAAACTTGTTTAACGCTGAGCCTTGTGGAGGTTTTAGATCTGGAGGAAGTGCATTATACACACTATTAAATCTAGTGCAGTAAGCTTGTACACTTTCCCCGGTGTTTCTGTGGAGATTTTTATAATCAGAAAGTATTTTAAGAGGGTTGTTTCTGACTTCCCATTTGTTTAAGAATGTCTGATGGAAAGCTTGGGGATCATTTATACTGTGGGGGGTTAAGCCTTTAAACCATTTTCTTACTTCTCCCCCTAAACTCTGAGAAAATAGTCTAAGTTTGACAGATTCATCATCAATTTCATTTCTGTCAAAGTAGTCATTCATCTTATCCACATGTTGTGATGCATTTGTAGCATTACTGGCATCATATAATGGTATTTTGGATTGATAGTCCTGTGGAAGATTCACTAAGGGAAAAGGAAGGACCAATGGGGCATACCATGTTGCCATGATAAGAGGTGGAGGTGGATTTACAAGAGGTGGATTAACAAGAGGGAAAGTGGGTTGGAATGAAGTGGTTTGAATAGTGGATGTAGGGTGAGCAGTTGTGGATGGACCAGGAATAGATTGCTAAGCTGATCTTGGATGAGAGACACCTAAATTGGAAAGGAAATGTAAATCAGGTGGTGTGGTTTGTCTACTACCAGGATGTTCACTTTGATCCAGGGATGAAAAGGAAGACTCTGAAACTAGCTGATCTAAATCATCAAGAGACCTAGTTCTAAATGGGTTTCTTAAGTCTACTTGTGATTGTTGTAGAGCTGCAAGATTTTCAGGAATTGAATTAGCTCTCAAGGGTGATCTGAAAACAGTTGAAAATTTTATCTTAGTAGACTTCCTAAGGATACTTTCTGGGTTATCAAATATCTCAGGTGGGTTGGGGTCAGGGTAAGCTCTAGTATGAATCTTTCTAGGAGCCACTATGCTGTGTTTTTCAGACCCTACTAAACAAGAAAAGTTCAACCAAATATGACAGTCTTTAAGAGGTTAACTGATTTGTTTTACACAAAATTTAATCCTAAAATCCTCTAATTGAGTTTAAATGATGTTGTAATGATAATGGGTCTTCCCAGTGGAGTCTTAAGGTCTGTTTAGGATTGTGGAGTCTCCAAGTGGAATTTCTTAGCTCCTTTGGAGGTAAAATATTTTATGGTCCACCACCAGGTTTATTGAATACCAATCTGAAATATTTTTGGGTTTTCTGAGTAATTTTTCAGTCATATGGGTTCTAAAAGTATCCTAAATCTGTTTCAAAACTTAGCTACGGTTATGAGACAAAGACAGTCTACTCTTATGGCTAAAATAACTGATCCTTCAAGGTTTGATAAGTTTTTAAGAGAATCCTAAGGTTTCCTTAGTTTGTCACTGATTCAAATAAGTTTTATCATAATTACCATTTGCTTGGTAGTGCTTGAAAGGGCTGCTTTTACTCACTGCACAATGTTCTTGAATCAAGGGTTTCCTGAGGTCTTAAAGGTACCTAGGCTAAAAACACTCAAAATTCCCCAGTGGAGTCGTCAGAAATGTTAGGAATCTGTAATTTGCAAGATTGGAAAATACAAACTGCAGAGACAACACTATTTCAACCACTTTCGGATTCTAGGATCTAGCCCTCCTGAATCTGGAGAGGGATCTCTCCAACAAAGTGCAAAGATTGATTTATCTTTAAGGCTTTTTATGTGTGATATTAGGCTAGTTATGAAGAACGAGGTTTTGTTTGTTTTGGTTGGGAAAAGATAAATGAAGGTGAAGGAAGTCTAAATGAAGGGTGAAGGTGAATGAAAGTGAAAGAGTGATTCAGCTAAGAAGATAGGCAAGAAACAGATTCAATCCATTAGGCTATGGAGTCATAGTAGGATTTAATTGAAACAACAAGGTTCAAGAGTGGTCCATGGGGCAAGTCATCTATGTCTAAGGGTCTCTTTAAATTTGATTTTATGGAATGAAGTGAAACAATAAGAAGGGGAATTTAAACAAACGAAGAACAAAGAGCAGCCTAAGATCAAGTAAGTACTTTGAAGCTATCCTGCATTCGGCATACACTTAAGAAAGACATAAAAGTAATCTAAGATCTGGTAAGTACTTCAAAACTAGCCAGCGTTTGATGCACTTTCAATAGAAAACATTTAAAACACAAAAAGAATAGCTTAAGATCAAGTAAGGACTTTGAACCTATCCTACTTTCAGCATATTCTAAGGGAAACTTTTCAAAGCAACTGTTGTAGAAGAAACTAGAGGACAGGGCTCACCATAAATTCTCTCTATCTCTGCTTTACTTAGTAAACTTTCAAGAAAAACACATAAGATAACAGAGAATAGTCTAAGATCAGGTAAGGACTTTGAACCTAGCCTGATTTAAACATACTCTTAGGGAAAATTTCAGACAACCTTTGGAGATAAAACGAGGGGATAGGACTCACCATAAATTCTCCCTAGTTAATCTTTACTTAGCAGACACTGAAAATAACATTCAAGAATGATGTTTAAAGTAGATAGTAGGACGAGGGAATGCCAGCATTCCTAACTGCTTGAACTATATTGAATCATTCTTAAATACACAATTTAGAGGAAAACATCAAGATAGAGCTTATCAGTCAAAGAAGGGTACTATTTGACAGTAAATCCTAACTCTATAATTGATGTTCTTTATCAGAGAAGATGGACAGAATGGAAATAGAAATAAAATAAAAATTTACAATAAGAAAAACATCACCGTTGACATAGACCAGGATCCCATAAATCAACTTGTATTTGATGCTTCAAACTAGTTACAATCTTCAAGTCCAGTGGGTCTCTACAACTTCAAACTTTTCATCTCAACTTAGGTATCTTCAATTACAAACAGAGCTTACAACTGCTTCAGTAAACTATTTACATGCAACAGATATGCAGTGACCAACATTGTTTCATCTTCCACATAAGTATTTATAGAAGATATGAGGAGGTGGGATGGGATAAAAGATCTCCCAGTTCAATTAATACAGTTAATGCTTCTCGGCCTTTGAGGGGCTCGATGGAGAAGTTTACAGATATTTCCTCTGTATTAATTGTTTTACATTAATATTTAAGCTCGGTGGGGAGATTTTGTTGACTTTAAGGCTCTGTGTCATCTCTGTAGTAACTCAGCAGATATTTTGCAATACGTTCTTCGGCTAAATTAACTGTTTGGTTGTCGTGAGGCAAATATCCTCTGTTCTAGTCATTACTCAGCCTATGTTGAATGTTGTGAGGCCATAGGTGGAAATCTATTAGCTGAGAGGAATCAATTTGCCTCTGATGTGGTAGTGGAGGCATCCTCTGTCTGATAGATATTATTGATTTTCTTTAAACATGGTTAATTTAGTGGATAAGGCTTTTGATTTCGATCTTAGCCGTAATCCATTAAACTGTGGAATTAATTTTTAATCTTTTGTTCTGCTGTGGCTAGGTCTTCGACACTGATACTCTTTGATTTGTTTTTAAATTATGTGTGTCTTGTTGATGTGCAGGTATCTACAGGGCTTTTAGACTAGCATCAATGCTCATGAGGCATTGATGATACATGAGGGTTGAACCCTGCAATATGGATACTCTTTAATGAACTAAATCTTGAAGGATCGTCATCCTCGGCTTTTGTTCTTCTTTTTAAAATCATATGAAAACCTTTAGAACCTGCAAAATACATAAAATAATTAAGAAATCATGCATATTGGGTAAAAATGCTTAGGAGGCTGTGGTTAGAAGCATGGTTGTTGGATGAATGCATCCAACGGTGGAGATTTGTTGGAGAAGTGAATAGGAGGCGGTTTGGAAGAATCAATGGTGAAAATTAGATCAGATCCGTCGATCTTGCGGAGATCGACGGTCAGGAGCGGCCGGTTCAATACAATGGAGAAGGGCCGCCTTTCGTAAAAATAGAATAAATGCAAAGGAAATATGAAAAAATCCCCTGGGTGGAGGAAAAATGCATTGAGGAAATTCGGGGTTTCTTAGATGAATCTGGGCTGTCGGATCAGATTGGACCCACAGATCAACGACAGTGATTGCTCGTTGAAAGCCCTTTGGTGAAGGTGGAGGACGATAGTATATGGCCAGATTAGATCTGAGCCGTTGATCTGCAGAGATCAACGTTGGGGAGCCCACGTGGAAAAAATTCGGTGGAAAAGGGGAAAAGTGGTTTTAGAGGAGAAAACCACGGGTTTCGCGTAGTGAAAGGGCGGGGAGGCGGTTTTGCCTTTTTGAACGTGATATGCATTCCCGCCCGACACGTGGCATTTCAAAACAACTTGTATCGCGTAAATTTTGGGGATTAACATTCGTGCTGAAAGTTACGCGAAACTACGCGTCAGCCGTCAGAGCTAGCCCCTTAGTTCAAACGGTGGAGAGTGAGCGTGAAATCAACAAGGTGCGCAGGCAGAAGCAGGAAGGATGGTTTTAATCTAAGCCAGTAGATCTAAGATTGGATGGCTGAGATCAAATCTGAAGGGAGGCAAGACCCACAAGGGTCGAGCCTGTCGAGGTTAAAGGATCAATGGTCAGGATTGAAACTAGGGTTAAACGAAATAATACAAAGGCAGAGAAAGGGTTAATAAGGGTCGTTGATCCATAGATATCAACAGTTGAGATTGGCCGAAAAACATTTATGAAGCGCGTCTCATGATTTTTAACAAAAGTCGGGAGATGCATTCTGGACCATCCGATCTGGACACGTGGACGGCCTAGATGCAATCGGAGCTTTCGCAATCAGCGGGGCAATGAACATGGAAGCGCCGAAGTGATTGATTGTGGGCCGTCGATCTGCAGTTCAAATCGACAGTGGAGGATGGATCGGGGAACCGCCAATTGGAGGTGGGGAAATATTAACGCGCCCAATGAAAAATTGCCAGTGCGATACAGCGCTGGCCATTGGATTGGCCCAATGATCAACAGCGGAGAAGAGCTCCGACCAATGAATGAGCGGGACCCTTTGCAATATATAAAAACCAAAAATTCATGAAATACAAAGGTTTTCATGGTGTCGAGCGGGTTATATATGAAATGGCACTCGTATGCAGGGTCGTTGGTTTATATGAAAAGAAATAGGCCCAGGGCTTATATGTATAAGGGCCAATCAGAATCGGGAAGAAAAAGCAGGCTTTTCAATCTACCCATTTGGAATTCTCCAATGCGAGAGTGTATGGATTGTTGATCGGGGAGACAAATCAACGGTCTTTCTATTAAAAAACGTTGCACTGGCACGTTTAGTTAAAACCATAGGAAGAGGGTTTTTTACGTATTTATAAAGGAAAAATATGATCGGATGGGGTTTATTGACAAATTTTTAGGACCCAATTGCAGGTTCTGAGGTTATATTAAGCAGCAATGGGATCGAGGCTTATATACCATGGAGCCAATCGACATCAAAGGTTTATGAAACAAAAAGTGTTGTTCTCACAGCAAATTCTCCGATGCGATAAGTGCTTTCGGCCTTTAACTCTTGGTTTTTTCATAGAAAACAAGGGATTGGGAGTTATGTATAAAGGGGCCAATCGCATCGGAGGTTTCAATGAAAGAAATAGACTTGTGCGCTCCAGTTTTCTCTGATGCGATAAGCACCGAAAGGGTTTAGCTCTTGGTTCTAGCACCAAGGCATATGGTGGGGAAGTGGTTTGGACTTAGCCCAAAGGGGCTCAAGCCCATAGTCAAAAAACTTATTTTTTATGAAATTTTTAATGTTTTTTGATGGATTTGGGGGTTTCAGCAAAGTTTAAAAGTGAGTTTTAAACCTTGTAAAAGGATTTTTATGAAGGGGAAAAGGGGAATAAATGAAAAATAGAGGAATTTTATGGGGAAAAATGAAGGTTAGTTTTGAGTGTAGGAGGGGAAAAATGGGATTTTGCAGTAGTCTTTTCTTTATGGAAAACAACAGAATTTCAAAGTTTTTAAAATGGAAACATCAGTGAAGATTAAACAAAGGGTATGATGCCTTCATAAGGCTTCAAGAGATAACATTTTTAGCAATAAAACTTGTTTCTTGAAGGCTCAAAAAATGATTTAGCCACCATTTGATATGACAAATTTTATAGGTGGCTAACATCGCCTTCTCTATCTTTCCTAAACCATGCAAATTTTGTACTATTCACTTCTTTTGATTTCTTCCAGTATGAAACTAACTTCTTGTCTTTTGAGGATGCATCTCCTACATTTTCATTAGTTAACTAAGGTGCAGTTCATTTAGTATTATTTTTTGAGGACCCACATGCAGCTCTAGATGCTAAAATTGTTGACTTTGGTCCAGAAAGATTAACAGAAACCTTCCTTGATCCCATTTTCCTACAAACATATATATCTACATATAAATTAGCAAATCACAAAAAAACCAATATCTTACGCAAACAATAAAATGAAAAGAAAAATACTAAAAAACACCCGAAACATGTACATCACCCCCAGGTCTAGTGTGCATTTAGATTCATCCAATATACCAAAATAGAAAACTAGTTCATTTAAAAAATAAAGAAATAAAATTATGTTTTCCCCCCAACCCCCCTGGAAAAAAAATTACTTTTTTTATATATTGGTTATTGATGGGCTCAACAGGGGGGCCAACTCTAGGCACCCTCCCATGGCTGTGTCTACCCATAGCACAGTAGTCGTGGGCTCCATGCTGTGGGCAGATGTGCCCATGGGTGGGTGCCCGAAATCGGGCCCTCTTCTTGGCAGGGGGGCTAATCCTACCTTGAAAGGGGGAAATTCTGAGAATATTCCCCATGCCAAGCAGGGGAACCAATTCTGAGAATTTTCCTCCTTGCCTGGGAAAGGGGGGTTCCCATAATCGACCCCCTGCTAGGCAGGGGGGTCGACTCTGGGCACCTGCCCGCAACATGGTCGTCATCGTCATTGTGCTGCGGGCGGATGTGCCCATAGGAAGGTGCCCACCTGATCCCAATGGAAACCCAACATTATCTTTAGGCTCGGGAGGGCACCTTCACGTGGGTTTTTTGGTCTGCAGCCAAGTCATCGTGGGCATTGTGCTGCTGGTAGACACGCCCACGGGCGGAAGCCTACCCACGATCTGCCTGATGTGGCTCGGATGGGTGCACCCACCAGCCCCACTGCCTTCCATGGGGCCCATTGGCACGACTGCCCTAGCCACAAAAATTAGGCAAGCCATGGCCTAGGGCTGACCCAAGGCAGGACCACCCCCCATGTCCATGTGAATTTTTTTTTATATATAATAAAATTATTTTAATTGGGTTTCTATGATAATCTGGATGTACCCACCAAGAAATTTTAAAGGTAACTATTGGTAAACTTATAGGGTTTTAAAATATATACTCAATGGGATTTGAACTTGACTCTACTATATTTTAACAATTTCCTCATTTTTGAAATATTAAATTAAGTTGCTACTAAAAAAAAAAAAATTATTTTTTGGCATCCAATAAATTATTTTCTTCAAATTTCTCATTGAATGGTCCAAGTTGAAGGGGAACTAAGCTTTCAAAAGGGAGAATCTCTCATTGACAATGTTGCAGCCCCAAAAAATCATTCCAAGCTTTAAAAAAAAAAACCTCGAAAAATCTTGATGTGATGTGAGGAATATTGACAATGAAAGTTCTTATAAAGAAGAAATTACACAATTTATTTACCGCGGGGTAAATGTGGGATAAAAACTATAATAAATATTATAACAAAAATCTATAATCAAGTAAATGTTATATAGTTTAAGTAAGATTATTCTAATTTGGAAGAAAATATTAAAAGAAAATTGTGTAGGAAATTTAAATTGAAATTAGGGTCAATATTCAAGAGAATACTTTGGTATAAAGTTTTTAAATAATGTAGAAGGAAAATTTGGAGGGACATAGCCAAAATTTTGGATGGAAAATTTTTGGCAAAAATTTTTAGAGGGAAACATTGGATGGAAAATTGAATTCTTTCAGCTATATATTATCATTGGGAGAGAGATCATTTGCATCATTCAACATATGTTGTTTTAATTTTATGGATTTCTCTGATACTAAAGTTTCGTTTTATGAAGCATCAACATATTCATTGTGTAAGAACTTTATTCATATTGATGAATATAACAAAAATTATTTCACTAGGAATATAGAGTCATATTTTCCACTTAGTCCTAATCCAAGGACTATGAGAGAAATAGTGACGAATGGCGGGATGAATAATTTTAAATAAATAGAGAGTCATATTTTCCACTTAGTATTAATCATATGGAATATGAGAGCAGCAGTGACGAAGGCCAGGATGAAGAATTTCCAAAAAATAGAGACTCACAATTTCCACTTAGTCCTAATCTTAAGGACTTTGAGAGCAATAGTGATCAATGGCAGGATGAAGAATTTTCAGTGAATAGAAAGTCATATTTTCCACTTAGTCCTAATCCTATGGACTATGAAAGCAATAGTGATGAATGGAAGGATGTATAGTTTTTAGTGGATAGAGAGTCACATTTGCCATTTAGTCCTAATCCTAAGGATTATGAAAGAAATAGTGATGAATGGCAGGATGTAGAATTTTCAGTGGATAGAGAATCACATTTGCCACTTACTCCTAATCCTAAGGACTATGAGAGAAATAGTGATGAATGGCAGGATAAAAAAATTTCAGTAAATAAAGAGTCACATTTTCCACTTAGTCCTAACCCTATAGAATTTGAGAGAAGTAGTGACAAAGGCCAGGATGAAGAAGTTCCAAAAAACGAGAGTCACAATTTTCACTTAATCCTAATCCTATG
Organism: Pinus albicaulis; assembly: GCA_034641835.2. Taxonomy (NCBI): domain Eukaryota; kingdom Viridiplantae; phylum Streptophyta; class Pinopsida; order Pinales; family Pinaceae; genus Pinus; species Pinus albicaulis. Next base: position 782,770,142 of record CM076576.1, read on the forward strand.
GACTATGAGAGAAACACTGAGGAAGGGAAGGATGAAGAATTTCCAATAAATCGAGTCTCAATTTCCACATAGACCTAATCATATGGAGTATGAGAGCAACAATGATGAAGGTCACGATGAACAATTTCCAATAAATCGAGAGTCATAATATCCACTTAGTCCTAATCCTATGGACTATGAGAGAAGAAGTGATGAAGGGAAAGATAAATATGGTGAATAATATCCTCCAAGTCAGTATTTAAAAACCACAGATGATGGTATTAAAAATTTTCTTGCCGCCGAAGATGGTAATGAATATTTTTAAAAACAATGATGGTGGTGAATTTCCTAACTATATTCAAAATGATCATAGTAAGAATAGTATTCCTCCTAATGATGATGGAAATTCTTGTTCAAAGAATGATGAAAATATGGAGATGTTGCCAGCAAATATTGTATCTAGGAGGAGGAGTAGACCTTTTCATATCAATCCAATATTTTCTAGTCATACAAGGGGTAGAGTACGATATCTCACAAAAAGAAGTTCTATCAGTGATCTCATTCAAGGGACTATTGTAAAAATGATTCCTTGAAACATATGGATTTCTTGTTTTCTTTGGAGAAAAGGAAGAGCTATTTTTCAATGAATAAAAGCATGAAAAATTCATATTTATTGGGGTACATGCAATCTACACTGGCAAGTTATGATTATCATATTGGGTCTTTGTTTCTCTGTAGAAAGGCTTCAAAATGTTTCATTCAATTGGTAATTTTCATCTCTCAAGAATCCAAGATAATTTGGAAAAATATCTCATAAACGAGATTTTGGGCCACTAGCAAACACTGCAATGTCGTGGATACAAGACTTCTTTTAAAAACATGGAGAATGTTTTCCAAATAGAGATACAATACATATTATGGATAATTTCTTAAGACGATAAATCTACAACTTATACAAGGAATATGCAGAAGGTGTTGAAGTAAATGGTCGTTTTCTTACATATCAATATTTAGTCAGATATGGAGGATATAATTCAACATTGTTCGTATTCCTACGAAGACAAGGATGGAAGTTTTCAATACATGTGCTTCTCTAAAATAAAAAGGGATAAATGTCAAGGAGAACAAAGAGGTCAGCATTCATAACATTATTATTTTAAATTGTATAGTGATAAATTATGAAAATTTATTTATTAATAGGTTTATTTTATGTTATGTGTAGATTCCATTGTCAAAGAACTTCAAGAGCATCACGAACAACAAAAAAGTGAAAGGAAAAAGTTGTACAAGCATCAAAATAAGTGTTATGATAATCCAAATAAACATTTGGATTTGATAATTGATGGTATGGACCAGAAGAGAACACTTCTACCACTTTTTTTTTGTACACCCAAAAATTTTCAGGAGGAAACTTTTATCCAGTTTCACTTGGTCGGTTGTATGGTCTTCAATGGGAAAATGTTGCTAGGATTTTACTTCACGGCTCCAAATATTCATAATGATGGAAATATGGCAATAACCATAATTCATGATGTGCTTTCTCATTGGTGTGGTAATCTTCCTAAAATTTTGTATGTACAATTGGACAACAGTTGTCGTGAAAACAAAAATTGGGTTTTTTTTTTGGATATATAAACATGCCTGTTGAATTGATAATTTTTCATAAGGTAAAGGTTGGTTTCCTTCTTGTTGGTCAGAATCATGACCATATTGATGAGATGTTCAGTAGTTTTTTCAGTAACATTGAGGAGAAATGATGTTGCGAGCTTTCATTCAATAATTGAATGTATTAAGAAATCATATATTCCATAACCTATTTTTCATGTGTTAGAAGATACTGTTGACATGCGAAGGTTTATTCTATGATACCATGGTGAGGATAAATGCATTGAACAACATAATTTCATTAGCTTCCAACATCAATTTCGTATCAAAAAACTTTATGGGAAAACACTTATATGGGGCACGAAGTATTCAACTACTACATAAAGGGCACCATCATCAAGTTTGGCATTTTTGAAGTTCATTCTAGATCATCCAATATTTGTGTCAAATATATTGTTATTACAATTATTTGTTGAAGTTCATAATGCACAAAGGAAGAAGATATATATAGATTATTTTTAATGCCTGGAAGAAATTAAAAAATCCATTGGATATACATATGAGTACTTTTATGTTTCTAATTCAGTTTAGTGGGATTCCTTTTTCAATGAATAGAGTGATATCCTTTCAAGATCAGCAAATGAACATATGATTTTGAAGACTCAACTAATTTTCCCACAAAATGTGTCAAATGAACATGAGGAAACAAACATTGTTGAACAAAAAAAAAACTCAAGGTATTATTAATTCTACACAGGTGGAGGAAAGATAAATGTATACTGGTTCTAGATGATCTCATGCACAACATGAAGCCATGGAAGACCTTTATAGGGGTTCAGTATAGGATATTAAGGAGGGTTGCATGATATCGGTGTTAGCAGATGAAGATCCATATGGTTATCCATGATTACTTTCCAAGGTTATAAAGGTCATTACAAAAATTGAAGATGTTACAGGTTTTGAAGTACATTGGTATGCCACAAACACACACCCATTCAATGGTGTGTACAAGCCAGAGATGGTTGTTGATAAAAAAAATTGCAGAAAGAGAAAAAGAAAGGGTACAAATATAAATCATCGCCACACGGACCTCTTAAAATTGGATGAATTTAACATACTTTTTTATGAATTTAATTTAACAAAGATAGGAACTCTTCACTCTAGGAAAATAGAGATTCTGAAGAGGTTGTTACCAGAAGAGACTGTGTTGAGATGGCAGTCTGTTGAACCCAGTCGTAGATCTAGAAGAATTTTGAAACCTCAAGTGGTGGGCATGCATGCTGACTCAAATGGGGCAGTAGTTGATGACAGAGAATAATATGGAACATCTTCATTTGCATCCATTCATTCATCTCAATTCTGATGGTATGCAAGAAATGTGAGTGATTTTGAATAATTGTGTAAGCCAATCTATATAAATGATGTTTGCATTGAGGAATGAAAATGATATTTAACTTCCATATGATCTTACATGAAGTTATGAATAATTTTTATGTTTGTTGGATTACATGCTTTAATTATGATGAATTCATTTGTCTAAAATATTCACAATGCAACAATAACTTAGAGAAATAATTTGTGTCATTTGGTTATTTTATTTATATATTTTTTTCATAATATCATGGTTGCAATCTGTTGAAAATTTAATTTTTTTTAATTCTATGGGTGCAAAATTGTGAAATATCTTTTATCTTTAACATTATGGTTGAAAACAATTAGAATTTTAGGGATTTTTAGTGTCATGATATTATATGTTAAACAACATCGATAAAAATTGTTGGAATTTTAATGTGTTTAAATTTCCATTATTTTATATTTAATGTCATTAAAAAAAATATGTTGAAATTGTACCCGGAAAATAAAAATGGTATTATGGCACCAACATTAGTGTGTTTTTTCCATTTATTCAGCACAGGAAAATTGGTTTTACTGTCGTTTTTAAAAAATGTTGCAAATTAACTCTGAAAAAAATAAAACCTCGTTCGGGAATACACACTTTTTGTTTTTGGGTTATTTTTCATGTTTTTTGGGGGATTTTTGGCTAGAGTTCTTATTTTCAGTTTATAGTTCTCGTTTCAAATTTCACGTTGATAGGTTTAAATAGTAGAATTAAACATGGGGGTCTAATACCTATCTTAGAATCACTAAGAAGCATTTCTACCTTACATCATAAGTTGAAGTACAATCTATTTGACCATAGATACATTTTATATTCATTTACAAGAAAAAAACATAAATAGATCCATACATCATCACTCATAAAATACAATCTTATAACCAACATAATAGCAACAAAAATATCATGGATATATCATCAATGAAATCCACAAAATAACCAGTGCATTTTCAGACCAAATACCAAAGGAATGAGCTCTTCAATTTTGAATGTAAAAACCAACCAAAGATGGGACTTCCACATTCCACCCAACCATAGATTGGATGAACCAAATCTCTCTTCAACCAATCACCCCCATGTCATATTCCAAGCACGAATGTGGGAAACATAACCAACTGAAAAGAACCAAATGAGCATAAATTCTACAAGAGTTCTTCACCTACACCATGAGGAATTTGAGTTCCTCCTAGCCTCTTAGGCTTTACCGTAACCCAAAGTTTGATCTAGGGGTCACTAGGGCATACACCGAGACCATCTCTCCAGGCTTTGTCGTACATCCCATCCTGGGACTACTAGGCCCAAAAGAGAGAAATCCATTTATTGGATTTACCGTATATCCTACCATTCACTAGAAAGGATTCCTAGGCCTGCTGAGGCACACAATTTGGCTTTACCAGAACCCACAGTTTGGCTCGGGGGTTACTAGGCTAGTGGATTTGCTCTAATCTAGAGTCATTTTCAGGGACCACTAGGCCACATATTTTTCATTTCGTAGATCCACCCCACTCAACTTCGAATCCAATCTATCCATCCATCTCAACTAAAGTATGAGAAACCCTCTAAAGTGATAGGTGCTAATGGAATAACATATTTACTAAAAAATTGGCACTAGGGTGTAATGGCACAATTATGCTTTCTACATATTTAAATGTCAATATCATCTATGTCGGGGGATCTTTATAAATATGGAAATAATCATCTCAAGGTATTTGTATTAATTACTAAGGGTCTTCCACCTAACCGAGATCATGGCCATGTTATTCATTTTCAACTAAGAAGTGTACCAGAGATAAACGAAGAAGGGAAAATCATACTAGAAGTAGAAACAATTTTTTAAATAGAGATTAAGCAACCTAGTCACCCACAATTCTAGATCACATCATCAAAGAGATGAACCTACCAATGGAAGAGATGACATCAGAAGATGAATTATTATTCCAGAATCACTAATAGTTAGTCAAGTGTTGAGGATGTCACTCATTTTATGTGGAGGGGCATGTTAATCCCTATATAAGCTGAATTTTAACCCTAAAACCTCTCATTAAGCTGTAGATATTGAATGATAAAATTTATGTTGTTATATTTTTATATAGGCTAGAACCCCTCAAGAGGCCATTTTACGAAAATTGCACACCTTGTTTCCTATATATATATATATATACACACACACACACACACACACACTAAAGAGATCTAGTCCGAGAATCATCAAATATTTTCTTGTACATTGTATTTATTGTAAAAGGAGGTCCCCCCCCCCCCCAAAATATTATTGAAAATATTAGTTTGTTATATTTTTCAAGGTGCAAGGTTTATAACACAATGCTTCTAGAAATAAGTTTTTCAACACACGCCCACAATTGTATTATTGTGCCTTGGATTGTTCAACCCATACAATGATTTTGCGATATTGTGTACCATGTTATTGCCTCCAATGGCCACAAAGCCTTATCATTGTTCCATGAATATTTCCTAATTCAATTCTCCATGAAGAAATGATTTCTAAACATCAGTTTGTTCACTTCTAGAGAATTTTGGTAAATCAATTAATATACTAATAAAAGGAATTTTTTCTACAAGGGAGAAAGTGTCTGAGTAATTTTCTCCTTGAAACTAAGAATATAACTTTACTACTTATATATCTTCATATTACTCTCTTATTCCATAAACCTTTAACTTCTTTTAAAATACCAATTTCAATCCAATGGTCTTATTTTCTTCTGGTAACTCTTCTAAAACCATTTTTTTTCTTTGTTTTAAATATTAAATTTCTTCCTTCATTTTATTTTTCCATCGAACATTTTTAGGAAAATATATAGCTTCTTAAATAGATTTAGTATCTTCACTAATAAAGATAATCCACAAAAATAATCATAATATTCACCATCCTCTCTTCTTCCTCAACCATAGACAACGTAGAGAATAAAATTTTCTTAACTTCTAAATAATCCTTTAAGGTATCCCACTTTCCTTACAATGCTCTATGCAAGTTGGTTAGGACGTCTCTATTTATAAAAGGAACAAATATTAACCATACATTATTCCTATTTATCTCAAAAATTTCTGATGAACAATATTATGGATGCTAGATATTAGCATGTCTACAAACCATGACACGATATGAATCTTCACAAAAAAATTCTCTCATAACACCCATATGGGTGAATAAAATGAATGAATCATTTTTTAAATGGTAAAATAATTATTTTCAATAAATATAAACATATATCAATATCAATATCAATAAATAATAATAATTAATAATTACTAAAAATACATATCCTCAAGAAAGGACATGCATCTTAGCGAAAATGTACCCAACTTAGGTATTTAAATGGGATCCTCATCTATAATAATCATACTACAAATTGCAATATTCATATACCTTTATTAAATATATTATTTATCAATTTTTATTCTATATATATTATTTATTCCATATATACTTTTATTCATATTATATTCCTACCCACTTAAAATAACATTTTCCTTCACACTTTATTTTTCTTTCTATTTATACTTTCCAATATTGTGATTTACATTATTTTTCCAATTGTAGCGACACTGCCATACATTTCCTTGCAAGCTTGCATAACAATTAACCATTTGTTATCTTTGAAAGAATGCATTTGCATCAATGTTTCAGTGCCTTGGCAAACCTCCAAGGTCGAAACATATCAATACGTACTTAATATACAAGTTAATGTGTAGCCTTAGTGATAATGGTTGATTCCAACCACTACTATTATAACTCTTAGGTTTGATGTTGATTCCAACAACTACTACTATAACTGCTAGTGGGTCATCATCGCCCCCTTCACAAGGCCACTATGGAATTTGACCATGGGAGCTTGTAATCAAATTTTAAGTCACTTTCCAATTATGATTTCTAGAATGCTATCATCAATTCAAATATGAAGATTGAAATAATATTAATTTTAAATACATAATATTTGCATAAAAATATATAAAAAGGAAAAACCAGGTTTTCTACCAAGTGGTAAGAAATAACTGGCAAGGAAGTAGAGCTAGTAGAGAAGATCAACTTTCATGAGAAAGGTTTTATGGAAAACAAAAGATAATCGAAGGAATAGATTAAAAAAAAATTGAATTTCTTATCAAAATTGAGTTTTGGAATACTATGCAATTGGAAATATTTTGAATTTTGTTGTCGTATGAGCTTAGGAATTGAAAAAAATAAGTGTTGTTTTGAACCGCAGGACAATTTTGTACACAATAATGTCACTTTCTTTTTATATTTAAATTGATACAACATGTGTGATTATTATTAAATTATTTTAGTTGTGGAGAGCTACCACGTTGTTGTATAATTTATATTTTAGAAAATGTGTTTAAATTTTAGGATAAATCACTTTTTAGATGGAATCAATGACATCATAGGTCCTAAAAACACAACAAACAATCATATAGTAGATAATATTTCCACATATAGTTTCATAGAGCTATAATCCTAACTCATGTATAAATTGAACAATTTTAGTCCATTCATTTAACTAGATGAAATGGATCTCTCATGTGAAATTTATAACTTGAGAATGAGTTTGAAATCATATAGTGAATTTCATAATTTTCTTAGTTACCCGAGAGAGTCGAGATACAAATTCAAATTGGTATTATTTTTCCCATAGTGTACTCATCTTCGACATGGCTATGAGGTTCTCCATGTTTGTAGTAAAATCATATCGGACACACTTCCATCTCTAAAACCTACCAGAGACTCTGCAAGCATGAGGCAAGAAATATTTTTCTTTTACATTCTGAAAATCCTTTCCCTGTCCATATGCTACTTATGTTATTTCGGTGTCTATGGGAAATGTTATCCCATACAAGATTAATCACTCCATCCAATTGTTTCGTTAAATACCTCTCTGCCTTTGACCCAAACATTTCACTTTCTCAATTTTTCTACGATTTGACCTTGTTCCTAAAATATTTGAAGCTACTAAAGGATACATGCCAAATCCATTGTCTTTTCCTATGGGGTATATATCAATAGGAATTTTTCCAAAATAATCAATAGTTGAACCCAATAGCAGAATTTTTCCTTCATTACCAGACTCAGTAAACTTATTTCCTAGCACTAAAATGTGAGACAATATTTCTTCAAACCTCTCATTGAAGCTTATCATTTGTTCTAAAAATCCATAATAAAATTGGTCTTCAAATTCATGTCTATGATATAGAGTCCAAACATCATTTGATATCCAGGTAAAAGTGGGAATGATATTTGCAGGAAGAGGATAACCTTAATTGGACTTCAAGTCATCAAACAATAATGTCAAAACTTCACTTGTTAGCTTTTTAAGTTTAATAAGTTCAATATAAGAGTACGACACATAAGGACCATCAAGGTCTAATTTTCTAGCTATCAGAGATAAAACTCAACACAAAAACTTGAAGATAATTTTCCTAGAGATTGTAATGTATACATAAATCCAACCCCAAAATCTACAATGATTTCACCAAATGTCATCGAATCTTGTTGACTATTAATTAAAAAATTGCTAGAGATTGTACTATGTTGACCATTAAACACTAATTTTGATTATTCTAACACCTCCCCTTAATCAGGACCGACATGTTAAATTTTTTCCTGGTCTAAGTCTCAGCTAGGTTACAACATAATTTGGATTTTCTAAAACACAGAACTTACTTCTACAAATTTCAAATTTAGCCTTTCCAAGTGGCTTGATGAATATATCAGCCACATTTTCATTTGTATTACAATATGTAAAGTCAACTTATTTTTATTTCATTTTCTCTCATACAAAATGATGTTATGTTTCTATATGCTTTGATGTTGGGCAACCAACTCACAAAATAGAAGACAATATGGATCAAAGACTTAGGAATCAGCCTCTTCGAGGGGGAAAACCTCCTTTACATTACATAATGAAAAATTCTTGGATGATTCAAATGAAAAAACCTTCTTTCTATAAATAGAATTCCAAGGGTTCGTAATATAATCCTAGTCGGCATAACAATAATAATGTAAGGGCACAAAAATAACAATAGGGGGTGTCTATGGGGCACAATAATAACAATATGGGGACTACATGGGCATAAAAATAACAGAAGGGGGATACACTAAAAGAAAAAATAAATGGATACACTATTATTATAGGGACCTAACATTCCCCTCTCCTTCAAAAAAGTGTTGTCCTCAAAGTTTGAGGAGTTCTTGATTCTTCAGTATAAAATTCTCACCCTCTCATATGGAATCTTTTGTGGGTAAGTTCTTCCACTTGTTGAGATACTCTGAAATTCATCAATTTCCTAGATCTTGAGTTTTGCTTTTGTGGTTACTTCAGGTTCCAATATGATTTTTCCTTCCTCGTCAAGTTTTGGCAATATTGTTTGCATTGGGATTTTGTCACCTATAACCTTATTTAAGCATGAAACATGGAAAATTGAGTGCACTAGGGAAGATGCAGGAATCTCCAATCTGTATGCGATAGTACCAATATTTTGAAACACCTTGTAAGGACCATAATAATTTGGAGATCATTTATTATCCTTCTTAGCTTTCTTGAGAGACATTTGTTTTTATGATTGTATTATTAAAAATACCCAGTCACCTACATCAAAACTTCTTTCACTGCAATGTTGATATGCATGTTCTTTCATTCGATTCTGCTCCAAAGTTAGGTTATCCTTTAAGAGTTAGAGAACTTTTTTTTGATGCTTGATGTGATCTTCCACTGCTTGAACCTTATAATTTTCTCTTTAATATGATGTGATGGTCGGTGGATGACATCCATAAAGTGCCATAAATGGGGTCATTTTTTCTACAAGGTGGAATGAAGTGTTATACTATCATTCAGCTAGAGGTAACCACTTGAAACATTTTTCTTTTCTATCAGATACAAAGCAACGAAGATATCCTTTGAGAGTCTCAAATACCTTGGAATTATTTTCCAAGAATTTTTGGAGATGTGGAGAAATAGATGATTTCGATGTTTGAAACTCTAGTGAGAATAATTGTGAAATTATGTCTCATTATTCTTTATTTAGCAGCTTTGTCATGCCATTAGAGCTAATTATCTTTCCTAGTTTCTGTATGATACCCCTTAATTCAACTTCTTTCCTTCCCAAAAAAAATTCAAAAAAAGCTCTTAAAAACTAAAGGCTATCATACCCAAGGATTGTAACGATTGAGCTCCTAATACAACATCATCACCGCCTATTGGAATGGAAATCATTGGACTATTCAATACATATTCCCCCATGGTTAGCATGATATTATGACACTTTCCATAGATATGTATAGTTCTTCCATTTGCAACCATCACTTGAAACTTTGGTGTTCAATATAGGAAGCAATTCAATTACTTGGTTATTTTACAATGAATAAAATTACAGGTACTACCCGAATCAATCAATGCTATTACCCTTTTCTTCTTGATATTTCCTTAATATTGAGAGTTTTAGGAATGGTAATTCCTACAAATTCACTATAAGATATGGTTGGATTCATTTTTTCTTTATCTAGGGTTGGTTCTTGGTGTATATCCTCTTCTTTTGAAGTTTCTTGTTCCTTTTCTTAATCCTCTTCACAATCTATGTAAAGTAATTCCTTCTTAACACACTTAAGACCTTTAGTGTATTTCCTATCACAACTGTAACAAAACCCTTTTTCTCTTTTTTCTTCCAATTTTTATGGTCTCAACCTTGTTGGTTGTGGAAGGCTATGAGTAGCAACACTTGCATCTTTATAGTTGTGAGTGTTGCCATAATTTTTCTTTCAATTTTTCTTGCCAACGTGAATGCCTTCTCCAATGAATCAGGTTTCCAAAGGTGAACCTCATGTTGGATGTTATCCTTTAAAGTTCCTATGAAGACATCAATCTTGTGCTCCTCTGGAATATCTTTTACCCTTATATTCAATTTTTGGAAGTCCTCAATGTGCTCCATCATTGAACCCTTTTGTTTGAGATTTATCAATTGGCTAAAGAAGGTGTGTCTCTTTCTATCCTCATCATGTGATATCATTTCCTTCGTAAAAAATTACCAAGTGACAAGTTTTTTACGAGAGTAAAGCCATTGATATCATACAAACTGATTGGGTTATAAATATGGTGTTGTAATGCTTACATTTTGTGTGTTTTTAACATTATAGAGATCGAAATATTTCTCCATCTGTAGTATCCATGTTACGGGATGCTTGCCATCAAAATTCCTCATACCGATATTTAGAAAATGGTGGGTCTTCAATACAACATTATATTCTATGAATTCATGATTAACATTTCTTTTGTTCTCGTCATGATTTTTCTCTACTACCTTTTCGTCATTAGGAATTTTTTCTTGTAGCAACTTTGTTAAACATTCCTTCAAACCTTCAAGTTTTTCTTCCATGCCCTTCTTTGAACCATACATTTCTTATTTTAAATCATTCATGTCACCTTTTAGTTCATCTTTGGTTTCTCTTTCTAAGAGTGAAATTTGTTGCACTTGGTTTTGTAAATTTTATATATCATGTTGCATGTCTTCCTCTTATTCATGCGTCATAGTAGAGATTTCATGTTTCTTACTAGGTGTTTCCATTTTATTTCTTCAGGTAATCAATTAATCATATTTATGCTTCAATATTCCCTTGGAATTACTTCAAAATGATTTTTCAAACATAAGTTATGTAATTTTAAAAAAATATACACACCTCTTTCTTGCTTTGTAGGAGATCGATATTGAATATGTTGTATCTATGTAATTATGGATCTCCAAGGTTTGAATTTTGGTCTTATAGTATCCCTCTAATTATTATTTCTAATGCCATAGGTCAAACCTAATTTGGGTTCTTCAAGGTAAAGTTATGACTGATCTCCCACAATGCCCTAATTATGGATTGGTTCAGTAGAGATAACTTGTATGACATGATATCTGTCACTGTTTCCACCTTAGGCTCTGAAATTGATACACAAGAAACTATATCTCGTTCAATTTCAGACTATTTACAAAATTCAAATATGATTTCTTAAACAAAATTTATGACGATTTTCCATCAGTCACCTGTTTGAAATGAAATTCTAGAGCCTGTAAAAACCCTAACTTACTGATACCATATCTAAAAAAATGTAGCGAACCAAGATCTGAAATTGTTACATGATATTCATCAAGATTTCGGCTCCATGTGGTAAAATTTTTAGCTTCTGAAGTTTTTTATAAAAACAGTTATAGAGAAAATTCCAAGCTGGCATGTTTGAATAAGCGAAACCCTAGAATCCCAAGCTCCAAGACCAAATGTTATGCAACCAGTACACAAAATAGAAGAAATATGGATAAATGACTTAGGAATCAACATATTCAAGGGGGGAAACATCCTTTACATTATATAAATGAACAATTATTGGATGATTCAAATGAAAAAACCTCATTTCTATATATAGTAGTCCAAGGGGTATAATCCTAGCAGACATAACAATAATAATGTAAGGGCACAAAAATGACAATAGTGGGATTCTATGAGGAACAATAATAACAATATGGGGACTACATGGGCTCAACAATAAAATTAGGGGGCTACACTAACAATAACAATAAGGGGCTACACTAGTATTATAGGGACCTAACATTTGACCTTGCATGGTATATAAGAATTTTTTCCAATTTGATAGTTCCTTGATTGTCAAATATGATTATTGTGGGTGCTTGTTTTGTTTCTCCAACATCTTCAAGTATCCTTCTAATCCATATTTATTTGCAATTATCAATGCTTAATGCTTTATACTAAAGAATTTTCTATTTCTTATTGCTCCATGATATCACTCCTAAACCTATATTGAACACGTATCCAATAGTATATTTCTGGTCATCTAGATTTCCAACCTAGTTAGAATCAAAATCACCTACCAAATCAACATAAAATTCATTCGCGTACATAATACCAAAATTAAGTGTTCCTTTCATATATTGAAAGAAATTATTTTTCCACTTTTCAGTGGCTTTCACAAGGCTTAGCCATGTAACTTACTATGCTGACAAAATACATTATATCTAGCCTAGTAGTGGTGAGTAATTTCAGACTTCCAACCAATTGATGATAGAAGGTTTCATTTAGTTACAGAAACAACTCCAAAAATAGAATAAAAGAGAGATCAACGCCTTAGAAATAAGCCACTTTGAGGGGGAAACCTCCTTTACATTACCTAAATGAAAAATTCTTGAATGATGCAAATCACAAAAACTCCTTCTATATATAGGAGTCCATGGGATCACAATATAATCCTAGCCAACCTAACAATAATAATGTAAGGGCACAATAATAACAATATGGGGGTTACATGGGTACAACAATAACAATAAGGGGGCTACAATAATAACAATAATGGATTACACTAGTAATATAGGGACCTAGCATGCCCTTGTCCTTTAAAAAAGTGTTGTCCTCAACGTTTGAGTAGTTCTGGATGCTTCTGTATAAATGTTTCATCCTCCCATATAGAATCTTCAGTGGGTAAGTTCTTCCACTTGACAAGATACTTTGAAATTGATTGATTTCGTAGTTGTTGAGTTCTTGTTTCCGTGACTGCTTCAGGTTCCAATATGATTTTTCCTTCCTCATCAAGTTATGGAAATATTGTTTGAACTATAAGTTTGTCACCTATAACATTCTTTAAGCATGAAACATGGAATACTAGCTGCACTCGCGAAGAAGCAGGAAGCTCCAATTTGTATTCCACAGTACCAATCTTTTGCAACATCTTGTAAGGACCACAATACTTCAAGCGATAATTTATTATCCTTCTTAGCTTTCTTGAGGGACATTTGTTTGTATGGTTGTAGCCATAAAAACACCCAATATCCTACATTAAAACTTCTCTTGCTGTGATGTTGATCTTCTTGTTGTTTCATTCAATTTTGTGCCAAATTTAGGTTATCCTTTAAGAGTTGGAGAGCTTGTTGTTGATGCTCGATGTGATATTCCACTGCATGAACCTTAGAATTTTCTCTTAAAGATGATGTGATGGATGGTGGATGATATCCATAAAGTGCCATAAATGGGGTCATTTTTTATGCAGTATGGAAGGAAGTGTTATACCATCATTCAGCCAGAGGTAACCACTTGACCCATTATGTTTGTTTATCAAATACAAAACAATGAAGATATCCTTCCAAAAAAAATTTCAATATATGAGTTTGACCATTGGATTGATGATGATAAGATGAGCTATGAGCTAGTTGAGTACCCAAACAAGAAAATATTTTTTTCCAACAATTTCCATTAAAAGTGGTATCACTGTCACTTACTATAATCTTTGGGTTTCCATGTAGCTTTTGAATTGTTTCCATAAATGCAATATCAATTGTACTTGCCCTAAATGGATGAGATAATGCACAAAAGTGTGCATAGTTGGTAAGTCTATCAACTACCACCATGATGACACTCTTTCCTTCAGACTCAGGTAAACCTGTGAGAAAATCCATCAAAATCTCCTACCAACGTTGACTTGGAATGGATGAAGGTTGTAGAAGACCCGAGATCTTAACTGTCTCAACTTTATTTTTCTGGAAAACCAAAAATTCCGCCACAAACTTTTAAATATCAGATTTAAGGCCATCGCAAGAAAAATATTTCTTCACCCTGTGGTAAGTTTTTAAAAATCCCAAGTGTCCTCCTAAAGGAGAAGTGTTCAATTCCAAAAGAATCTTTTGTTTTACTTAGGAATTCTTACAACGATATAAGTGATATTTGTACCTTAAGGAATCATTTTTACAACTAAATGTATCAGATCTACTAGGATCTTGTTGCAAATTTTGAATGAGTGTCCACACTTCTTCGCCCTTCTTCCATTCATCCCTTGCTTTGGTTATCCAATCTGGTTGGATAATAGAAATGGCATAAAGAAATTCTTACACCTCTTCATCCTTTCTTGAGAGTGCATCTGCAACAACATTTAGCTTCCATTTTTTGTAGATGATTTCAAACTCATAACCTAACATATTTTTGACCCATTTTTGCTACTCTTTTGAATATAGTCTTTGTTCGAAAAAGTTTTTAAGACTATCATGATCATTTTTTACCTTGAAGTGTCCTACCATTAGGTAAGGTCACCATTTCTTTAGTGCATGTAGTATTGCAAACATTTCCTTCTCATAAATAGCTTTCTATAAATATTTTCCTTTGATTAGACGACTTTCAAAAGTAATGGGTCTTCCTTCTCGCGTTAAAACAACACCAATTCCATTTCCTGAGGCACCACATTCCAAAATAAAGGTTTTTGTGAATTTTGGCATAGCTAAGACCGGTGCTAGGCACATTTCCTCTTTAAGATGTTCAAAGGGCTTAGTTTCTTCAAGAGTCCATGATAATGCATCTTTGATTAAATAATGTTGTTAGAGGTGATCCTATTCTCCCATAATTCTTAACAAACTTGTGGTAATACCTTGTTAACCCAAGAAATCCTCACAACTGCTTTACGGTTGAGAGGAATTTCCAATCCTTAATGGCTTTAATTTTGTTAGGGTCTACCTTAACACCCTCATGAGATACAATATGACCCAGATATTCCACCTCTTATACTACAAAGAAACATTTGGACATTTTTTCATATAATTTTTTCTCCTCTAATAGTTTGAGCACCCTGTCAACATGTTGAACATAATCCTTCCAAGACCTACTGTAGATTATTATATCATCAAAAAATACTAACACAAATTTTCTAAGGAAGGGTTTGAAAATGGAATTCATCAACCCTTGAAATGTATAAGGTGCATTGGTAAGACCAAAAGGCATGACCAAAAATTCATAATGACCCTCATGAGTTTGAAATGTTGTTTTCAGAATATCTTCAGTCTTCGTTCTAATTTGATGATATCCTAAACAAAGATCCAATTTGTGGTGTCAACCTTGTAGGTTGTGGAAGTCTAGGAGTAGCAACACTTCCATCTTTATAGATGTGAGTGGTAGGCTTCCTTGTCGCCATAATTTTACATCCAATTTTTCTTGCCAACCTGAATGCCTTGTCTAATGAATCAAGTTCCCAAAGGCGAACCTCATGCTGGATTTTATCCTTTAAAGTCCCTATGAAGACATCAATCCTATGTTCCTCTGGAATATCACTTACCCTTATATTAAATTTTTGGAAGTCCTCATTGTGCTCCACCACTGAACCCTTTTGTTTGAGATTTATCAATAGGCTAAAGAAGGTGTTGCTCTTGGTATCCTCATAATGTGCTATCATTTCCTCCATAAAAATTGGCCAAGTGACAATTTTTTACTGGAGCAAAGCCATCGATACCATACAAATGTATTTTTCTCTAAATATAAAGTTCCAATGCATACCTTTTGTGTGTTTTGCACATTATTAAGATCAGGATATTGCTCCATCTATAGTATCCATGTTACGGAATCCTTGCCATCAAAATTCCTCATATCAATCTTTAGAATATGGTGGGCCTTCCATCCAGCATTCCAGTTTATGAAATCATGATTAAAATTTATTTTGTTCTCATCATGAGTTTCCTCTACTATATTTTTGCCATTAGGAATCATTTCTTGTATCAACTTTATCAAGCCTTCCATTTCTGCTTTTATATCCTTCTTCATGTCTTCCATTTTTTCTTCCATGTCTTCCATGTCATTCTTAAAACCATCAATCTTAGCTTCCACGCCTTTCTTCAAACCCCCAATATTATCTTCCATGTCTTTCTTAAAACCATCCATATTATTCTTAAAACCATCCATCTTCGCTTCCACGCCTTTCTTCAAAACTTCCATTTCATTTTTTTTTGCTCTTTGCGAGAGTGAAATTTGGTGCACTTGCTCTTGTAATTTTGATATAGCATGTTGAAATTCTTCATCTTCATGATTCATAGTAGAGTATTCTGAGGGCTTAATCATTATTGAATTATTTTTAGGGGACATCTTAGAACCCAATACTGATATATATGCTTCAATATTCCCTTGGAATCACTTCAAACTAATTTTTAAAATAAGACTTATGCAATTTGAAAAATTACACACATTTTTCTTTCTTTTGAGGATCTCAATATTGAAACTGAATTATATCCGTGATTGCGGATATTCAATATCTGAAATTCGCTCTTGTAGTAGCCGTATGAATCTTGTTTTAAATGCCACAGGTATGACCTGATTTGGATTCTTCAAGGCAAAGTTATGCCCAATATCCCACAATGACCTAATTATGGACTCATTTAGTAGAGTGAACTTGTACAACATTCCATCCACGTGTCATTGTTTCCTTATTCAACCCTGAAACAAATGCACAGGAAACTACAGTCCATGTATTTTCGGCCACTTTTTACAAAATTCCAATCTGATGCTCAAAGAGAGAGTGATGTCGATTTTCCCAAGGTCGCCTCTTTTAGATGAAATTTTTGAGCCTTCAAAAACCCTAACTTCCACAGATCATATCTCCGAAAATTTTTCGAACCAAGATCTAAAAGGTTTACATGAAGTTCCTCTAGATTTCGGCTTCGTGTGATAAAAATTTCAGCTTCTGAACCTTTGTAGAAATTTATTTATAGCGACAATGCCACGATGACCCATTTGAAGTAGTGAAACCCTATAATCCAAAGCTTTGATACCAAATGTTATGAAACCGGCTCCAAAAGTGGAAGAAAAGAGAGATCAACACATTAGAAATAATCCACTTTGAGGGGGCAACCTCCTTTACATTACATAAATGAACAATTCTTGAATGATACAAATGAAAAAACCTCCTTATATATATAGGAGTCCATGGGGTCACAATATAATCCTAGCCAACCCAACAATAATAATGTAATGGCACAATAATAACAATATGGGGGTTACAGGGGTACAATAATAACAATAAGGGGGCTACACTAACAACAATAAGGGACTACACTAGTAATATAGGGACCTAACACATTCACCTCTTTGGTTCAATCATCACTGTACAATTTAGCATTATTTTCTAAAGGAGTAGAAACTACCTTGCATTCAATCATATTGAACCGTTTAAGGATTTCCTTTATATATTTTCTATGTGTGATTAGTGTATTACTAAATTCCCTCCAAACTTCAAGACCTAAATAGTAATTCAATTCACCAAGATCCTCCATCTCAAATACCTATGACGAATGACTTTTAATTTCCTTAATCAACTTCGATTCATTGCCTATTATGATCATATCATCAGAATATATGGATATCAAAGAAACATTCCCATCTTCAATTGGCTTTATCTACAAGTTAGGACCATTTTTTCTTCTCATAAAAGAAAGAATAAATTTTCACTTACCAATGTCTTGATGCTTGTTTCAAACCATATAAAGCTTTGTTTAACCTCCAAACAAGATCCTCTTGCACTTGTTTTATAAATCCTTCAAGATAACCAAATAAACTTCTTTTAACTCACCATTAAAAAAAGTATATTTGACATCTAAATCATGCATTTTCAAATTATGTTTCTAGTGAATTCAATGATTATTCTATTTTTTTCAACTTAGCTACATGTGAAAACGTATCTTCATAATCAATTCCCTCCTTTTGTGAATAACATTTTGCAACCAATATAGTTATATACTTATCAATAGTTCCATGGAAATTTTTGTCAAGAATACCTTGAATTTATTTTTTATAGATTGTACATCGCAATAGTGTAAATCTTAGTTCATGGGTAAAGGAACCATAAGGAACATTGGTAAAAGAATACCCTGCAATGGTAAAACATTTTTGGTAGAGAAATAAATATTTCCCTTTCCTTTCAAATCCATTATAGTGTAAACCATTGTATTAATGGATGTAATCGGATTGTGTTAGTAAATATGATAACCTTAGGGAATTAACAACCATGGAAAATGCAAAAAGATACTTACAACTTGGAAAGGTAATCAATAATTGGTGGCTAAATCAAATGAGATCAATTCATGAATCCAAGGAAGAATTTGATAAGTAGATAAGTGATAAAATTAGTAATGAGTCATGAATTAATGAGTTATAAATTTTGAGGAAAGTGGTACAAAATTTCAATTGTGGTTAATATAATGGGGGTTGTTGATCAAGGAAGACCGCTCTAAGAAAAGGGAGAGCGAAGGGATTTCCACATGATCCAATGGAAAAACTTGAGGTGACATGTGAGTGGATGTAGTGGGTATACAATAATGGGTTCAAGACATTGTAATAAGGGGCTATGCTCAATGAAAAATTTGAAAAGAAACCAACAATAATTTGCATATGAAAACTACAACTGAAAGGTGTGTATGTTAATATGTTCTCATTGTTTGGCAAGGAATAGATCATAAAGCTAACAGACATGTTACCCTAGGAGGAAGTGGAGCCAATAAACCACCTAATCCTTACACATTTTTATCAAAGTGGGGTTACTATTATGAATCATGTTAGTCAATATTTCATTTCACATTAGTAGTTAAGGAAAAGAAGGAAATATTACAAGTACTAGTGGATGTTTGTTAGGTTGTAGTAATAATTTGAACACCAATAGTATTGATTTTTTTTTCAAACTAATATGCTAAATAATTGTAATTTGACTACAAGAGGGAGAGAGAGAGATTGAATTTTTCAATACTTCTAACACAAATGTCTATAATCCAAGTGGGATCCATGTTGCATCTATTTGAGCTCTGAAGAAAATGTGATGGTAATATTGAGAAACATTATTACTTATATGAGGCTAAGTGGAGTTTTAAGAACATTATAATCAATAAAATAATATCAACATGATTTAAGTGAAGCATTGGATAAGGAGATAAGTGATAAATGTAGTAATGAGTCATGAATTAATGAGTTATAAAATTTGAGGAAAGTGGGACAAAATTTCAATTGTGGTTAAAAGAAAGGGGGTTGTTGATCGAGGAAGACCACTCTAAGCAAAGGGAGAGAGAAGGGATGTCCACATGATCCAATGGACAAATTTGAGGTTCCATGTGAGTGGATGTAGAGGGTATACAATAATGGTTTCAAGACATTGTATTAAGGGGCTATTCTCAATGACAACTTTGAAAATAAACTAGCAAAAATTTACATATGAAAACTATAACTAATAGGTGTGTATGTTAATATGTTCTCATTGTTTGGAAAGGAAGAGATCAAAACACTAACAGAAATTTTACCCTAGGAGGAAGTGGAGCCAATAAAGCAACTAATATTTACACATTTTGATCATAGTGGGGTTACCATTATGAATCATGTTAGTAAATATTTAATTTCACATTAATAGTTAAGGAAAAGAAGGAAATATTACAAGTACTAGTGGATGTTTGTTAAGTGTAGTAAGAATTTGAATACCAATAGTATTGATTTGTTTTTAAACTAATAAGCCTTGTAATTTGACTAGAAGAGGGAGAGAGAGAGAGAGAGAGAGAGAGATATATTGAATTTATCAATACTTCTAACACAAATGGCTATAATCCAAGCGGGATCCATGTTTCATCTATTTGAGCTCTCATGAAAAGATGATGGTAATATTGCCAAGAAACATTATTACTTATATGAGGCTATGTGGAGTGTGAATAACATTATAATCAATAAACTAAGATCAACATGCTTTAAGTGAAGCTTAGAGGTCACATTGTTAGAAAATGTGTTGTCATCAATGTTAATGCCAAGGGAAGAATGTACAATGAGTTTTCATTGATTTCAATATCAAGGGGCGTGTGTTTGGACACAAGAGGAAATTGCTTGGATCAAAAGTGGATCAATGAATAAACGCATCAATGTAACTTAGATGAGATAAGTGGTTCTTATTCATTTCAAAGGGTCCTACATGCTCAATGCTTAATCGTTGGAGGGGGGGGGAGGGGTAGTGTTCTAACACTCATGGATAAAGGCACTTTCCACATGCTATAACTAACACCTCGAGCATAAATGCATGGTCTACATGTAAATAATATAAAACATCTCCAACACCTATTTCAGGGATCAAATTTTAATGTGTAAATTAAATGACTAAAATTCTCATATTAATAAATTTGATACATCTTAAAACTTAATATATCCACGAATATAAGCTACTAATTATGATTTATATTATGTTGAAAATAAAATCATATATTTACGTCGTAAGGCATTCCTCTTTGATAGAATGTTAGACAATTGAATATTTTTAAGCCCTAGGATTAATAATTAATAAATAAAAGAAAACTAATAGTTAAATAAATTAATGGGGAGGTTTAAAAACTAATCAAACAAATTGTTTGTTCCTTAATCGTTTCTATATGGATTAACCAGAGACTTATTCCCTTCTAGGTTTTTTACCTGAATGTGTGCTTTGGCCTTTTTTATGGAAACTACATCCCACCGGTAAGCAAGGATATACCAACATCATGTTGGATTTACATGCCACCAACAATGAAAACTCAGATTGAAGGTGGATTCATTCTTTTTTATCGCCTGGTAAGGTTAAACTACAACTCACTTAATATTGTGAATCCATTTTGTTCTTATCACATACTACATTTATATTTTATTTTGATATTCAACGAAAGGTACTCTTTCAGTTTCAAACTTATTATAAAAGTAACTTTCGTTTCAAACTTATTATAATCGGTTTAGATGTTTCTTTTTCCAAATTTTAATTTCATTCCACTTTGAATTGGTACATGGATTGCTTAAATGAGAGACAACTTAAGCTCTACAGAATAAATAACTACAGAATTAACTTGGGAAAAGCCATCCAGTAACTTCTAGCTCTTGGAATAAGTTGGAAATAAATATTTATAATCATGGGACAACTATATGAATTTTCTTCAAATCCTAAAGCAAGTTTCAAGGATTCATGGACATTTCCTTCTGGTGCGACCATCAAATTTTTCATGCGAGGAAGGAATCGTAATTTCAATCAAACACTAGATACCATACAAATGTAAGGGTACTTATTGTCAAATCTCATTGTCATATTAAATGCATAAAATTATCCATCGCATTCCTTTCCTTCTTTTACCTTTTTTTAGCATGTCCTTGTTGTGTGAAGTGAATACTCTAATTACACCTATATATATCCTTTACCATATGGAAATTTGTAAGGAAAAAAACTAAAGGACAATACTTAGTTAAGGAAAATGATTACCTCAATATTAAATTTCATTAACTGATGGATATCACTCTTACAAGAGAAATCAACAATTTAGTTAATTGGTTAATGTAATATCAATTACAAGGGGCGGATGGAAGTGGGAATTGCTTTTATTTTTCGTGTGACTGATATTTTAAATTACATGTCATATAAAATTAAGTTATTTTTCTTTCATTAATTAGTATCATTAATATTCATGAGAAGTAATATTTTATCACATGGGAATTATAAATGAAGTTTTATTTAATATTTTATAAATAATTAAGTTATGGTGTTTAGGGGTAAATCTGTGTATTTTGGAATAAGGTTTTTAGAATTTTAATTTAATTATTTAGTAAATGGATGGTAGGAATGTAATGTTGGTGAAATATTTTAGAATATTTTAAAAAATATACCTAAATCAAAGGTTAAGACTTATCTACAAAATTAATTTTGTTTGTTTCTCTCTTTTAATTAGATCGATTAATTAAAAAGAAATTATCATATGAACAAATGTCATATAAAATGAGTTTGTGGTTTTTTGGGTATATGGTATAGATAAGCCATAGTATTGGCTCATGATATTGTAACAAAGTATATTTATATATTAACAATCACTATAATAAAGTAGGTTAAATTTCCTTGGATAAGAATGTGTTTTTGTATTTTTTGAAAAGTATATAGATGTTGAACTTATATATTAAATATTTTTATAATTAATATTCCAATTTAAATGAATATTATTATGAAAATTGTACTTATAATTTTAAATAAGTTAAAATTTTAAAAATGAGACTTGTTTAATATTAAATTTATCCTAGATGGTAAATATTGATAATCATCTATTCATAATAAGCATCAAAATATCTAATTTATAATACATCTCATATAACTAAACAAAAAAACATTCATAAAAACTAATTAAACTATAGTTTTGTTTCAAATTATTATTTTTATTATAATTATTATTAATTATATATATATATAAAACAAGATTCTTAATTTATAAATAGGATTTGTTATAATATCATGATTTATCAATACTACATGCTCAAAATCACTGACAATTCTTCATATAAATTTTTTTTAATTAATTAATTTTATGAAAAGAAAAAAATGACATAAATATTTTGAAAATAAATTTCAACAATTACATTCTTAAAAATATTCTCAAATATTATTAAAAAATTAAATACTTAACCACCACTTAATTATTATTAATAATTAAATTATAATTTTAAAGACCTATTTCAAAATAAAACACCCTAAACTATTTAATCACTCTAAACATTAATAATTTTAAAATCCAACTTTAAAATCGTCATTATTTATATTAAAATCTCAATTTTAAAACCCTCTTTATTTATATTTTAAGGTTAAGGTGATCATTATGCTATAACATAAGAGATTGTTTTAAAAGTATTAAAGAGACTTTCTACAGTAATGAAATAAGTCTTCATCATCGGTTGAATGAACTTTTATATATTTAATAATATGTGGAATAATATACTTGTTCGAAGAGTAGAATTTATTTTATTATTAAAAAAATCAAATGAAATTAAAATTAAAAAATAATTTATATATGAAAAAATATTAATCAAATATTTTAATTTAAATTAAGGTTTTTTTTGGTAAAGAAATTGAAACTAAGGGTTAGTATTATTAGATAAAAGGGATTGGAAAGAAATTATGTGTTAGTAAAGTATTAATCAATGGAATTTGAATTTGACTTATTATTTTCCAAATTTTATAGTTCAAAAGATTAAGCTATACAAAATCTAGAAAATCTAGGTGCCCAATGAGAATTTCAAGATATTGATTCCAATTATGCATTTTCTAATTTAAATAAAAATAATTACAATAAAAAATATTGTGAATTTTTTAATTTCTATCCATTCATTTTGGATTTAATTTCAATGTCTTGTAAATGATTTTCCATTTATATATTCATTGATATTTTAATCAATTATATGCACTATGATTTTAAAGATGTAATATATATTATATAATTTAAAATATATATTATAATTATATAAAAAATAGAATACATTTTAATCATTAAAAAAATATATCCCATGTTACATGTTAATTTTAGAAATATTAATTAATTTTAAAAATGTTAATTTTGTTTGGTCTTCTAATGTTAATATTGCGTGGGTTTTTTTCCATCAAACATCAGAGAGACATAACCCCATTTTATGTATAGTGTGCTACACAAACATATTGTACTCCAATCCCCAAGCCCTAGTCCTCATTAATAAAAAATTTGTCACTGTACTCAAGATTGGCAAGGAGAATGACGTGAAGAGAGAGAAATGTGCTAGTGTTCATCCTTCATCACCTTGGTTTTCCATTTTTATCTATCAGTTATGTTGATGTGATATATTGTAGTAGTTCAGTTTTCATCATTAGTTGTCTCTCATATATGTACAATTTGAGAGAAAATTATCTCCAAGAGTTTAGCATCTCCTTATTATTGTGTGAGATTTAAAGAGGTAGACAGATTGGGAGTCCTATGATATGGTCAAGTAATATTGGAAGTCCTGCCATATGGTCAAGTATCTTTGGTTAAATTTTTGAGCCAACATATGTAATCTGATGTAGGTATTTTGATAAGAATATCTAATAATATATGGTGAAGTTTTGCATCCATTGCGTAATTTTCTATATTATGATTGACTTTATAACTTGAATTTATGCTTGGAACAACATTAAAATTTGAGGCACCATATTAAAAATAATGGGATAGAAACCATTTTTATAATAATACCATTGAGTAGAGAAAATAACATTGAATTTTAAGTGGTATCCCTTTTAGTAATATCCCTTATAGATGATTTTTTTGTATATCGAAATACCGAGATCCTAACGATGGCCTCCGCTAGGGTTTTCCTCTGCAAAGATGTCGATGCCGACTGTGCAGCTGCATTTCCTACGACTGATTCAAAAGGCTCTGCTACCGTCGCCATCACAGTTGCTACAAGAGTCTCAGATGAGGCCCAGATCTGGTGCCATGCTCCTCCTCTCCGGGCAGCCGACGACAATGATAAGGGCAAGGAATCAGTGGAAATCATTGGTGCTTTAGCCGCAACAGAGACCGCTCAAGTTACCACCTTTCTCCACAACAATGAGGCGACTAGGATCAATACAAGGGGCACTTTTCTCCTATCAAAAAAACATGCCCACGGGGAAAATGAGATCCACTCAGGTGACCCCACTGACTCTACCTTTGCCGCGAGCAAGCAGCAGATCTGCTTCTCGGACCTGCCAGATCAGTCTGCAGGGGTACCGAAGCTAGAAGAATACATCGACCACGACTGTGCTCTTCATCTAGCCTCGGTCAAAGCGCAAAGACTGATGAATCTGGATATACAAAGCTTAAGCACATTTCAGATACAATCCAGATTGGGTGAGTAGGGGATTTCAAATCACTTTCCCTCTACATTTCAGATCCAGATCTCACTCCTCTCAGGCAAAACAATGTTGCAATGGGTGCGTGCAACGGATCTAGTGCAGGATATTTTGCACGACCTTGAACTGCAGCTGGAGATTCCCTCCTCTCTCCAGAGATTTCTATATAAAGGTAAACAGCTAGAGGATTTCTTATGGATTTTTCTTTCGTCCTCTTTTTCAAACTCTCTAAACATAAAAAAGGACTGGGCTATCACTGTTGTTAAGCACATTAAAACATAAAATAGTGATGGGCTTGTCGATCATGGAAAGAATCGAGTTTCATTCATCGCTAGACTTGTTAAATTATTAAATAGTGATACTTTCTTCTCCCGAAGGGTTGAATTATATATCAAGAAAATGGTATCCCCCTCAAGCTTGTTAAAAAATAAAGAGGTACTGGTTGACAAATGACCAGGGAAAATTTGGGAAAAGTGAGAAAATTTTCTTTATGGTAGTAAATCGCTCTTGAACATGACACTTCTTTCACTCCATATCTGTGACTATTTGGGTTGGGTAATCATCTTGACGGTTCATTCACACCTATGTTTCATCATACCTTCACTTAGGTTTTGGGTCAATGCTACCAACTCATCACAGTGTCGTCGATATGTTCAAGAGAAGTCATCCAGTGAATAAAATCATTCTTCTGCAATACTCGTAAACCTTTATTCTCATGACCTTCATCCCTAAAAATTTCTATATCAATTCATACTCTTGTCTCCAAAATCAGTAACTCCCATTTCGAAATAAGGTGACTTCCTGTCGAAAACAAATCAATATCTAGGAAGTTCACTTAGAAACATCAGATTCCAGTACCATGAGGCTTGCTACAGCATCGACAAGATTCTTGTTTCCGGACCTTTGACCAAAATATTTTGTTTGGCGTTCGACTGCAGTACTATTCAGTTGCATCTTTGTCCAAATTTTTATGGGTTTTTATCAAATAAATACACGATTGTACCTACTGTTTAATCATTGTTTATCCATTATGTTGTTAATTAGAGTCATTTATAATTAAATTATAAATCCTTGTTGAATAAGTATTTTGTGTAATTGTCTCATTAATAAATTTCTTCTTGATGGTAGGTGATGGCAAGTGATGGAAAGTGAATAAGTTACTGCAAAACTGCATTTAAATATGGATCCTTGCATAAAAGAAGCAGCTGAACAAGCAGCAGGGTAGTTGAGTACGAGATTGTTGTAGGTGAAAATATCATTTTTTTACCCAAATGGAGTAGAATATCTAAAATCAAAATCTCCTTCGGTGTTCAATTGTGTTGTGGCAATTGTGAAGATGATAAGATAATCTCTATGTGCGCTGATGACCCCGAGTACTACCATTACAAATTCATTAAGGAGCTTCCTCCACGTCATTTATCATACATTCCTTTTCCAGTAAAAGCAGATACGCTCATTGATTATGTTGCACAAGAGCTAGTCGATGGAGGTGGACGTATTTTTAAGTTTGAATTGTTAGAAAATGAGAATGGGGCACCATGGTTTACTAAAGGAACCATGGAAAGGTTTTTTCTGATTTGTAAACAATCCTGAGTTGCTGGAGAAGGTCAATACCATTCAACTGGAGATGGATCAATTGAATAATGCAAGAAATTTTAATCTTGCTCCAAATCCCCCAGGTGATGGAGATCAAACTTCCATTATGAAATTGACAACAGACGGGAGCACTCCGAGATCAGAATTGAAGTCAAGGAAGGAGACGGTGCTAGCTGATGCTTTGAGGAGTCATTTATTGTGTGCCATAGACGTGCACCTTATGACATTACACCACGAATTAAAAGTAGCTTTAGCTTGTGCTACTGTTGCTGGGTTTTCAGTTAGACAAATGGCTAATCTCATGGCTTTTTCTGAACGGTTTGGAGCAAATCGTTTAAGGGAAGCATGCACCAAGTTTGTGGTCTCATGTCAACAAAGAAAACAGGAGTTCAATGCTTTAAAGCGGTGGTGCTTTGGAATATATGGGCACTCCCTCAAGTGTTTCTGCATTGTTGCATTTAAGAGGAAGCTAGAAATATAAGACACACATTTTTGAATAGAGTGGTTGGCACTCTTGATTTAAGCATTTGACCACTATTGCAAGGAGAAAATTTTCCTAGGGAACATGTGGGAGCCTTTGTGTACATGAGTAGTAGAAAATCAGGGCATTCTCACCGATATGGCTACGTTGAAAATGTATGTGTTGCAAAGTTTGCTCGTAGGCAAGGGATAGCAAGAAAAATGTTGCAACTGGCTGTTGAAATCGCTAAATCCTCTAAAGGTTGAAGCAACAGCATCTCGTCCATTAATAGAGAAAACACAACTCCTATGCTTGAACACAGATTCTGCGTTGTGTTTGATTTTTTTAACCTCGTGTTCTTTCGGGATTGTCCAAACTAGCTCATTCAAATCTATTTGGTTCCCATTATAGAGGTTAGATTAAGCATATGAGTGTGTGAAAAATATTGCAGTGAAAGGGGCAGAGCCTCTACAATATCAGTTCTAGATATTTCGATATCAGTTCCGTTGCTGCTATTCGAGGGGAGCGATTTCATAGGGATCGAGGGCATGCAAAATAGGGCACACAAAATCCGGATTGACCCAACTCAAACCTGAATTGGAAATCACATATCATTGTTTTGATTTTATTCACTTGAATCCTAAATTTGTATTATATGTAACCACCGACATTAAATTAGGAGCAGTGTTGCTGCTATAAAGGAGAGTGTTTCTCACAAAGGGGGGCAAATCGCTTCTGAAATGTAGAGTCCATCCATCAATTAGATAGGGCACAGAATTAGTTAGTCTATCAATTGGACATCATAATTTCTCAGATGTAAAAATCGAATTGTTGAGATGTAGACCCATCATCTAATTTCTAGAGGAGAAGCGATTGTAATGGGAGCAGCAGCTTATGTTTTATTTCCCATTCAAATTTTGATTTCTAATTTATAATTTGCTCCAGCGTTTTTATTATATGTACATATTATGGTTTGCTACGATTTTTCAAAGTAGATTGGGTTAATCTAGGCTTGCTCCAGGAGTGGTAAGGGCCCACCACCACTGGAAACAAGTCCTGTAGCTGAATGATATCATAGATCTCAGAATCATAGATTTGAATAGAACCATAGATATCATAGATTTGAATTTATAAATATAATTTTCGTTTGAAAGGTTGCAATATTAGATTTCAGAATCATCATTTCATTCTGTACTTAAAACTTCCATTTCACTTCGGTAAGCTCGAATAGAATGCTGCAAATCCATTTTTATAATTGTTAAATGAATTAAGCGAGAGTCTTCGCTGAGAAATGAATTATTTAGGCTCTGTTTAATTACTATGTGTTACCGGGTTTTCAACATTATAATTCTGTGATTAATACTCAGGAAAAAGTAAGACAACGGTGATCATGAGTGGCGAGTGTCTAATGTAATGATTTCTGAGTGATTGGAATTAGAACATATTTAAATGCTTTAAGTTTGAGAATCGTTTTTCATTACTTAGTTTCGTTTGAATGTTTGCAGGATTTAATTTGATTTGTTTGAATGTTTGAAGGATTTAATTTGATTTTTTATGTATCCCGGGATTTCGCTTAATAATTATATTTATTTTTAATTAGAATCATTTTTGTTTTCGTAGTGTAATCATTTCTTTATAAGCGCAATTTTGAGTGTGGATTTAATTGTGCGTGCAGTGTGATTTAGTTTCAGTTATTGAGTTACATGATTTGATTTTGAAGTAGGTTTTCTTTTTAATAATTGTTTTCATTTAGATTAAAATATTAAAACAGAAGGTTTATCATATATTATTTGTAGTGTGATTTTTAATAGGATATTTTAGATGTTATTTTACATAGAGTAAAGTAGTTTTCTGCTAGTAACAGTTAGGACTGTCCTTTGTTAATTTGGATCTTTAATTTGTTATCAAGAGTAGTTTAGACAGTTAGGTTTAGGTGTGAGTTATCATTAGAATAATGTGTGTCTCTTTTTCTTATCTTAAGTTTAGTTTCAAGTTAGTGAAAGAAGCAAATAGGTTAAGGTTTTCAAGCTATCATAGGATATTTAAAAAGTAGAATTAGATTACGAGAATGTCATATGATTTAGAATTGCTTTGTATTTCCTTACAGTTTAATTGATGTATGAAGTTTGCTTAATAAGAATGAGTTAAGTAGGTTCCCTTTTCAAGATTGTTTATTTTCCAAAAAAGGTGTGTTTCATTCCAGTACCTAGTTTATCATTACAAAGGAATGCATTTATACTCTGACCATTAAGCTGAGCCAATACGTAGTAAAAATCACGTTTACGACTCCCAGATTGATAATTAATATTGAGAGGTTTAATCCGACAATTAAGCCGACCAACATTTTGGCGTCATTTCCGAGGAGTTGTATTTTGACTCAGGTAAAATTTTCTACAGAGTTTCAAGTGCAGGACGTCAGAGGGCGAAGAGTGTATGGTAAGACGTGAATGAAGAGCCACACATCCACTATTGTGGGGTTTCTCCAAAGTATGGCCATCTCGCTTATCTCTTGAACTTTTATTTCCTTTCCTGTAGAAGAAATATTTAGACATTTAATTTCCAAATTTCTTTGCTTTTAATAGACTAAATATTGCTTTGATTCAGCATTTTCCCCAACACGTTGTTTCCTTCCTTTTATGAAAAAATATTTTTTTGCAAGTGTGGTGAGCTTTATTTCAATCAATATCTTTTAAAATTGATTTACCTTCAGAATCCAATCTTCAACGTTATATCATTTTTGGGGTACTGTAAGAACCCTTGCGTACTAATATATGTGATGATAGAATGTGCTAGTGGCTTGTTGAAAACAAGAAAATGGTATTTTGAGGAATCATTCAATGAGGATTTTTCATGCTACTACAGAGACAGACAAGTCATCCGATCAAGAATTCACAAGTGCAGAATTTAACACCTTGCTTGAACATAAATTCAATATTATTAAATCTTTGATTTCGGAATTGGATGATTTATAGGAGCAAGAGAAGAATGAAGAACCACTTCTTATCCTTTGCGCCAACTGTTGAAAGAAATACTACCTTGGAAATTTTCCACTTAGCGGTCTAAAAGTTTGCAAAATTTTCGAGGATGGTCATGCAACCGAACACTACCCATCACTGCTAAAATTACGAAAGGTACTCAGGGAATCTAGTAAGGAATCGAATCAACCGCCAGGTATAACTCAAAACCAAACATCATTTGATACTTGTTATAATGATTATTTTCCTGAGCAGGTTCCTCAACATGTTTATTATCCTGGAATTTCATGGAAAACTTATGATCCTCCTCCAATTGAATATCCTACTTCATGGCCATAGTGGCCCTCACCTTGGCCCTCATCTTCGAGCCAGATATATCCATGGCCTCAAGAATCATTTATATCTTTCTCTCTAGGGAAATCTCTCATGCAAATTCAATCATATGAGCACCAACAACAACCACAATTTCTTATCAATGCACCATTAAGTTATCCTCCTCCATGTTCCCAACTGCATGTGCAACCTTACCCTAGCCCTTATCCTTACCCTAGACCTAACCGTAATCCATACCCTAACCCTAATCCATACCCTAACCCTAGTTCATACCCTAGACATAACCCTAATCCACACCCTAAACCTAGCCCTCATTCAAACCCAAACCTTAACTTACAACCTAGACCTAACCCTAGTCCAAAGCCTAATCCCAATCCAAATCCAAATCTTAGTCCAAGAATTAACCAAAACCCTAGCCCAAACCACATCCTAAACCCTAATCTAAACCATCAGGTTGCACAACAGTTTGAGCCACCTATTCTTTCCGAGGATCCCCTTGTTGAACAAAATGCCACATCTTCCATGTTGGGAAAAGGAATGAATCTGGAAACTTCCCCCATTACTGTAGAACATTCACCCCAGGAAGATGTAATTCAAATACCACCAAAGGAGCAATCTTTTATTGGAACTTGTTCTGAAAACGTTGTAGAAACTCAAAACCCTAGAATCTATCTCAACCATTCTGGTCAATTTGAAAAGTAGATATTTGAGCCTGAACTTGAGGGATTTATCTTTTCTCTTTCACCAGATTCTTTGTGCCTCCAGGAGAGTGAATATCAAGTTGTGGAAGATTTGTATCAGTTGGAGAATCCTAAATATGTGGATTCCATTGAATCATGGTTTCAAGCAGTCATCGAGCCATATTATTTCCTCAACATTTGGAAACTCTTGGTACCATATCAATTAAAGCAACAGGTTTCTCATGCTTTCGTATGTCTTGAAGTCTACTTTTTAAAACTAAGTGTGAGTATAATCAGCATTTTGTTACGCACATGGCTTCATTGGAAGTAATCCTACACTTGAAAGAGAGTCTTTTGCCTCTTAGGGTAAAATAGGGTAGGAGAATAAATGAATAAAGCAGTTACAATACTATAAGGGTTTTGAATTTTAAATCATGGCTATTAAAACTACTTTGATCCACATTAGTTGTTAACACACACATTTGTGACAAATCTTGTTGAGTACAATTCACTCTAATACCTTATGATTTTTCAAAAGTAACCATGATTAATCACTCTAATAAGTTTTCATCTCAGATATATATTTTCAGTTTCCCTTATAAGGTACTATTGGAAAACCCCTATGGTGGACCATGTTGAACCCTTAGTTAAACTAAGGGGGGTGGGTGTGAATCAATTTAACACATACATGGACTTTTAAAACTTTTCCATTAAAACTTATTTACACCTTAATTTCATGTTCAACTTAATATGTGAGTAATATTATAATGTGAGCAGCAAGCATTAAGATAATCTAACATCAGACTTAATATGAGAGCAACAAGTATTAAGCAGATTAGATAGACCATATCAACACATAAACATTATGCACAAAGACACCAGATATAAGTGGAAACCCATAAAGGGAGAAAACCACATCTTATTATTGTTGTGATGCAAAGGCAAGCTCCAACTCCCTCTCACCACTGATTTTTTGTAGGCACCAACCTACAGGAGGCTCCTACCTCAATTCTGCAAGCTACAAGTTGCAAGGAAGCTCCAACTCCCATCAATTTTCTGCAGGCACCAACATACAGGAGGCTCCAACCTCAGTCAGCTACAACTGACATTTTGTCAAGCTACAACTTGATGTGGAAGCACCAACTCCCATCTATTTTCTGCAGACACCAACCTACAGGAGGCTCCTACCTCAGTCAGCTACAACTGACATCTATCAAGCTACAACTTGACAGGGAATCTCCAACTTCCTTACTCTTTCAAAAGAAAACACTTGTTGATTTACCTTACATATCAGCTCTATCTTGTTCCTTCTTTTTTGCTGTCCATCAGTCCTCATATCTGCCCTGTATCATCTCTGCATCTTCTCAGTTCTCTATCAGCTCCTCCTTCTTCTCTGCTCAGCTCCTCCTTCTTCTCTACCTCACTGCTTCATTTCTGCATTCTCTAATCTCTCCATGCATATCAATGTGATATCATTTATAGAGTTCATCACATGACTCACAGGGAATTCGAGGTGAATAGCCCTGACTCTTTGCCTTCTGCCTTCTCTTTTCTTTGTCTAGCTCATTCGGAAAAATATAGCAATATGTACTAATTTCAATATTACAGTGGGATTTTTGTTTTCCTCTGGAGACTTTCCAATGCATCAAAAAAAATATAAAATCAATTACAACATTTACATTCACATTTTCAGTTACATAAAAACAATTTCACTCAGCCCATTTTCTGGCCTTTGGCTTTGCTGGTTTTGTCTTTTCTGCTGCTATTAAGAAACTGTTCTGCATACCTCTGCTCACTGTCTTTCTCAGTTCTGCACATTCTCCTGCTTTCTGTGCTTGTAAACCTGTCAAAACCACATTCTCATTCCTGTGCATATTCACCTGTTCACTGCAAATGTGTGTCTGTTGTATATATATAACTGCATTATAATATATATAATTGTTGACTTTAAATTTGGGAAAATTCGAATGCTTTGGTTTCCTTCACTGGCAATTTAAATAAATGAATGCGAAGTCTTTAATTATTTTCTTCAAGCTTATGGTTTACCTCATAGCAATAACCCACAATGCTTATAATATGCTTTCATATACAAAGAACCCAATCAACCCATATTTCAACTCTTCTATATGAGCCTATTTCAAATCTGTGGTAAAAACCCATTTCATGGATGCAGACGCTTTACATACGGAAGCTGTCTAATTAAACTTATGGTGGAAACCATAGCCAAAACCCCTCTTATCATTTTTCGAATTAACCATCACCAAATAGTAGGACCTACCAACGATGAGCATTACAACAACCCATCATATAATCGTATTTTAATGTTCAAAGCTACCCTTCGCACCTAACTATAGTGTGCTTCCGCACTCAAACTCATTTCATATGTAGGTTCGGCTTTATTATACACATTATATACTTATACCTCCACATACATCATGACCTCCATTCGATTATTGGGAGCATTATAATAAACCCCGAGGCTTGCTATAATATATATCATGCCCAACTAATCCTCGACTTTTGCTTCTATAAGCTTTATTTAGGACCAATATAATGATAGCTCACGGTGTTTCTTTAAACGTAACATATCAATATATTATACGTATTCCGACCCAATGATATATGGTATCCTTGACCTTAGGTTTAAACCCAAACACATCCTTATAACAACTCTATGGCACATTAATCATCAAAGGCATTCATTCAAGTCTTTCTTTGGTTATTAACTCTGCCAACACATTCCAATCATAATATATGGAAACATACATTACGTTCTCCGTTTGAATTTTTGCGAAACATTCGATAAGCCTTAGACTTCATCAACACCCATTAAACTTATAAACCTCGGGCCCACTTTGTTGCCCTTAAAGCCGGAACTCAACCACATAAAAATCACAGTTCATAACAGATCGGGTCCGCATTCTTTATCACGATTTCAATATTGCAATCGCATCCTCCAACAGTTCGGTGCGATGAAAAAAGGGTCCCACTTGCATGCTAATTCACATAACATATATTTTAATCCTTGACCTTGGCTAAATGTCGAGAGGATCCGACGGCCAATCTTTTGTCACGCTCCAAGCAACAAATCCGACGGAAATCGCTCGGGGTTTAATTATCAGACTCACATGATGGAGATGGAGCCCAACAATTAACTCTTGTTTGCCATCCGACGGCTCCAGGCTTGATGCGCTCTCATCCCACGATCCAACGGTGGATATGAATATCGCGTTTTTTTTAAGTCCCAAACTTTAATGCTTAAAATTTACGCGACGTGAGTGGGTTTAGAATACCACTCTTGGACACGTGCTAACCAACAAGTGGAATCACGTTCCAATTTCAAAATCTGCTTACCATTCTTGAGGGTGCGCGATAGAGCTTGTTTTGAATTCTGAAACTACCTTCCTTGCAGGCCCCACTCCAACTCAACTCTCGATCTAACGGTTGTCGTTGATCACGATCCGTCGATTATGATTCAATCGCTCGATCGCCATCGCAATTTTTGGCGATGCGATATGGAATATACAAAAGGGCCGATGCGATTGGTTTCTTCGGACCCGATTGCAATATAACTCCATTCTATAACGGCCTAAAGTCCGGATCTCTGTTTAAACACGATTTCAACCTGATTTTTAGTATATTTTGGGCGTCTTTTCTTGTATTCTTATTGAAACCTTCACACATTATTTAACTCCACCACATATGAATATTCATCCATATATAACCTGGGCTTTAATAAAAGACAAACGCCAACATATAATCATGTTTGGGCCCCAGCAATTAACTCGCTTTGCCATTTCTTTCACTGTTCATTAAATCAGAGTTCCATTTCTCAAGGTTCCATCTTCGCCTTTGTTTTATATCCAATTTTAACACAATCCACACAGAGATTTAACAAACCTATGTGTCCCTCATTTGTTTGCATTCAATCCAACTCTGCGACACAGATTAAATCCCTTCTTTCAACTGCGCCAAGAAGGTTCATTTGGGTTTAACTTCTCAAACCAACTTCAACCGTGATCTTATTTCTTAAACTCGATCTCACTGCATCATTTCCACTACACAGCTCAATCACCATAAACCCCGAATGAGCGTTCGACCCCTTGCTCTATTTACAGGGAATTTCTCAATCATTTCTAACTTAAAACGTTATACAGGTTCCTTCCTTGCACGATAGGTTTATTCACTAATACACAGAGTATATTTAAGCCACCAATTACCAAGTCTCCCATAGATACAAATAAATCCACTTGCAAGGCTTCTTCTTGTCTTGGAAAAACTTCTTCTCTAACTCTTGTCCTTTTCAAAATCAATGCATAGATAATTGCACACCACACCTCTTTCACATAGAATACTATCCATATAATACTCAAACAAATCCTTTTGTTTCATCTACTGCCTAGGCTGCCTCTTTTCCTTGTCTGATGATGCTCCTTTGCTTCCTCTATTCCTGTCTTCTCCTTTATGCTCCTTTTATGTTTTCTTACTGTTGCCTCCCTGCTACTTTTCTTCTCTCCTTACTGCCTCTGCTACCTCTTTGCTGCCTCTGCCTTTCTGCTATTTTTCCTTGTTGTTGTTTCAGGTGCTCCTCCTTTGCCATCTCCTTTGCCATCAATGACAACATTTTCAACAGTCTCCCCCTTTGGCATTGATGGCAACACATCCACCAATAATCCAATGCTTCCTCCAATTCTTCCTCTGCCTAGCTTCTTTTAGAGGACCCTATCTTTTGTTACTTGCTTTTCCTCCCCCTTTGACATCAATGGCAAAGGGTTGCACATTTCCTAGTGTGCTTTCTATCTCTTCATTTCCTCTCTCTGAGATGTGTTTAGGCCTTCTTCTTCTGACTTTATACCCTGCTACTCCAAACTGGTGTACAAGAGTTGTTGAGAGAACACTTTTGAGGATTATTGAACTTGAATGTACACTGCAAATTGATACAATCCCAAAGCACTGACTCCTTTCACTTGTATAAAGTTGAAAGTGAAGATACTGACACTTCATAGAACACATTGTACCAGCTTTATCTAATCAGAGATGCATCATTGGATTAAACCTAAAATACTGATAATGCTTCAAATATACTTAAGTCTCTATTTGATGTAGTGCGCCAATACACTTCTGTTGAGAAATATTGTAGATGGAATATGTCTTCTTCTGCAATACTCATCTGCAGTACAACATTTGTTCAATTGTGATGAAGCCAATATATCTTTTATTGGTGTGGTACACCTTTCCTGCCTGTTGGTGGTGATATGAGCTAGGATGTTGATAAGAATATTACACTTAATAACTGAAAGGTCCTTGTTACTGATGAGATCAATGAATCAAACCAGAGCTTACGGCTTATTGTGAGAATAGGCAATATATTTCAATATTAGAGACCAAATGACTTTCCTACTTGTACAATGTACTTTCAAAACAAACCCTTGAGGCTAGATTCATTCAATGTATTGGTCAGTCTCACTTATCAACCATGCACTTTATTTATGACATAAGGGGTATGTATGTCAATGATCACTCTCTCTTTAAATGTGAAATACTAGCAATTCATTTCTGCTGAAGTATGCTTGTGATAAATCAATAACAGACTTTTGAGCTTTCAATTGTGAAGTTACCACAGTTTTTCCTTCATACTTCAGATGCTTTAACCATTCTATCATGTTGTTCTTCCACAAAAACATATTCAAGATGTTTAAATGATATCACAGCAGACAAACTTCACATGGTGTATGAATAATCTTAAGAAAGAGGCCTTGAAGATATATGTACTGACTTCAGGAAGGCATGCAATTATATATATACATAGATACTACCTCAATGCTCCATATAATGTCTCAAGTGTAAACAACATACTGATCCTTTAGCTCTTTTATTGACCTTTTCAAGCTTGAATAATGTAAATAGCGCTGGGATACTGACTTGGTGTACTTTTGCCATAATCCTTTGATCCTGAGGACCTGTACCCTACTGTTGCTCCACTGATAACACCTGGTATTCAGTTGATAGGCATGCTACTTGTACCTAAATACCAGTTGATACTACTTTGATAAACCATGTAGAGATTTCACTTCATCTTGCACATTAGCCCATAATTAAGACATCCTTCATAAATTCTACTCTTGAGCTTTCCACTGTTCAAGCCAACAGCCATCAATATCCTAAATTTGATCTTAGCATCATTAACCATTTGTTTATTCTGTCATTTTGATTAAAAAGAAATTCATTTCATTTCCTTTCTAAGACTTTTCCAGAATCATTGCTACTTTATAATCAATTCAACTGCTCTAATATAAATATCTTTGGGAAGGCATCTTCAATTTCTATACTAGGGATCTTCATGGGCAGATCACTCAGAGATTTATCACTTACTTAGCTGCACTCCTCCAAGGGGAATTTTCATAGATGAATGAAGTAATTATATAATGATGATAGGCACTTTTCTTACTCATTCTTCTTAAAGTGATTCATTGTTAATTCAAGTTGTATGATGCACAATGTGATCATCACTTAAAGTGTTGATGTCTTCTTAGCTTACATGTTCATGGATGATGTTCTTTCTATTACCATGGCTTATTGTTGCCTTCTCTTCTTCCATCAATCTGTCAGCTATTTAATGCTTATGATAATCTTTCTCCTCTATAGTTCTCTGTTAGAGGAATTTTCATTTCCCTTCCTGATCTTATAACTGATTTCATTCCAAGTAGCTCTTCTTAAACCACTTTCATGGGGACTATTTATGAACTGCTCTCCCCCTGGGATGTTGCTTCATATTTATCACTGGATGGATATTTTACTTGTTTCCTAGAGCAGCTCCCCCTGAGACTATGACGTTTTCATTATGTTATTGAGATAATAGGATCCCCCTTTCTCTTTTCCTTCCATACTTTACTCGGGTTCATCATAATGTCTGCACTTCTTTTATATTCATAGTTTTGTTTGATTTTCTTTGATTCCATCATCTTTCTAGAGTTCTTTAATATATATGGCAGATTACAGTCCTTTTCTTTGTGACCACGCTTGAGGCATACATAACATCTTATTTGACCAGGGTACATTTGAGCTGATGTATAATATTTTTTTCCCCTTTTTTAATAAAATTTACATTCAACAGATTTATGTCCAAAATTATTGCATGCATAATAGTAGCCATGGAAATAATTTGTGTACCTGGTGGAAGATTGTCTTTTCCATTTTCTTGCTTGAGGGTTTCTTCTCTTTTGCTGCATCCTTTGCTGGTTGGACTGGGTTTGCTTTGTCTTACAATATGTTGCATTATGTCCTTGTTTGTGGCAGGAAAAACAAGTGATACTTCCCATAGGAGGAAAAACCTTCTTTGACATCTTCCAAATTTATTCAATTCATAATCAAGAGTGTATGAGCCTTTTTCAATTGACTGTATCATCCTTTCATTATCTGTACTTTCATGTTGCTGCTTGTTTTTGTTTGTTTCTTCACAAATCCTGTTCTTGCTGGTTTCTTCTTCTATAGGAATTTGCTGAGCTGCTTCACTGTCCTTCACAGCTTTTGCAAAAATGACATTCTTGTTATCTTCAACCTTGGACTTACTAGTTTCACCTTCATATCCTATCCCAGCCTTTATGAGAGGTGACCTTTGAGCCTTTAGAATCTGGTCCAACTGTCCATAGTTTTTCATTTGAGGAGTATTCATTAATAAATCTCTTTGGGCTTTTTCTAATTTCTTTCTCAAGCTCACTACTTCTTCTTCCAATTTTTCACATTCCATATTTTTCTCTCTCATCTGTTGCAACAGAGTGTCTTCTATTTTCCTTGCTTCTTTAAGGTGGGTCTTCAGGCCACCAATTTCTTTCTTATCTTCATATTCTCTCTCATCACATATTTGCACCACTGTCTTAAGGTCTTTGTTTTCATTCTTCAATCTTTCTATTTCAGTCAAAGCAGTGTCAAGTTTGGCTTTTTCTTCAGCTGTAATTTCTTCATGGTTCTTATCTCCATTCACACTAGCAGGTACTTCATTTGATTGAAAATTTTCCTGTTGACATGAATTTTTCTTCTTCTTAATTCTCTTCTCCTTCTTGACAGTGCAGTCCTTAGTGTCTGCTCCATGCATGAAATGAAATCTATCCCAAATTTCTTTTGCAGAGGTTAAATCCATTATTAACTCAAGATCCTTGTTATGAAGATTGTTTAATATCACACATTTTTCCTTGGCATTCCTAAGTTGTTATTGCACCGTGGGAGAGTCTGTGCAGTAACCATCACATACAAGTTTCCATACCTCAGGTTCATAAGCCAATAATCTTGTTTTAACCTTATCTCTCCATTCAGGAAAGTTTGTTGTATTTAACACAGGTGAATTTTGATAGTCCATGACTCAACCAGATCTCCTTCAAGCTATTAAGCTTACACCAAAGGAACTTGGCTCTGATACCAATTGTTGAACCCTTAGTTAAACTGAGAGCGGGGGGGGTGAATCAGTTTAACACATACATGGACTTTTAAAACTTTTCCATTAAAACTTATTTACACCTTCATTTCATGTTCAACTTAATATGTGAGTAATCTTAGAATGTGAGCAACAAGAATTAAGATAATGTAACAGTAGACTTAATATGAGAGTAGCAAGTATTAAGCATATTAGATAGACCATATCAACACATAAACATTATGCACAAAGAAACCAGATATAAGTGGAAACCCATAAAGGGATAAAACCACATCTATTATTGTTGTGATGCAAAGGAAAGCTCCAACTCCCTCTCACCACTGATTTTCTGTAGGCACCAACCTACAGGAGGCTCCTACCTCAATTCTGCAAGCTACAACTTGCAAGGAAGCTCCAACTCCCATCAATTTTTTGCAGGCACCAACCTACAGGAGGCTCCAACCTCAGTCAGCTACAACTGACATTTTATCAAGCTACAACTTGATGTGGAAGCACCAACTCCCATCTATTTTCTGCAGGCACCAACCTATAGAAGGCTCCTGCCTCAGTCAGCTACAACTGACATCTATCAAGCTACAACTTGATAGGGAAGCTCCAACTTCCTTACTCTTTCAAAAGAAAACACTTGTTGATTTACCTTAGATATAAGCTCTGTTCTGTTCCTTCTTTTCTGTTGTCCATCAGTCCTCATATCTTCCCTTTATCATCTCTACATCTTCTCAGTTCTTTATCAACTTCTCCTTCTTCTCTGCTTAGCTCCTCCTTCTCCTCTGCCTCACTGCTTCATTTCTGCATTCTCTAACCTCTCCATGCATATCAATGTGATATCATTTATAGAGTTCATCACATGACCCACAGGGAATTCGAAGTGAATAGCCCTGACTCTTTGCCTTCTTCCTTCTCTTTTCTTTGTCCAGCTCATTCAGAAAAATATAGCAATATGTACTAATTTCAATATTACAGTGGGATTTTTGTTTTCCTCCGAAGACTTGCCAATGCATCACAAACAATATAAAATCAATTACAGTATTTACATTCACATTTTCAGTTACATAAAAACAATTTCACTCAGCCCATTTTCTGGCCTTTGGCTTTGCTAGTTTTTTCTTTTCTGCTACTATTAAGAAACTGTTCTACATACCTCTGCTCACTGTCTTTCTCAGTTCTGCACATTCTCCTGTTGTTTGTGCTTGTAAACCTGTCAAAACCACATTCTCATTCCTATGCATATTCACCTGTTCACTACAATTGTGTGTTTGCTGTATATATATAACTGCGTTACAATATATATCACTGTTGACTTTAAATCTGAGCAAATTCCAATGCTTTGGTTTCCTTCACTGGAAATTTAAATAAATGAATGCGGAGGCTTTAATTATTTTCTTCAACCTTATGGTTCACCTCATAGTAATAACCCACAATGCTTATAATATGCTTTCATATACAAAGAACCCAATCAATCCATATTTCAACTCTTCTATATGCGCCTATTTCAAATCTGTGGTAAAAACCCATTTCATGGATGCAAGCACTTTACATACGGAAGTTGTCTAATTAAACTTATGGTGGAAACCATAGCCAAAACCCCTCTTATCATTTTTCGAATTAACCATCGCCAAATAGTATGACCTACCAACGATGAGCATTACAACAACCCATCATATAATCATATTTTAATGTTCAAAGCTACCCTTCGCACCTAACTATAGTGCGCCTCCGCACTAAAACTCATTTCATATGTAGGTTCGACTTTATTATACACATTATATACTTATACCTCCACATACATCATGACCTCCGTTCGATTATTGGGAGCATTATAATAAACCCCAGGGCTTGCTATAATATATATCACACCCAAATAATCCTCGACTTTTGCTTCTATAAGCTTTATTTAGGACCAATATAATGATAGCTCACGGCATTTCTTTAAACGTAACATATCAATATATTATACGTGTTCCGACCCAACGCTATATGGTATCCTTGACCTTAGGTTTAAACCCAAACACATCCTTATAACAAATCTATGGCACATTAATCATCGGAGGCATTCATTCAAGTCTTTCTTTGGTTATTAACTCTGCCAACACATTCACTTCATAATATATGTCAACATACATTACATTCTTCGTTCGAATTTTTGCGAAATAGTCGATAAGCCTTAGACTTCATCAACACCTATTAAACTTATAAACCTCGGGCCCACTTTGTTGCCCTTAAAGCCAGAACTCAACCACATAAAAATCATAGTTCATAACAGATCCGGTCCGCATTCTTTATCGCGATCGCAATATTGCAATCGCATCCTCCAACATTTCGGTGCGATGAAAAAAGGGTCCCACTTGCGTATTAATTCACATAACACATATTTTAATCCTTGACCTTGGCTAAATGTCGAGAGTATCTGATGGCCAATCTTTTTTCGCGCTCCAAGCAACAAATCTGACGGCAATCGCGCGATGGAGGCGCTCGGGGTTTAATTCTCAAACTCACGCGATGGAGATGGGGCCCAGAAATTAACTCTTGTTTGCCATCCGACTGCTCCAAGCTTGT
Source organism: Pinus albicaulis (assembly GCA_034641835.2). Lineage (NCBI taxonomy): Eukaryota > Viridiplantae > Streptophyta > Pinopsida > Pinales > Pinaceae > Pinus > Pinus albicaulis. Next base: position 782,812,580 of record CM076576.1, read on the forward strand.
CGCGCTCTCATCCCACGATCCAACGGTGGATATGAATATCGCGTTTTTTTGTTGGTCCCGAACTTTAATGCTTAAAATTTACGTGACGTGAGTGGGTTTAGAATACCACTCTTAGACGCGTGTCAACCAACAAGTGGAATTGCGTTCCAATTTTGAAATCTTATTACCATTCTTAAGGGTGCGCGATACAGCTTGTTTTGAATTATGAAACCGCCTTCCTTGCGGGTCCCACTCCAACTCAACTCCCGATCTAATGGTTGTCGTTGATCACGATCCATCGGTTATGATTCAATCGCTCAATCGCCATCGTAGTTTTCGGCGATGCGATATGGAATATACAAAAGGGCCGATGTGATTGGTTTCTTTGGACCCGATTGCAATATAACTCCGTTCTATAACCGCCTGAAGTCCGAATCTCTATTTAAACACGATTTCAACCTGATTTTTAGTATATTTTGGGCGTTTTTGCCTGTATTCTTATTGGAACCTTCACACATTATTTAACACCACCACATATGAATATTCATCCATATATAACCTGGGCTTTAATGAAAAACAAAAGCCAACATATAATCATGTTTGGGCCCCAGCAATTAACTCGCTTCGCCATTTCTTTCACTGTTCATTAAATCAGAGTTCCATTTCTCAGGGTTCCATCTTTGCCTTTGTTTTATATCCAATTTTAACACAATCCACACAGAGATTTAACAAACCTCTGTGTCCCTCATTTGTTTGAATTCAATCTGACTCTGCCACACAGATTAAATCCCTTCTTTCAACTGCACCAAGAAGGTTCCTTGGGGTTTAACTTCTCAAACCAACTTCAACCCTAATCTTATTGCTTAAACTCGATCTCACTGCATCATTTCCACTACACAGCTCAATCACCATAAACCCTGAATGAGCGTTCGACCCCTTGCTCTGTTTACAGGGAATTTCTCCTTCATTTCTAACTTAAAACCTTATACAGATTCCTTCCTTGCACGATAGGTTTATTCACTGATACACAGAGTATATTTAAGCCACCAATTACCGAGTCTCTCATAGATACAAATAAATCCACTTGCAAGGCTTCTTCTTGTCTTGGCAAAACTTCTTCTTCTCTAACTCTGGTCCTTTTCAAAATCGATGCACAGATAATTGCACACCACACCTCTTTCACATAGAATACTATCCATATAATACTAAAACAAATCCTTTTGTTTCATCTGCTGCCTAGGCTGCCTCTTTTCCTTGTCTGATGTTGCTCCTTTGCTTCCTCTTTTCCTGTCTTCTCCTTTATGCTCCTTTTACGCTTTCTTACTGTTGCCTCCCTGCTACTTTGCTTCTCTCCTTGCTGCCTCTGCTACCTCTTTGTTGCCTCTGCCTTTCTGCTATTTTTCCTTGTTTCTATTTCAGGTGCTCCTCCTTTGCCATCAATGACAACATTTCTAATAGACCACTCTTGCAAAGATCATAATGAGCTATTCGGGAGAACACTAGCATTCTTAACTCAAAGAAACTTGCAGTCATTATTTGGTATATCTTTAACAAGTCTTTATGGTAAAGGAATTAGCCAGCAATGATTAGTCATTAAAAAATTTTCATGCCATCCTGTACTCGTAAGGAGTAGATCTGTCTCCCCACTTATTAAGTAACATTTAAGGTTAATCATAATCAGAGCTTAGAAATATTTAGGGAAGGATAGGAGGTCTCGTGATGAGCCGACCTACCACAATCATGAGACCTAGCATGCATGACATTACTGCTCCTGGTCACCAAGTCAGAGTAATGGCTTTCAGAAAAAAGCTGGAAGACAGGAGGTCTCATCACGAGCCGACCTGTTCATCCATGTTACTTCTTGTGAGTGCCACTGCCATCATTTGGTTACCAAGCCAGGAAAATGGCCTTCATCTAAAGAGGAAAATGAGCAACTCTGAATTTGCATCTAGTAAGTGGGATACTGACATTTCGATAGGTTAAAAGACATCCCTGTCGAGGTTATGGACACCTACGGACAACAAGGCCATGTCTATGGTATTAAAGTTAACTAAATACTATGATTTTCTTGGTTATCCTTCTCTTTACCCTAAGAATCATCATTTTTCTTGGGCAATGGTTTTAAGACGATTTGAAGGTGATGCTTTGAGTTCTATCTTTAAAAAATTGAAGAATCGTTAATGATGTGGTACCCTTAGTGGAGGTAATTCTTTGTACTAGATTAGGAGGAAATTTATTTTTGAATCTCAATGACAACGTAATTTAGAGTGTTCAAATAAAGAGGTTGCTGATTGGTATCATAACTCACTTTAATTTTCATGGTATTCAGAGTGATGAAATAATCAATGATGACTACTCACAAGGTGTTGGTTGCCAACAATGCATATTGATTGTAGTTGCCTCTAAATATGTGCTACATAACCTAGGTACAAGATTATTATAGTAGGTGTAGGAATATTGTGTTATTATTTTTGAAATTGCACCTCTTCGGTGAAATTTGATTCTTATCATAAGACTTTGGGTAGAAACAAAACAGGGAATTCATTTGGGACAAGGTAACAAGTATGTGCAACACCATTTTCTCCATAAATGTTACTTTTGATACCTGATCTTGTTTTATCATTTCACATGGTTTTAGCTGGTAATGTAATAGTAATAATAATGTTTCGGGCGAATTAATGCATTACAACATTAGACATCTTAATCCTTACTTGCTAAAATCATTGCTGAAATTTTCCCTACCTTATTTCATCGTCTTATAGTTTTGGCTTGCACGAGGACGTGCAAGAAGTTTAGCGTGGGGGGATGTTGAGCTATATCTTTGTCAAATTTTTATGGGTTTTTATCAAATAAATACATGATTGTACCTAGTGTTTAATCATTTTTTATCCATTATGTTTTTAATTAGAGTCATTTATAATTAAATTATAAATCCTTGTTGAATAAGTGTTTTGTGTAACTGTCTCATTAATAAATGTCTTCTTGATGGCAAGTGATGGTAGGTGATAGTAGGTGAATAAGTTACTGCAAAACTGCATTTAAATATGAATCCTTGCATAAAATCAATAGTTGAGCAAGCAGCTGGGTAGTTGAGTACGAGATTGTTGTAGGTGAAAATATCATTTTTGCAACCAAATGGAGTAGAATCTCTAAAATCGAAATCTCCTTCGGTGTTCAATTGTGTTGTGGCAATTGTGAAGATGATAAGATAATTGTTGTGTGCGTTGATGACCCCGAGTACTACCATTACAAATTCATTAAGGAGCTTCCTCCACATCGTTTATCATACATTCCTTTTCCAGTAAAAGCAGATATGCTCATTGATTATGCTGCACAAGATCTAGTCGATGGAGGTGGACGTATTTTTAAGTTTGAATTGTTAGAAAATGAGAACGAGGCACCATGGTTTACTAAAGGCACCATGGAAAGGATTTTCCGATTTGTAAACAATCCTAAGCTGCTGGAGAAGGTCAATCCCATTTAGGCAGAGATGGTTCAATTGAATAATGCAGGAAATTTTAATCTTGCTCCAAATCCCCCGGGTGATGGAGATCAAACTTCCACTGTGAAATTGACAATAGACGGGAGCACTCCAGGATCAGATTTGAAGTCGAGGAAGGAGACGGTGATAGCTGATGCTTCGAGGAGTCACTTATTCCATGCCATAGACGTGTGCCTTATGACATTACACCACGAATTAAAAGTAGCTTTAGCTCGTGCTATTGCTGTTGGATTTTCAGTTAGACAAATGGCTAATCTCATGGCTTTTTCTGAACGGTTTGGAGCAAATTTCTTAAGGGAATCATGCGCCAATTTTATGATCTCATCTCGACAAAGAGAGCAGGAGTTCAATGCTTTAAAGCGGCGATGCTTTGGAAGAGATGGGAACTCCCTCAAGTGTTTCTGCATTGTTGCATTTAAGAGGAAGCTAGAAATATAAGACGCAGAGTTTTGAATAGAGTGGTTAGCACTCTTGTTTTAAGCATTCGACCGCTATTGCAAGGAGAAACTTCTCCTAGGGAACATGTGGGAGCCTCTATGTACATGAGCAGTAGAAAATCAGGGCATTCTCACCGATATGGCTACGTTGCAAATGTATGTGTTGCAAAGTTTGCTCGTAAGCAAGGGATAGCAAGCAACATGTTGCAACTAGCTGTTGAAATCGCTAAATCCTCTGATGGTTGAAGTAGCAGCATCTTGTCAACTAATAGAAAAAACACAACTCCTATGCTTGAACACAGATTTTGCGTTGTGTTTGATTGTGTTAACCTCTTGTTTCTTTCGGGATTGTCCAAACTGGCTCGTTCAAATCTATTTGGTTCCCATTATAGAGGTTAGATTAAGCATATGAGTGTGTGAACAATATTGCAGTGAAAGGGGCAGAGCCTCTACAATATCAGTTCTGGAGATTTCGATATCAGTTTTGTTGCTGCTATTCAAGGGGAGCGATTTCATAGGGATCGAGGGCATGCAAAATAGGGCACACAAAAGCCAAATCGACCCAACTCAAACCTGAATTGGAAATCATATATCATTGTTTTGATTTTATTCACCTGAATCCTAAATTTGTATTATATGTAACCACCGACATTAAATTAGGAGCAGCGTTGCTGCTATAAAGGAGAGAGATGCTCACAAAGGGGGGGGAATTGCTTCTAAAATGTAGATTCAGTCCATCAATTAGACAGGGCGCAAAATTAGTTAGTCTGTCAATTGGACATCATAATTTCTCAGATGTAAAAGTCGAATTGTTGAGATGTAGAACCATCATCGAATTTTCAGAGGAGAAGCGATTGTAATGGGAGCAGCAACTTATGTTTTATTTCCCATTCGAATTTTGATTTCTAATATATAATTTGCTCCAGCTTTTTTATTATATGTACATATTATGGTTTGCTGGAATTTTTCAAAGTAGATTGGGTTAATCTAGGCTTGCTCCAGGAGTGGTAAGGGCCCACCACCACTGGAGACATGTCCTGTAGCTAACTGATATCATAGATCTCATAATCATAGATTTGAATAGAATCATAGATATCATAGATTTGAATTTATAAATATAATTTTCGTTTGAAAGGTTGCAAGATTAGATTTCAGAAACATCATTTCATTTTGTACTTAAAACTTCCATTTCACTTCGGTAAGCTCGAATAGAATGCTGAAAATCCAGTTTTATAATTGTTAAATGAATTAAACGAGAGTCTTCACTGAGAAATGAATTCTTTAGGCTCTGTTTAATTACTATACGTTACCAAGTTTTCAACATTATAATTTTGTGATTAATACTCGGGAAAAAGTAAGACAACGGTGATCGTGAGTGGAATGTTCTAGTGTCTAATGTAATGATTTCTGAGTGATCGGAATTAGAACATATTTAAATGCTTTAAGTTTGAGAATGGTTTTTCATTACTTAGTTACGTTTGGATGTTTGCAGGATTTAATTTGATTTGTTTGAATGTTTGGAGGATTTAATTTGATTTGTTTATGTATCCCGGGATTTTTCTTAATAATTAGATTTATTTTTAATTAGAATCATTTTTGTTTTCGTAGTGTAATCATTTCTTTATAAGTGCAAGTTTGAGTGTGGATTTAATTGTGCATGCAATGTGATTTAGTTTTAGTTATTGAGTTAGATGATTTGATTTTGAATTAGGTTTGCTTTTTAATAGTTCTTTTCATTTAGGTTAAAATATTTAAATAGAAGGTTTATCATAGATTATTTGTAGTGTGATTTTTAATAGGATATTTTAGATGTTATTTTACATAGAGTAAAGTAGTTTTCTTCTAGTAATAGTTAGGACTGTCCTTTGTTAATTTGGATCTTGAATTTGTTATCAAGAGTAGTTTAGATAGTTAGTTTTAGGTGTGAGTTATCATTAGAATAATGTGTGTCTTTTGCTTATCTCAATTTTAGTTTCAAGTTAGTGAAAGGAGCAAATAGGTTAAGGTTTTCAAGCTATCATAGGATATTTAAAAAGTAGAATTAGATTGCGAGAATGTCATATGATTTAGAATTGCTTTGTATTTCCTTACAGTTTAATTGATGTATGGAGTTTGCTTGATAATAATGAGTTAAGTAGGTTCCATTTTCAAGATTGTTTATTTGCCAGCAAAGGTGTGTTTCATTCCAGTACCTAGTTTATTATTACAAAGGAATATATTTATACTCTGACCATTAAGCTGAGCCAATACGCAGTACAACTCATGTTTACGACTCCCGGATTGATAATTAATATTGAGAGGTTTAATCTGACAATTAAGCCGACCAACAAGTACCTTGAGGGCCATTTTCATTAATGGTGGTTCTCTTGTGTTTGTTAACAGCTCACATTATTGGTTGGTAATCAAACGATGTCTTTCCATGTTCGATGAAAAATCATATATTCGCATGGCTAGAATTGTACCCGAATGATCGAGTGAATGAGATAAGAAGACCCCGGACCTAGTTTCAACCATCTGAGCTGTGATTTCAGGATTGTTGTATAGATCATTTGTACCTTGACCTTACATATATATTTTCATCTGAACATGGGCCTATATCTATAGGCATGTATGCATTTCGCAACATTCCAGTGTCGACGACTTCCTGAATTATGTACATGTTATTAGATTGTTTATGTGTTGAACATGGGAATGCCCACCCTCAGCAATTATGATCAAAGAGGATATATCATGATGTAATTTATTGTAACATTGATGCAGGTGACCACTCCGCTTCGTTTCCAGCCCTTCACAGTGTAAAGCATCCCAATCAAATGTTTTTATTATTTTCACCTCATGCTTTAGGGGGTAATTGTTATAGGTCAATTTGGGCATCATTCCCAATGACCTTGTTAACTGGGCATCATCTCCAGGACCAATGACTAAGGGTCTATAATTTCCTATCATTTCAAGTTGCTGCATGCCCTAAGGCAAGAACAAGACAAATCAAGCATGACTTTCATCAAGCAAAGGTTTCCAAGGTTTGAAGTTTATTATATAGCATATGGGAGCTCACCAATGCTGCCTCTAAGGGGACTAAGTGCATTTCATATGCAGGTAGCCCCATGCAAGGCTACTCTACAAAGCACTTCCCGACATCTATGGGTGTGTTAGTCACATTGGGAGTGAAATTCTCATTGTTTTGGAATCTCCACTTGGCCAGTGCCTTCTGGAAGAGTTCACATGTGTCAAGCTTCAAATCCAAGTGTCCATTTGACATCTACATGACTGGGAACATGTCTTGCCTATTATTAGAAATTCATTCATTGAAAAACTACCTTCAGTTCATCTATAAATTGAATACATATATGAGTGTTTGAGAAGGAAGAATTTGAGTAGAGAAATGTTGGAGGATTTTCAATAGAGAGTTAGATTTGTGTAACTGCTGCTAGAGATATTTATACTGTGATGGGGCTGAGGATCGTTGCTGGAAGGGTCACTTCAAATCATTCATTTGGTTGTAACCTCTCCTTCTATCATCAATAAAGAATACATCTTACTTTTCCCTATATGCATCTGTATTGGCTTTGATTTTCCATATTGCAAGATCTTAGTTGATGTATATTGTTTATGCTTTACTGATTTAGCTAATTAACCTAAATAGACATTTGTATTATTGTTATCTTATGTTGTTTTAGTGTTCTTTCTTGCGGGAAGCATTTTGCACAAACCGCTTGAATTTGAAGCTACAACGGAAGCGACAGAAGGAGCCATTTAGAAGCGCTTCGATCACAATTAAGCCTCTAATCCTTTCCATGTGTTTGTTCTGAGTTAACAAAGGTAGTCATATAGTCTTTAATCTGTTGTTCTAGATTTTCATCTGTCTAGGGAAGCGTGTTCTATCTGTAATTCACAATTCTAGCCAAACAATCATGACTACTTAATTCTCTTTGCTCTTGAACCCGTACCTATTCTTGTCCTTGTTCATGTTCCTATTACACTTATATCTATTTTTACATAATCATCAGTATCATGCTATACACCAGTATTATTCTTTTAATCACCTTCATCTGTATTATCATGAAACATCACATCCCTACTTGCAAGAATCTATGGGAACTAGGATCAAACAACTTGTACATTTTTTTATCATCATAATAACAAATAAATGTGCACTTGATTGACTTTGCATCAAGTTTTCTTCTTTCATCTTCTGGAAAATAAGAAAATGCCTTACATCCTGTTATCACAAAATTGGACCTGATAGGCTGCTTGATCAGAAAATCTCATGTAACTATTTCAAACCTAATCCTGTGACTGAGGCTTAGCCTCCTCAGCCTGAGAGGGCGCTCTCAAGGTTTAATGATATGGATAAAGATATATATGGCTAAATCTATTTAGGAAATAAACTGATAATGATATATGTAGGTTGAAAATAACATTAGCATGTATACATTGGGCCTATGGAGTCAAAACAATTCAGCAATTCAGTGAGTCTACTTAACATGGAAGTTGAGGCATATCATAGTTCTTAGTGATAAGGCACACACACATGAAACATGTAAAAACACAGTCAGTTCACTTATAAAGGGAGTCAGATCATCTAATAGATGAATTCTAAGTAATATAGATGAACACCACTGCAAATGAGATATATAAGAGATACAGATAGAATAGGAAAACACTAAAACTCCTTCAGAATCTCAAGTTGGTCAAGTAGAAGATCTTTGTATTAGTTGAAAACAATCCATTCAAAACAAGCACAGTTTTGCTAAAACTGTCCAACTGCTAACAAATTTGACCCAGTGGCCTTTAATAGACCTCTTACATCTTCAGATGATCTGCCTCTAGGCTAGATACATCGAATTTTGGTCCATTGACACCTTGCATAACCATAAAACATGAAATTTATTACAAAAATACACCTATCCTACTTGACAGTCCTATTTCTAAAAGGACTCAAACTCCTTATTACTATCTATAACAACCTTATCCATTTTAAATTACATCATTGACAAGTGTAACATCACATAGTCGAATTTGGATAATGATATTCAGTCCTTCATGACCACTTTGTTGACCTCCACAAAAATAGTAAACAATACCCTGTTTTTTAGGAATAGCATCTTTTTCCTTCTTTGAACATTCTGAACATCATTTAATCTTCATTTCGTGGTCCTTGGCTGTTGGAAGTTAGCTTAACATATCCCATCACTGTTTCATAGCCTCCAGTTGTCCAAAACCACTTCAAAAATTGTTCAAAAGGCTGTAATATGTTGCACTACGAAAATACAACAGTTTCATAGAGCTTTCTATAGCGCTGCCATTTCAAGCCTTTATTATCCAAAAACATGAATCTTTCCTCTTGCATCAATTTAATCACCTTTCAACACACCCTTCATAGAAATTTCAGCTCTTAACTCATCTTTTAACACCTTAAATACTGACCAAAAGAACAAAAAAAGGAAGCTATAGCATTTTCTTAGCACTCTTTTGCTTTTTAAGCCTGGAGGCGCTATGAAATTGCTGAGTATGTAGATTTTTCATAAAATTCGTCAAATGACAATTGTGTTTGCCCAAAAACTAAAAATCTAACCTGTCCTCATCATCAGCAAACCATACAAACAATAAACCAAACTCCTTTTAGCTTCTTTGAGGCATTTCTTCTTCATGTATAATTGGTTCGCCTATTGGTTCTTCTATGACTGTCATTTTAATGCCTTTGCTCTGTAGCTCATCATGAATTAACTCCAGTTGTGCTTGTAAATCCTTCACCTGGTCTTTAAGTCTTTTGTTAGTAGCTTGCAGATGGGTGTTTATTATTCTGAAAAACTTAGCTTCTTTTATTGTTGGAACTGTCCATTTGAAAAGTTTCTCTGTATTGTCTAGAGTTTCATAAACAAAATTTACTTATCCTTCCCACATTTCCTTCATCCTTTTAAACTGTACTTTCTCAGCACTATGTTTTCTAGCTCTCTTTTTCCTAACAACAATTTCCTGGTTTGCCAACTTTAACTTTTCCTCAAGGTGCTGAAACTCTATGTTCTATGTCACTTTCTCTTTTCCCCTTTTTAATTTGCTGATTATATGTTTGATTGTGGGTGATGAGAGATCAATAATATCTTTAGGTGATTTAGTTGTCTCAGTGGGCTTTTGAACTTCTTTGCTACCTTCCATTAATTTCCTAGCATGCCTTGCCATAGGCTTTCTTGCTTGAAAAATGAAACCTACATCTTCCCCTTCAAATTCTAATCTCTTTGGAGACTTAGCCTTTTTCAACTTCTGCTCATTTCTTCCAATAAATTCGGCTTGGACAATAGGTGTTTCTTCTATGTCAATGGCATGAAGAATATCCTCTAGACTCCCCTTTGTTACTGGGCTATCTTCTATAGCAATTGTATTTCCTTTCAAAACCACTGCTTGGCTTCTAGTTATTCTTTTGGTCCCTTGTTCGCTGATATCTTGTTCCTGTTTTTCATCTTTGACAACCTTTGATTTCTGTTTTGCAGGTGAGAGAGTTGGTGTATCAAGCATTTGCATTTTCTCTAGCCTTTTCTCAGTTTTTTTTCTTGGCTTTACTTTTGCAGGTTCTTTTGGTTTTGCAACCATAGGTTGGCTTGGTTCTGCAGCTAGTGGTGATGGAACCCCTTTAGCTTTAGGGTTTCTTGCAGGAGTTAGGGTTTCCAACTCAAAACCATTTACAAACAAGAATGATGGCCAAAATGGTTTTATAAACCAGTGAAGTGTAGAAGCAATTTGAAATGGTATGAATAAACCTTGTGATATCTGCCTTCACAGGTAGAATATTTATGAATGTTGAGAAGCAGTTTTGAATAATTATCTTTGATGCAGCTTCTTGGGATAGCATTGTTGAGATCTATCTCAATGTGCTCAGGTTTCATGAACTCTTTACACTTTCCATATTAAATTTGAATCCTTTGAACCAGGTTTCTTGACCTCTTGGAATCTCTGTAACGATAGCAATGACCTCTGGTGTGATAGACAAACTTAGCATCCCCACTTTAGTGGTTGTTCCATTGAAATTTATAGAAAATTCCTTGGATACCTATGTGTGACAGCCCTGCAACTTCTCACAAAACCGTAGGCAACTTGCTCTTCTGAATGCTTCCATCACTATTGGGTCTTCAGTTATTGCCTTCATATCTTCAAGTTCGTGCCTTAAGCATTGTCCTCCTCTGTGTATTTTCTTTCCTCTACCATATTCTTCAGAGAAACTCTCAAACTCGCTTGATATAAATCTTTCACCCTCGCTTGATATAGATGTATCAGCCTCGCTTGAATAAATGTGTGAGCAGCCTCGCTTGAAATGGATATAATAAAACTTTGTAAGAACCAGCCACAAGTTTGGCTCGATACTCAGAGCTTAGATATTACGAATGAAAGCCAAAAGGAATGAGAATGACTAATTAGGAAATAATTTAAATTTCAAATGTCCTTTCATAACTGAAAATGATGACTCACTCATAACCTAAACTAACCATGATGACTGCAAATGTGGGTGTGTACATAGATTTCATCATTACATGACTCAACAAGCCTTTATCCTACCCTTTCCCAATGGTTTCTGATATTTGACAACTCAATTGACAAGACAGTTACAAAACCACATTTTCATAGCGCTTGTAGTGTAATTTTTGTTGTTTGCGCTACGAAACTATTAGCGCTTTCGTAGTGCAAAGTGAATTTTTTCAACGTGAGGTGCTACAAAATTGTGGTTTGTTGGCTAATTGGGCAATTTTGATATAAAAACTTTGGGAAATGAAATGAATCCTAAAATGATGAAAGACTTGACATGAAAGACCTTAAAAATGAGTTTATATAAACACTAGGGTAGGCTCAAACTTAAAAAAAATTAACACTTCCCTTGGTCAAACTCAAGAAATGACTCCTAAGACCCTATTTTGACCCATGATCATAAGTAATCTTGTCATAATAATGTTTTGAATTTTTTAAGTGATAACACATCCAAAAACTCTTAAATGACTCACTTTTGGTTTATACTAATAAAATTATTCAAAAGGTGTTTTAAGGTCTAAACTTCTAGTTAGACTCCAATTTTTCAAATAAACAGCAGTATTAATGGCTTCAACCCAAAAACCATTAGAAACATTTTTTACCTTGAAGCATACTACTTGCACATTCTACCAATGTTCTTTTTTTCCTCTAAGCAACTCCATTTTGCTAAGGTGTAAGTGGCTCTATTAATTGTTGTAGAATCCAATTTCTTTTACAAAAAAGATTAAATTCTCTTAATTTATTTTCTCCCTTAGATGAGATCTAAGAATTTTTATGCAATTATTAGTTTGTTTTTCCACCATACTCTTGAAATCTTTAAAGTACTCAAAAACATCACTCTTATTTCTTATGAAATGGACACATGTGTACCTAGATCTATCATCAACAAAATAAGAAAATACCATTCTTCACCAAGATATCTAGTTTGCATAGGTCCACACTATAGTGTCTAATCTCCATAATGAATGCATGTTTCTTTATACTTGTATTGTATAACGGAGGAAAAGAGAGCAAAGCTTAAACATTACTTTGTAACGTAGTGCTCTCATTTTAAGTTTCCCAAGTCACATCTTATATTCATTTATATAAATGATATGGTAATTTACTTATTTATTAATTTATAGAATTTGATTGACATAAATCTGATTCCTAAGCTAGTAATAATAATATATTTGAGATATAACCATAATTGAAATCTTCATAATGATTTATTCCCACTATCATATCTAAGACATTTTTTTAACTCTATTCTCACAACATAAATTCCATGTAATCTAATAAATTATTCTACTTATATCTCTAGTTCTTTTATTGATTCCAAAATAAATTTACAAAAATGAGATAAATTAGATTGCCTATTATGTTTTCCATCGTGTATTCCTCTTCGGCATGGCTATGATGTTCTCCATTTTCGTAGTAAAAGCATACCTACAACCACACCTCCCGCTCCTAATCCTACCAGAGAAACTGCAATCGCGAGGTCAGAAAAACCTATTTCTGTACTTCCTAAAAACCCTGTGGATGTCCATCTGCTGTTTATGATATCCCGATTTCTATGGGCAATGTTCTCACTTAGAAGATTACTCACTTCGTCCAACTGTTTCCTTAAATGCCTCTGCCTTTGACCCAAACATTTCACCTCGTCAAATATGCTAGTATCTGACCCTGTTCCTGAAGTATTTGAAGCAGCTACCAAACAAGACATGCCAAATCCATTGTCTTTTCCAATGGGGCACACATCAATAGGATTGTTTCCAAAAGAATCAACAGCTGAACCCTGTAGCAGAAGTTGTCCTTCATTACCACAGTCAGGAATCCTATTTCCTAGCTTTGTAACGTGAAACAATATTTCATCAAACCTCTCATTGATGCTCGCCATTTGTTCTAAAAGGCGAGAATAGCCATGGCCTTCAAATCCATGATGTCGATGATCCAAAGTGCTGATATCATTAGATATGATGGAAAAAGTGGGCAAGGCTTTTGCAGGAAGAGAATAACCTAGCTTGGACTTCAAGTCATCGGGCGATGTCAGAACTTGAGCTGTTAGCTTTTCAAGGTCAATCTGTTCAATATAAGAGTAAGGAACATAAGAACCATCAAGGCCTAATTTACTGGCAACCTCTGCTACTCGAACTCTGTCCTTACCTTGCACCTGCATGTACTTTCGATGCAACTGATCAGGCTTATCAATTTTCACAACCACCGCATCATCATAGAACATGCGGGTTGTTCTCTTCAATATGCCTTTTATAGTGTATCCTAGAGCCATCAAACCTCCAAGCAAACGAACACTAACTTCAAATGTAATACTTGGTGATATGATAAATGGATTATCGGCAACCCATTCCTCAAACATAAGAATATACTTGCCATCCCTATTCCGCATTCGCAAGTAAGATTGAGATGTCTCAGTATCCTCCCCAGGGGGCAAGAGATATATGTCACAGATTTCTTCAATTTTTTCTGTATGATCTATAGATAATATTTCCTTAATTTTGTCCTCTGTGGCAATACGGGGAGACTTTAAAATGTATTTGGGCGTTTGAAATCCAGAGAAAGGATCGAATTTGTTCACAATTCTAATATGGGCAGTCTCCAAGTCAGGTTCGATGTAAACCTTATACATAGGGTAAACTGTATCTGATATTTGATGAATGATAGCATCGGGTGCCTTGCCCGAACGATTGATATCCCTCAGAACTCTCTTCAAAAGATCGAAGTGAACACCACCAGTAACAGAAACCCGGAGATCCAACAACGGACGTAACCGTTCATTCAAAGCATAGATACCCTCAATTATAATAATATTAGATGGTGGAACGTCAACATCCATGTACCCTGTGCGTTTGCTGAGCTTAAAATCATAGATGGGAACCTTCGAAGATTTTCCAGCTTTTAAATCATGAATATTTTGAAGAAGAGTATCATAGTCTGTCAGCCTGGGATCATCAAAGTTTCCATCGATTACTCGGCTAGAATCGTTGTAGTTATCCATAGAAATAGAAACGATGCTCGGCAAGATATTCAAGACTTTCTCACAGAAAACTGTTTTCCCTGCACCAGAAGGCCCGGCCAATCCCACCAACGTGACCCCTTCATTCTTTTGTGTCAGAAGCTGGCACGCCCTTATAAAAATATAGAGACCCTTCTCAAAAGAGAAAGGCTGTGGAATTCTCGCAATTTCGTATCTATCACAATCCTCCCTCCTCACTATCTGAAGCTGGTTCTTCAAAAGATCGCCGCCCTTCTTCTCGCTCGAACGAGTCAAAATGTCTACTGAAGGCTCAATCGTCATTAAATACGATCTCAAATAATATATATAAACACGATATATATACTGGATGAAGAATATCGCGGAGCTGGAAATTTCAAGAAAGACAAAATACAGTCGCTTCCGACGATGCGAGAGAATTGAAAAGTAGTTTTAGCTAAAAGCTATATTAATACAGCCAAGGGTATTCTAGGTTTTGGACGAGCGTTCTTTTTTAAATTTTAATCTTTTCAGCGATTGGTCGGCGGTGTTTCGTTGGAGATTATTTACACTGAGGTGGTAATAGTAATTATATTTACTTAAGATGTTAAAATAAATATATTCTTTAATTTAAGTGAATTCTAATTGAATAATTTATTTTTTCTTTTAAGATTTTAATATTATTATTTGATTATTGAAATATATTTTAAAATATATAAATAAATTTAGAGAATTTAAAATTTTTAAATATTTAATTTATTTAATTCTAACCACTCAAATTTACCATTAAAAAGGCATAAAACATTTTTACTACTTAAAAACATAAAAACGTTTATATTACATTTATTTTATTTTCAATAAAAATAAAGTGTAACTAAAGTTTTTGAAAGCTAATTTACTAAGTGTATGTACGGAGAACTAACAATTATGGAGAACATCTTGCTTTCTAGCTTTCTCACTATTATTGTGCATGCAACTTCATTTCCTTAAATGGAATGGGTCTAATCTCGTTGGGATCGAACTTCAGATGCGAGAAATACTATGCTAGAGATACTTGGAATCTTTATTCTCAAAAGCTACAAACATATCAATAAAACTTAAGAAGGCTAGCTTCATATGCTAGAGATACTTGGAGTCTTTATTCTCAAAAGCTACAAAGACATCAATAAAACTTGAGAATGCACACATTTGCCGGCCACATTACTTGTTTTTTTTGAGGAAGCTATTTTATTTTCAAAGTGTAGGATGACAAGTGAAATTGAGGACCATTAAGGAGTAGGAAATTTCAAAGACATGTATCTTGCTATGTTTCTTATTTTTTTTTTCCTTTTGGTTGAATATATGGTGATTCTAACTCAATAACATGCAAAATTTCAATTGTGCTATAAAATTAGAGGTTATAGGAAATATAAGTAAATATATTATTCTGAAAATTCTAGATTTTAAAAAGCATGTCATGAAACACTACGATGCACTAGATATGCAAGAAAATATCAATTAATATATAACATTCACTACATTAACAATATGCTAATGTCATGAAAAAACCTCCTTTCCCAGGCGCACAACTATATAAATGTAATGCTTTCAAATTATTAGAAATTAGAGAGATTGTATGGAGATGAGATTAAATGTTGTTATTGAGTATGGATATTTTGTTTTAGGACTATGATACTATTACATCTATTTGTATTCAAAACATTGGAATGATAAACTAGCTTATGTTAAACATGGATGGAATGAAACCTCTCTTTTAAATCATTCTTATGATGTTAATGGTTTATTTTAATGATTTTTTCTTTCTAGTTTTGTACTCTTCTTTCATGGCATCTATTTACATGTTATTGTGAATGGTTGGGTATCCAATATAGTTTAATTACATGATACAGTGTTGGTTTGATGGATAATATATTTCTTATATGTTCTACTTGTTTATTATGATTGTAATGATGGTTGTTCCTATCACCTGTTAGCTTTCTCTTATCTAAGTCTTGGAAATGCACTTCAAGTGAGACCTTCCCTGTATCCTTAGGATTGAATATAAATGCTCTATAAAACCCCTCTGTTAATTAACCTTGTGTATTGTGGTCTACAAATTCAAGTCCACATATAATTATGTTGTTATCACACCACCATGAAAGGTAGGAGATCTTGATAGTACAATGGAGGACATTATAAAGGAAGATTTCTAGCACTATTTTGAAGATCTCTAGTACTAGTAATATTAGGGTTGACTTTCTAATGGATTTATCAAAATGGATGCAACGACTTGAGCAAAATGTTTCAGATATGAATGATGGAGGGATGAGAAGAGTGTGACCGAAAATGCTAAGAAACTAGTTAAGTTATAATGCTATGATGAAATCGTAGCATGAACCATGGAAATTTTGGTCAATAATGCCTTGAAGTCATTTGCTATATATTGTACATTGCAATAGTGTAAGTCTTAGTTCATGGGTAAAGGAACCCGTAGGGAACATTGGTAAAAGAATAACCCACATTCGTAATAACATTTTTGGTAGAGAAAGAAATATTTCCCTTTCCTTTCAAATCCATTACACTATAAACCATTGTATTAATGGATGTAATGGGATGGTGTTGGAGCGGGATCCCCTCGGGTCAATTTTGGTTATATTTTTATATATATTTTGTTATGTGCATTGCGTGGAAGATTCAAAGGGGCTTTGAGGCAGGTCAAAGTCCGTAATCAATGTAAATGGGTTTTAAGGAAAACTATGAGTCTCAAACCATGGTTTGAGACCATGGTATCTGCGCTAAGATTAGTATAAATATAGATATATCGAGTCAAGAAAATGTATCAAAATCATGCTTATTTTTTGATGATGAACATTTTTTAAGGTTGTGATCTAAGTCGGGGTTTTGGGTAGAAAGGCTCATGTTAGTTGTGTGCACGGAGACCTTAGTCCTGGCTATGTGCAAACTCCGTTGACTATGTGCATGGAAGGGTAAATTGTCAAGGAATTTTGAATGTACTGGAATTGTTGATATCTTAATATAGAAGACTATTTTGGCGAAATAAAAAGTGTTATGCGCTTAATGTGTTATTTATCTGATTAACTGCGAATCTGTTCTGTTAATTTCTTTGAGATCGGAATTGGTCCTGTTATATGTTACATTTAATTTTGTTTATGATCGAATGTGTCTGCACAATTGAGTAAAGCCTATTATGTGTGAAGTAATTTTTTGATGAATAGATTAGCTTAAGTATATATGTTTATTGTGCATGAATACACATATATTACATGCTAGAATAATCTGCGACAAGGTTGATCTGTTAATCTATTGTTCTTTTGTTGCACACATCTGCATATTACCTGTGATAAGTTCTGTTATAAGTCTGTTTAGAGCCACCACATCAAATTATCCCTTAGGGTGTGGAAACCTGGTTCCAACACCCCCCCATACTGTTTCGGGTGAGACTTTGATCTGCGCAAGCACGTCATTGCCGAAAGGGCTAGTAGTTGGAGGGTTTGTTGGTTGCCCAATAAATATGAACCTGGGTCAAGACCCCTCAAGCCAAAAAATGGTCCCGTTGCAAGGACCGGGATCATTTTGAGGGAAAATTGAAGTATTGGCATCTTACACAGAACTAATTCCAAGATTTCAGCAAGAATAACTCAAAACAAATTTATTTGGGTCCTTTTTTACTCTACATTGTATCAGGCGATTCAATCAAAGCCAAGGTTGTCCCTAACCTTGTATGAGCAATACAAGTTGATCACATACTTCAAGGCGACATTCCACAATGTTCATCTTCGCACGAAAGGTGTCATTGAAGGTGTATGGTATGACTTGACATACTTACTCAATGAAGATGATCTAGTGCGCCTCATAGCAGAGTGGCCGCCGGCTTGGTTGGAGCTACGCACCACTGGGGGTGCCTCATCGTCCATTCTGAAGACCCCAACCAAGCCTAGGATAGGTACGCAGCCAACAGGTAAAGTCACTTGAGCAGAGTTCACGCCGACCACAACCTGCGAGACCACTGATCTAGAAAAAGATGCAGAGCCTGAAAATTATAGTACAGGTATCAAGAAAGTTGAAGTTGCAAACCGCGAAGGGGACCAAGCACAGCTCTCAGGCCATGGGAGGTACATGAAAGAAGAGGAAAGGATCTAAAGCAGTCAGTGATGATGACCTCACTCTGACAGAGGACACTTTCAATGAGATAAAAAATATTTTCACGTCCGCCACAGAGGATATGTGGACAGATATGGAGGCACAGTACAAAGTTGAGCTTGAAGGAGTGCAAACTGGAATTCACAAGTTGAAAGTGTAGGCGAGATTGATTCAAGCGAGCGAGCCTGATTCAAGCGAGCCAGCTTCAAGCGAGCATGCATGCTACTAGCATGTAGATTCTCAACATTATGTTGCCTTCGACCAGGGATAGCTGCCTAATCTAGATCCCTGAGCCTATCATCCACGTTGAATCGTCAATTCTACACACACAACTCAGATCCCGCAGCGAAAATAATGTTGATTTGGTTGTGTTGCCCACAAGAAAGCTCCACATGATCCACAGCATGATTGTGGATGAGTTGCAGTTCAGAGAAGCTTGAGCCCAACGCACTGCCACTAAGTCGCAGCAGTAAGTCGTCGAAATTTGGCAAAAATAGCAGTAGCAAAAGAAGTGTGTCGCACTGAAGAGGCTCTACGCGCCACCTTAGAATCAAAAATTGAACAAGTTTGCGGTGACCTACCAGAGGTCCCTGCCTCAGTCATGCCTACGGAAAAGCTATAGGGATTGTTTGTTGTGTTGAAAGTGTCACACACAGAAAACAGACTATTCGAGCTACAATATTTGAGCGGCAAATTATAGACTTACAGATGAAGCTGCAGTCAGAAACACCACCTGAAGTCCGAGCACAGCGTGCTGCGAAAGTCAAGGTAACGACAGATAATATATATCAGTTGTTGAAACCGAGTGTAGTGAACTATTATATGAAGCCATGGGTGTCTGGAATTCGGTTCAAAATGATCCAATGGTGCAGTAGCAGTGCAATGAATTGCGCTTGAAAGAGGAACAGTTTGCAGACATAAGGATGTCGGCGCCCACCTTGGTGATAACACAATGCCTTGCCCACCTTAAGGAGGATCGAGTTATTCAAATAGAGATAAAGCACTTGTGTCACCGCGAGTAGCTCTTAGAAGCACAGATGCAGTCGTGGGTTGAGGAAGCCCTGCAATTATCGTAGACATTGGATGGTGCACTGAAGAACCTTCAGCATACCCAACGCAGCATCGTTCTGGTCGCTACTGACAACTGAAAAATTTATGAATGAAGCACAGAGAGTTGTTGCGCGTAGAGTTGAAGTGGTCTTGCCACTAAAGACATCTGTACTCGCACTCAAAGCAAAGATGAAGGAGCCCACCCCCAGTGACTCGGGACGAGTCACGAGTTTTTGTTGCGGGTTTGTTGGAGCAGGGTCCCCTGGTGTCAATTTTGGCTATGCTTTTGTATATATTTTGTTGTGCGCTGTGTAGAAGAGTCAAAAGGGCTTTGGGGCCGATCAAAGTCCCTAATCACTATAAATGGGTTTTAAGGGAAAACTATGATTCGGAAACCATGGTTTGAGACCATGGTATCTGCGAGCTTGTAATATTCCAAATTTTCCATCATCTAATTGGAATATTAGAGTTCTTGCTTTTCATTTTTAGTTAAGTAAATAAAAGGGTGGAGGGACCCATAAACCCAGTAGAGGAATAAAATCCACTTCTATAGTGTGAATGTGGGTTAATTGAGTAGTGGAGTAGCATTATGGATTAATGGAGCAGCATAATAATGAAGAAGGAGTGGATGTCATGGAGCAATAAATGCAAGATGATGGAGATAGTGGAGAAAAAATTACAGAGATGATGGAGGAAGTGGTGCATTAAATTCACACATGGTGGAGGAAGTGGAGAGTAATTGCAGCAATGATGGAGATCATGGAGGATAGGACAGTATTTATGGAGGCTAGTGGCCACATGTGCAGTGCAATTATGAGGTGGGCCAAGGTTAGGGAAGGCTCACAACCATAAAAGGAAGATGAGGGAAGCAAAGGAGGAGAGTCTAAATTTTTATTGTTGAGTGTCGTAAGACATTTCTTTGCATTCTTCAGCTGTTTAGTGAAGTCTATTGTGTTGTTTAGCATCGGGTGTTCCCAAGCGAGAATCTTGCCCTTACCCACGGGGGACTTCGAGTGCCTACTCTGGGAAGGTTTTCTTGGGAAGCATTCATAATCTGACAATCAATGCCACTCTCATCTACACTTCCAGCTACAGGAATTACGTATTCCTGAACTTGGGTTTGAGAATCGAAAGGTAGTTCTCAGTACTTAAGTTGAGAAACATGTGGAGGGATCAGCCCTTCACACTATGGATTCATTGCAATCTTTCGAGAGTTTCATTGACATATCCAGCATCAGGGCATTCATCTATTCTCCTATGCAGCGACATTTCCTGTAGGAATTGCGTAATTTTGCAGTGAGGGTTTGAGGAGAAGAGGAAGTTCCAAGCAACTCAACTTGGAATCCTGTGAGAGATTAATCCTTCAGTCCGGGGATCACTTCAGCAGCCTAGGATTAGAATTGTTTTATCTATCAGCAAGCTACATCATCAGCCTTCCTAGACAGCACAATATTTCCCAACATTTTTGCATGCAACAACTGCTATTCAATGGAGGAGCTAGATCTCAAGTTTTGAGCTTGGGAATTGGGAGAAGGGACCATCCCTTCAGTTAGTGAGCTGAGTGGGTTTTATTTCAGCTGATATATCATTCTTTCAGCCCCAGATCAGTAGTTGTCTCCAGGGAGTGCGTAACTCATCCAACAGTGGTGTACTGTGCAACCTAAAAAGGGCCAAAATTCCAAACTCAAAATCTGAGAAAACCATTTCTGGTTTTTTCTGGGGTTTTTCAAGTAGAATCCATGGTTAAAATCCCGGACCTTTATGAGCACTCCAACACCCTCTCGCGCATAGATCTTCTTCCCAGCAGCACCAGTTTCCAGCAACACCAGTTTATAATTTCCAGTGCTAAGTTTCATTAGTGTATTTCAGCCATCCTGTGGCTTGAGTGCATTCCTTTTAAATGACTGTGTAATTACATTTCTGTTGATACATAATGATATGTCTCAGTTGTTTCTGCTAATGTTTTAATGTCTTGATGTTATATTCTGACATTTCCAGCATTTTACATTTTTGTGCTTACATTCTGGTTATTACCTTGATTGAAATGTTATAAATGTTATATATTCCTATTTTTCCCATTTTGGGATATTACAGTGGTATCATAACATGATCTTTGGCTCATCTTGTGGGCATTCCATAACTTTAGAAGAATAAGAATAAGAAACAAAAAAAAATAAGAAGTTTTTAATGGTGGAAGGATTGAGTTTTTCCACACTTCTCTTCATATCTATGCTGGATCTCACCATGGAGATCAAAGAAATGAGAAGGGAAAGGAAAACGGAAACCTCAAGAGGGTTTCAGAATGGATAAGGTCCGAGCACTTCCTATCAGTAGTGTAAGCAATCGGCGGTGCAGAAAGTTCCACAATGCCCTACTATGCCCACGTTCCTTGCAGAACGAAATGAATGGCATGGAGCTAGAGGATATTTGGAGCATGAGACTCTTAGTGATTATCTTGTAGAGTACAAATATCAATCTAGAGAATTCAAAGATAATTTGACTTTCTAGCAGTTTTTCCATATTAAAGAGAACTGAAGACCTCGTAGCAGTAATAGAAGAAGAGGGCACATGCAGAATAAACTCTTTCTGCCTACATTTGATGGGTCATCCACAAGCACGGAAAAATATTGGATGAAGAAGTTAGATGATTTATTCCAGCTACACCCAGTAGTGGAAAGGGAAGCCAATTCAGATTGTAGTGTTGCACCTTGAGGGTGAAGAAAAGGACTAGTGGTTCGGAAAATTGAAACATGCAAGAGTGACTGCGTATGCAGGGTTCACTCAAAGATTGGTAGCGAGGTTTTATATAAGAAACTTGGAGGCACATTCCATTGAGACATTCTCTAACAATAAAGAGAAATTGTATGAGGAGCAGAAGGGATATGTCAGCACTGATACACTGGGAGGAGATCAGCTACCACCACCACGACCAGTAGAAAGAGTACTTGCACAAATTGGAGGAGCCCTTGCATTTTGGCAAGATTTTCCCAAGACTTCGAATTGAGAGTACAAGGCATGATTCAGGAGGTGCATGAGGAAGAGGAAGCAAATACCAGCGTTGGTGCAGAAGTAGAGTAGCAGCCATCACCATCACCAGCAGTTGGAGAAGTAATTGCACCGGTTGGAGGAACTCTTGTAGCTTTTCAAGATGTTCCCAAGCATCAGCTGATCCAAGGTATGCAAACATTTCCACCCCATATTATTTCAACACATCAGTTGAGATTTGTGGGGTCATTCCATCAGGGAAATTACATGACCAAGGGTTAGAGCACATTGTTGATTTGGAGCAACAGACTATCACTGCACAGAGGACCCTTGATTGGTTCAAGGAGAAGATGTATAGCTATCCCAGTTTGACATTGTTAAGTTGCACGCAACACTTTGTGTTGGAGTGTGTATTTTCTGAGGATGGGATTAGCACAGTCCTAATGCAGGGAAGCTATATAATATCTTTCAAGAACCGGAAGTTACTGTCGCATGAGTTGTCATATTCTATTTACAACAAGGAGGTATTGGCCATTATGCATGCATTGGTCAATTTCCGGCAGTTTTTTATTGACAGTATATTTTGGGTGAAGGCCAACCACCATAATCTCCGGCATCTTTTTGAGGAGGAATAGCAGCTGCAGAAGAGGCAACAATGGGGGATCAGTACAATGCAATACTATGAGTTCAACATTATGTATGGAGAGGGCCATGTTGCAGAAAATGCACTATCATGGAGATAAGCAGCACTGTCACTGAGGAGCAGTGGTGATTTGAGGGCCAATTATTATTTTAGCATTCCGATGACATGTTCACTTATGAAGCATTGGATGGGCAGATGGTAGATGGTATACATCATGTGATGGATAACATCTTCCATTATCAGGACAAAGCCTTCTTGATGAGCACCTCACAGCTCAAAGAGAATTTTCTACATGTAGCATATTCAGAACCTCATACGTTCTACCGGGCCATTGGAGAGAGGTTCTCATGGAGATACCTCAAGGAGGATGCACTTCGACATATCATGGAGTGAAAATATTGTCATCAGATTGTGGAGGATGGTATTGACGACATTGATCCGCAGTCGAGGTATGCACATTGATTCGAAATTTTTGCACAATACATCTCTTCACCCATGACCAAATTATCTTTCTGGGATGTATTCATGCTTCATTGTCTTCCCAAGGCGATAGAGAGTGATGGGGACAATTATTGTATGAGTAGTTTTTGGCAGGAGCTTCTCCATTGGGTGGATACCTAATTGTTGCATGATATGAGTCATCACCCATATTTGGATGGATGGATGGAGATGATGAGCAAGTGGCTAGAAAGTGACTTGAAAATATATGACACAGGGCAACAAGAAGCATGGTTGCGCTGGCTGCTCTTGGGTGAGTATGTTTACCACCCGACATTTCAGATTGGTATGTTCCATGCCTTAAATAGTACTGAGGTGATACAGCAACAAGAGGCATGGTTGTGCTAGCTACTCTTGGGAGAGTATGGCCAAGACATTGCATTTTATATGTCCATTATAGCATATCATTCTTTCCTACCTTGTACAATAGTGATGAGATGCAGCAGCTGGAGGCATGGTTGCGCTGGTTACTTATAAGAGATTTTGGCCATCACATGACATATTACATGTCAATGGGGATGTTATTGTTTGGTACTTTGCATGATACTCATATGATGTGGCAACAGGACGCCTGGCTATGTTGGTCTGGTGTGACATCCTACATGTCAATCATCATATCATTGCTTCATGCCTTGCATTATGATGATGTGGGGTGGCAGCAAGAGTCATTTTTGCACTAGTTACTCTTGGGAGAATATGGATTTACATTCTCCCATACCTTGCATAATGATGATGTGGGATGGCAATAGGAAGCCTTGTTGTGTTGGCTTCTATTAGGAGAGTATGGCCACCATACTTGGTATGATGATGAGGTGGTGTGGCAGCAAGAGGCATTGTTGCAGTTTCTTCTCTTGAGAGAGTATGGCTACCATACTTGGTATGATGATGGTGTGATGTGGCAGCACGAGGCATTATTGTGGTGGCTACTATTGGGAGAGTATGGTACGACATTTCACATGTCAATCCATATGTCGTTATTTCCTACTTTGCACAGTGTTGAGATGTTGCTTAGAGCAAGCAAGGCCATCAAGGCCAAGGATAGGAGCATGGAGAGACACAATGTACTCCATGTAGCATGGTTTGGAGAGATAGTTTATGAGTTGGGACTTTCTACTTGGGGAAGGAACCACTACATTTCACATATCTCATGCAGAGAAAAGGCTCTTGGACAACAGATGGTTGCCACTTAGGGACTCATTGATGAGGAGAGGCATCTAGCTACACAGCTGGAGGCCATTCTATACATTCTAGAGACACATCTATGGATTTGGGCATTCATAACACATTGGAACAAATGGGGAAACCTTCAATATGAGGATGCCACTTGGGAGGGAGATGGATTTCTGCAGCATCCACTTTTTAGTTGCTCCAGGACAAGCAACATTTTTGGGAGGAGGACTGTAATATTCCAAATTTTCCATTAGCTAATTGGAATATTAAAGTTCTTACTTTTTTTATTTAGTTAAATAAATAAAATGGTGGAGGGACCCATAAACCCAGTAGATGAATAAAATCCACTTCTATAGTGTGAATGTGGGTTAATTGAGTAGTGGAGTAGCATTGTGGAGTAGTGGAGAAGCATAATAATGAATAAAGAGTGGAGGTCATGGAGCAATAAATGCAAGATGATGGAGATAGTGGAGAAGCAATTGCAGAGATGATGGAGGAAGTGGTGCATTAAATGCACACATTATGGAGTAAGTGGAGAGTAATTGCAGTAGTGATGGAGATCATGGAGGACAGCGTCGTCTTTATGGAGGCCATTGGCCACATGTGTAGCACAGTTATGAGGTGGTCCAAGGCTAGGGAAGGCTCACAACCGTAAAAGGAATATGAGGGCAGCAAAGGAGGGGAGTCTGGATTTTTATTGTTGTGTTTAGTAAGACATTTATTCGCATGCTCTAGCTGTTTAGCTAAGTCTGATGTGTTGTTTAGCACCGGGTGTTCCCGAGCGGGAATCGCACCCTTACCCACGGGGGGACTTCGAGTACCTAATCTAGGAAGTTTTTCTTGGGCATCATTCATCATCCAACGATCATTGCCACTTTCAACCACTCTCATCTGCGCTTCCAACTACAGGAATTACGCATTCCTGAACTTGGGTTTGAGTCGAAAGGTATTTCTCAGTACTTCAGTTGAGAAACATGTGGAGGGATCATCCCTTCATACTATGGATTCATTGCAGTCTTCTGAGAGTTTCATTGACATATCCGAAATCAAGCCATCCATCTATTCTCCTATGTAGCAACATTTCTTACAGGAATTGCGTAATTCTACAGTGAGGGTTTGTGGAGAAGAGGAAGTTCCAAGAAACTCAGCTTGGAATCCTGTGAGGGAATAATCCATCACTCTGAAGATCACTTCAGCAGCCTAGGATCAGCATTGTATTATCTATCAGTAGGCTACATCAGCAACCACTCTAGTAAACAAGAAGTGTTACCCCAATAGTTATTACATGCAAAATGGAAGTTCCCGGTGGAGGAGCTAGATCCAGTTTGAGCTCTGATGTGGAGAAGAGGACTATCACTTGGATTGGTGGTAGGTGGTACTATTTCGTTGATAGATCTTTCTTTCAACCCAGTTAGTATTTTCTCCCATGGAGTGTGTGACTCAAATAGCAGTGTAGTGTGTAACCCCAAAGGGCCAAATTTCAAACTCAAGTATTAAAGCCATTTAAAGTTTTTAAAGGCTGAGGAGAAAATCTATTGGTTAAATCCCATGTAACCACAACACCTCCAAGCCACCATCTCTACATGATTGTCTTCCCAGTAATATGATTCTTCTTTCTGATTATAGATTTCATTAGAGTATTTCAGCCATCTTGTGGCTTGAGTGCATTCATTTTAAAGCACTATCTACTTACATTGTTGTTGATACATAATGATATGATTCAGTTGTTTCTGCTAATGTTTTAATGTCTTGATGTTATATTCTGGCATTTCCAGCGTTTTACAGTTTTTTGCTTACATTTTGGTTATCGCCTTGATTGAAATGTTATAAATGTTCTATATTTGTTTTTTTCCCATTTTTGGATATTATAGTGGTATCAAGGTATGATCTTTGGCTCATCTTGTGGGAATTTCATGACATCAGAAGAATAAGAAGAAGAAGCAGAAAAAGAAGAAGTCTTGAATGGTGGAAGGATTGAGTTTTGCCACACTTCTCTTCAGATCTATGTGGGATCTCACCATGGAGATCAAAGAAATGAGAAGGGAAAGGAAAAAGGAAACCTCAAGAGGGTTTCAGAATGGAGAAGGTCCAAGCACTTCCTATGAGTAGTATAAGCAACCGACAGTGCAGAAAGTTCCACAATGCCCTACTATGCCCACTTTCCTTATAGAAGGAAATGAATGGCATGGATATGGAGGATATTTGGAGCATGAGACTCTTAGTGATTATCTTGCAGAGTAAAAATCTCAATCTAGAGAATTCAAAGAGAATATGACTTTCCAGCAGTTTTTCCAAATTAAAGAGAATCGAAGACCCAGCAGCAACAATAGAAGAAGAGGGCACATGCATAATAGATTCTTTCTGCCTACATTTGATGGGTCATCCACAAGAATGAAAAAGTATTGGATGGAGAAGTTAGATGATTTCTTCCAGCTACACCCAGTAACGAAAAGGGAAGCTATTCAGATTGTAGTGCTACACCCTAAGGGTGAAGCAAAGGACTGGTGATTCGACAGATTGAAACATGTAAGAGTGACTACGTATGAAGAGTTCAATCAAATATTGGTAGCGAGGTTTGATAGAAGAAAATTGGAGGCACATTCCATTGAGACATTCTCCGAAAATAAAGAGAAAGTGTATGAGGAGCATAAGGGAGATGCCAACATTGATACACCGGGAGGAGATCAGCTACCACCACCACCAACAGTGGAAAGAGTACTTGCACAGATTGGAGGAGCCCTTGCATTTTGGCATGATGTTCCCAAGACTTTGACATTGAGAGTTCAAGGCATGATTCAGGAGGTGCATGAGGAAGAGGAAGCAAATACCAACGTTGGTGCATCAGTAGAGGAGCAACCATCACCATCACCAGCAGTTGGAGAAGCAATTGCACCGGTTGGAGGACATTGGGGGAATTTTGAGGTCTAAAATGGTCCTCCTAAGAAAAATGTACAACAAAAATAAACTTTATAAGAACTAATAAGATTCAAGATGATGATGTAAACCATGGGGGATGATTCACCATTTTTTAAGTAAAAGGGTAAAAAGATTATAAAATAATAAAATAATAAAACTACTTTTCAACTCGTATTTTCAACTTATCTCCCAAAGTTTTTACTCAAATTTTGAGCGGGAGTACTCGTTGGATGAAAAATTTAATTCCTGATCCAAGGAGTACCCATTTTGCATATTTTTGATGAGTCCTGCTAGACGAAAAATGAGAAATACATGAAAAATGTGATTGTAATCACGTTTTTTAATGTATTTCTCATTTTTCGTGTAGCAGGACACATCAAAAGTATGAAACATGGGTATTCCTTGGATGAGGAATTAAATTTTGAATCCAACGAGTACTCATGCTCGAAATTTGAGTAAAAAAAATTAGGATATAAGTTGAAAATATGAGTTGAAAAAATAGTTTTTTTCTTTTTTCCCTCTAAAATTTGATGATGTAATCTAATCTTATTTTATTATTTCCGCTATTGTTTAATAATTTCCTTAGGAGGGCCATTTTAGACCTCAAAATTCCCTAATAAACTCTTGTATCTTTGCAAAATGTTCATAAGTATTAGCTGATCCAAGGTATGCAAACATTTCCACCCCATATTATTTCAGCACGTCAGATTGAGATTTTGGTGCCATGCCATTGGGGAAATTTCATGACCAAGGGTTAGAGAAAATTGTTGATTTGGAGCAGAAAAATATCACTGCGCATAGGACCCTTGACTGGTTTAAGGAGAAGATGTATAGCTATCCCAATTTGACATTGTTGAGTTGCACACAACACTTTGTGTTGGAGTGTGGAGTTTCTGAGGATGGAATTAGCACAATCCTAATGTTGGGAAGCTATACAATATCTATCAAGAACCGAAAGTTATTGTCCCATGAGCTGTTGTATTCTATTTACGAAAAAGATTTATGGTCCATTATACATGCATTGGTCAAATTTTGGCATTTTTTTATTGACGGTAGATTTCGGCTGAAAAACAACCACCATAGTCTCCAACATCTTTTTGAGGAGGAGGAGAAGCTGCAGAAGAGGCAGCAATGATTGATCAGTACAATGCAAGACTATAAGTTCAACATTATGTATGGAGAGGGCTATGTGGAAGAATATGCACTATCATAGAGATCAACAACGTTATCACTCAGGAGCAATGGTGATTTGAGGGCCTAGTTATTATTTGAGCATTCCAATGACTGCTTCACTTATGAAGCATTGGATGGGCAGATGGTAGATGGTAAACATCATGTGATGGATAACATCTTCCATTATCAGGATAGAGCCTTCTTGATGAGCACCTCACAGCTCAAAGAAAAGTTTTTGCATGCAGCATATTCAGAACCTCATAGGTTCTACCAGGCCAACGAAGACAGGTTCTCATGGAGATACATAAAGGAGGATGCACTTTGACATATCATGGAGTGCAATTTTAAGATTGCCAACAGATTGTGGAGGACGGTATTTTTGACATTGATCCGATGTCGAGGTATGCACATTTCTTCGACATTTTCACACAGTACATCTCTTCAACCATGACCAGATTATCTTTCCGGGATGTCTTCATGCTTCATGGTCTTCCCCAGGCCATAGATAGTGATGGGGACAGTTATTGTATGAGTATTTTTTGGCGGGAGCTTCTCCATTGGGTGGATACCGAGCTGGTGCATGATATGAGTCATCACCCACAGTTGGATGGATGGATGTAGATGATGAGCAAGTGGTTGGAAAGCTACTTGCAAATCTATGAGACAAGGCAACAAGAAGCATGGTTGTGTTGACTGCTCTTGGGTGAATATGGTTACCACCCGACATTTCAGATTGGTATGTTCCATGCCTTCCATAGGACTGAGATGATGCAGCAATAGGAGGCATGGATGTGTTAGCTACTCTTGGGAGAGTATGGCCAAGACATTGCATTTTATATGTCCATTGGAATATCATTTTTTCCTACCTTGTACAGTAGTGATGAGATGCAGCAACTGGAGGGATGGTTGTGCTGGTTACTTTTGAGGGAGTTTGGTCATCACATGACATATCACATGTCAATGGGGATGTTATTGTTTGGGACATTGCATGATACTCATATGATGTGGTAGTAGGAAGCCTGGATATGGTGGTATGGTGTGACATTCTACATGTCAATAATTATATCATTGCTTCATGCTTTGCATTATGATGATGTAGGGTGGCAGCAAGAGTCATTGTTGCACTAGTTACTCTTGGGAGAATATGGATTTAGATTCTCCCATACCTTTCATAATCATGATGTGGGATGGAAACAGGAAGCGTTGCTATGTTGGCTTATGTTAGGAGAGTATGGCCACCATAATTGGTATGATGATGAGGTGGTGTGGCAACAAGAGGCATTGTTGAGGTGGCTTCGAGTATGGCTACCATACTTGGTATGATGATGGTGTGATGTGGCAGAAAGAGGTATTGCTGCAGTGGTTGCTATTGGGAGAGTATGGTTTGACATTTCACATGTCAATCCATATGTCTCTATTTCCTACTTCGCACAGTGTTGAGATGTTTCTTAGAGCAAGCAAGGCCACCAGGGCCAAGGATTGGAGCATGGAGAGACAAAACCTACTCCATGTAGCATGGGTTGGAGAGATAGTTTATGAATTGGGACTTTTCACTTAGGGAAGGAACCACTACACTTCAAATATCTCATGCAGAGAAGAGGCTCTTGTACAATAGATAGTTTCCACTTGGGGACTCATTGATGAGGAGAGGCATCTAGTTACACAACTGGAGGCCATTCTATATATTCTAGAGACGCAACTATGGATCTGGGCATTCATAACACATTTGAGCATATGGGGAAACCTTCCATATGAGGATGCCACTTAGGAGAGAGATGTATTTCTGCAACATCCACTTTGCAGTTGCTTGAGGACAAGAAAAATTTTGGCGAGGAGGACTATAATATTCCAAATTTTCCATCAGCTAATTGGAATATTAGAGTTCTTAATTTTCTTATTTAGTTAAGTAATAAAAGGGTGGAGGGACCCATAAACCCAGTAGATTAATAAAATTCACTTCTATAGTGTGAATGTGGGTTAATTGAGTAGTGGAGTAGCATTGTGGAGTAGTGGAGCAGCATAATAATGAAGAAAGGGTGGAGGTCATGGAGCAATAAATGCAAGATGATGGAGATAGTGGAGAAGCAATTGCAGAGATGATGGAGGAAGTGATGCATTAAATGCACACATGATGGAGGAAGTGGAGAGTAATTGTAGCAATGATGGAGATCATGGAGGACAAAGCAGTCTTTATGGAGGCTAGTGGCCACATGTGCAGTGAAATTATGAGGTGGGCCAAGGTTAGGGAAGGCTCACAACCATAAAAGGAAGATGAGGGCAGCAAAGGAGGGGAGTCTGGATTTTTATTGTTGAGTGTCGTAATACATTTCTTTACACGCTTCAGCTGTTTAGCTAAGTCTATTGTGTTGTTTAGCATCAGGTGTTCTCGAGCGGGAATCCCACCCTTACCCGTGGAGGACTTCGAGTGCCTACTCTAGGAAGATTTTCTTGGGTATCATTCATCCTCCAAAAATCAGTGCCACTTTCAACCACTCTCATCTGCACTTCCAGCTACACGAATTACACATTCTTGAACTGGGGTTTGAGAGTCGGAAGGTAGTTCTTAGTACTTCAGCTAAGAAACCTGTGGAGGGATCAGCCCTTCACACTGTGGATTCATTGCAGTCTTCCAGGAGTTTCATTGATATATCCGGCATTAGGCCATCCATCTACTCTCCTATGAAGCAACATTTCCTGTAGGAATTGCGTAATTCTGCAGTGAGGGCTTGAGGAGAAGGGGAAGTTCCAAGAAACTCAGCTTGGAATCTTGTGAGGGATTAATCCTTCACTCTAAGGATCACCTCACCAGCCTAGGATTGGCATTGTATTATCTATCAGCAGGCTACATCATCATCCCTCCTAAACAGTGCATTATTTCCCAGCGGTTGTGCACGCAACAACATCATATTCAGTGGAGGAGCTAGATCTCAAGTTTTGAGCTTGGGAATCAGGAGAAGGGACCAACCCTTCAGTTAGTGAGCTGAGTGAGTGCTATTGTAGCTGATTGATCATTCTTTCAGGCCCATATTAGCAGTTGTTTCCAGGGAGTGCGTAGCTCAGCTAGTAAGGGTGTAGTGTGCAACCCAAAAAGGGATGAAATTCCAAACTCAAAATCGGACCAAACCATTTCTGGGTTTTTCTGGGTTTTTCGAGTAGAATCCGTGGCTAAAATATCAAACCTTTATAGGCACTCTAGTAGCCTCTTGCACGTAAATCATCTTCCCGGCATCACTAGTTTCTAGCAGCATCAGTTTATACTTTCCAGTGCTAAGTTTCATTAGTGTATTTCAGCGACCTTGTGGCTTAAGTGCATTCCTTTTGGAGCACTATGTATTTACATTGTTGATGATACATAATGATATGGCTCAGCTGTTTCTGCTAATGTTTTAATGTCTTGATGTTATATTCCAGCATTTTAGAGTTTTGTGCTTACATTCTAGTTATTTCTTTGATTGATATGTTATAAATGTTTTATATTCATGTTTTTCCCATTTTGGGATATTACAGCGCTAATATTAGTATAAATATAGATAGATCGAGTCAAGTAAAGAAATCTGATCATGCTTATGTTTTGATGATGAAACTTTTGTAACGTTGTGATCTAAGCCTGGGTTTTGGGTAGAAAGGCTCCTGCTGGCTATGTGCGCGGAGACCTTAGTCCTGGCTGTGTGCAGACTCTACTGGCTATGTGCGCGGAAGGGTAAATTGTATGGAAATTCTGAATGTACTGAAACTGTTGATCTCTTAATATAGAAGATTGTTTTGGTGAAATCAAATGTGTTATGTGTTTAATGTGTTATTTATATGATCAACTACAAATTTGTTTTGTTAATTGCTTTGAGATCGGAATTGATTCTGTGATATGTTACATTTACTTCCGTTTATGATCGAATGTGTCTACACAATTGAGAAAAGTTTGTTATGTGTGAATTACATTGTTGATGAATAAATCTACTTAAGTATATATATATATATATATATATATATATATCATGCTAGAATAATCTACGACAAGGTTGATCTGTTAATCTATTGTTTTGTTGTTGTGTGCATCTACATATTATCTCTAATAAGTTCTATTATAAGTCTGTTTAGGGCCACCACATCAAATTCTTCCTCAGGGTGCAGAAACCTGGTTCCAGCACCCCCCCATAATACTTCGGGTGAGACTTTGACCTGGGCAAGCAAGTCATTGCCAAATGGACCAGTAGTTGGAGGGTTTGTTGGTTGTGCAATAAATACGAACCTGGGTCAGGACCCTTCAAGCCAAGAGATGGTGTTAGTAAATATGATAACCTTAGGGAAGTAAGAACCATGGAAAATGAAAAAAATACTTACAACATGCAAAGATAATCAATTATTGGTGGCTAAATCAAATGAGATCAATTCATGAATGTAAGGAAGCATTGGATAAGGAGATAAGTGATAAAAGTAGTAATGATTCATGAATGAATGATTTATAAAAGTTGAGGAAAGTGGGATAGAAGTTAAATTTTGGTTAAAAGAATGGGGGTTGTTGATCAAGGAAGACCACTATAAGCAAAGGGAGAGTGAAGGGATGTCCACATGATCCAATGGATAAATTTGAGGTGCCATGTGAGTGGATGTAGAGGGTATACAGTAATGGTTTCAAGACATTGTATTAAGGGGCTATGCTCAATGACAACTTTGAAAATCAACCAACAAGAATTTACATATGAAAACTGTAACTAAAAGGTGTGTATGTTAATATGTTCTCATTGTTTGGCAAGGAAGAGATCGCAAAGCTAACAGACATTGTACCCTAGGAGGAAGTGGAGCCAAAAAAGCACCTACTCCATACACATTTTTATCAAAGTGGGGTTGCAATTATGAATCATGTTAGTCAATATTTCATTTCACATTAGTAGTTAAGAAAAAGAAGGAAATATTACAAGTACTAGTGGATGTTTGTTAGGTTGTAGTAAGAATCTAGATACCAATAGTATTGATTTGTTTTCAAAATAATATGTTAAACCCTTGTAATTTGACAAGAAGAGGGAGAGAGAGAGATTGAATTTATAAATACTTCTAACACAAATGGCTATAATCCAAGTGGGATACATGTTGCATCTATTTGAGCTCTCAAGAAAAGGTGATGGTAATATTGAGAAACATTATTACTTATATGAGGCTATGTGGAGTGTGAAGAACATTATAATCAATAAACTAAGATCAACATGCTTTAAGTGAAGCTTAGTGGTCACATTGTTAGAAAATGTGTTTTCATCAATGTCAGACAATTCCAAGGGAAGAATGTACAATGAGTTGCCATTGATTTCAATACCAAGGGGAGTGTGTTTGGACACAAGAGGCAAATACTTGGATTAATAATCGATCAATGGATCAACAAATCAATGTAACTTGGATGAGATTGGCGGCTCTTATTCATTTCAAAGGGTCCCTACATGCTCAATGCTTAATTGTTGGGGGGTGGGGGGTTCTAAAATGACACCAAAATGGTACATTGTCAAAGGCACATGGAATTTCATGAAAGGACTCATCACCACCCTTCCCAAAATAGTAAATTATCGAAGGAACATAGAATTTCATGAAAGGACTGACCACCCCCCCTTCCCCGAAAGCACTTGAGGCAATAAAAAACTTGCTTAGGGCGATGTCGCATTAGTGGGGTGAAATGTGGTAAGTCCCATGAGACAATAACTCTCTCTTTGTCATTGTATTAACTTCATCATTCACAATACAATATCTAGAAATTTTATAATTAATATGCAAAACCCTATTCTACTACATTTATTAGATTACAACCCTAATCTATTAACTAAAGATTAGATCAAAATGGGTTAAAAACCATTGGCCAAAAAAGGCCCAAAAATCCCTCAAAATCCTTGAACCATAACTAACACTCATGGATGAACCCACATTCCACATGCTATAACTAATACCTAGAGCATGAATGCATGGTCTACATGTAAATAATATAAAACATCTCCAACACCTATTTAAGGGATCAAATTTTATTTTGTAAATTAAATGACTAAAAATTCTCATATTAATAAATTTGATACCTTAAGCATGAGGGGTTTCCGCAGTGCATTATATTAGATATCATTTTTGGGATTCAACTGCGTTAATTTAGTCATTCATCTATGACCATTTTCATGAGTGGTAGTCATAATTCTTGACTAATTTCTCATGATCTTAGAATAGTCCACTTAGCACTCATTGCATCGGGTGATGCTCAAAGGGGTGAAAAAGTGGGATTGAAACTAGTGAAATGAATCACATAGCATCAATCATCACTTCCAGGGCTTGCACCCGGTAACCAGGACTTCCCGAGAGGTCACCCATCGCAGAACTCCTCTGGCTCAAGTGTGCTTAACTGTGAAGTTTTCCACACAATCAAGCCCACTTAGCTTGCTACCCCATTTGCAAGCTACTAATTATAATTTATATTATGTTGAAAATAAAATCATATATTTTTTAATAACATTTAATTTTAAATATATAATCATATTTTATTTTTATTGTAATTTATTTTTTTATTAAAAATTAATTTTCAATTTATTTATTATAAAAATAACCAAAAAAATATAATAATAATAATAATAATAATAATAATAATAATTTCATTTTAAAGTTATGTGCAAGCTCAAACATCAAATGGTATATAAGATTTTTTTTCGGATCCTCTTGTTTTGTATATAGAAGTACTTATATAAACTTTTATATAAGTGTACATATTCTAGAATTTTAGATTTGATCTTCCAAAAAAAAAAAGCATTTTTAACTATTAAAACATATTTCAAATAATTTATTTTGTAATATTTGATTTTATTTAAATACATTATATCTTAAAATAATAAATAAAAGTAAATAAATTGATAATTCAATATTATTAGGATTAGGTCATCCTAATAATATTGAATTATCAATTTATTTACTTTTATTTATTCATTTTAAGATATAATCATCCTAATAATATTGAATTATCAAATTATTTATTTTTATTTATTCATTTTAAGATATAATGTATCCAAAAGACATTTATCTAAATTATGGATCCCAAAAGTCTCAGATCTAAAATTCAATATTATATTTTTAAAACTTATGACCAAAGCTTGAACATTAAATTGACATATGAAATTTTCAATTATCTTTTCAATAAATAATTGATCATTAAAATTTATAAAGAAAGAGATTGTTTTTCCTAATTTAAATCTAAAGAAATAATCCCTTGAATAAAGATTCGATTATTAAAACTGTATAAAGAAAGAAATTGTTTTTCTTAATTTAAATCTATAATCTTTTAAAAGGAAATTCATATTTTTAATGATAAAAAATATCTCAATTAACTTCTGTAATAATCAATTTTATGTAAGTAAATTATATCTCAAAACAAGTAGATTGGAATTGTATTTCAAAATATATAGATTGTAAAATTCAATGTAATAAAGTGTTTTGAAATTCATTAAATTTTCAAATGTCCCAAGAGGAACAATATAATCGTTTAGAGATTTTGATCATATTCTTGTTTTCCCAAAAAAACATGGTTACATCATGAAGGGAAAGGGAATCCTTCACATCAATTCTTATGGCAGCCGCTTTGCATTAGTTAACCCATATTGATAGTAGAAGAAAGCCAACAGCACTTCAAATCTTGAAACTTATTTTCTAGGGCTAAAACAAGAAAGCTTATTTTCTATCTCTAAAACATGAGAGAGGACTTCATCTAACCTTTCGCTAAGGCCTTCTATTTGTTTGGACAGGCAAGAATAGCCCCCATCTTGAAATCCATGTCGAGAATCCTGCACTGTGCCGTCATCATTTCTACTGGTATTTCCATTCTCCAATACTAATGCGTCCCTTGCAGAATTCCTCTGTATCTTGAAAATTTCTTGCTCATCAAGTGTTTCACTTAGCTTCGACTTCAACTCATCTGGCAGTGGCATAACTTCAGCTGTTAGCTTTTCAAGTTGAATCTGTTCAATATAAGAGTGAGGTACAAAAGTACCATCCAGTCCCAATTTACTGGCAACCTCTGCAACTCGAGCCCTGTCCTTACCTTGGACCTGCATATATTGCCTCTGCAATTGTTCCAGTTTATCAATTTTCACAATTACTTCATCACCCAAAACCATGTGGCTACTTCGCTTCAATATGGCTGTTATTGTGTACCCTAGAGCCATCAAACCTCCAAGCAGACGAACACTAACTTCAAATGCAATACTTGGAGATATGATAAATGGATTATCAACAACCCATTCCTCAAACATAAGACTGTATTTTCCATCCCTATTCCTCATCCGCAAGTAAGACTGACAAGTCTCTGGATCTTCCCCAGGGGGCAATAGATAAATGTCATAAGTTTCTTCAATTCTCTCTGTATGATCACTGCACAATACTTCTTTAATTTGGTCTACTGAGGCAATACGGCTAGACTTTAAACTGTAAGTCGGTGTTTGAAATCCAGAGAAAGGGTTAAATTTGTTCACAATTTTAATATGGGCAGTCTGCAAATCTGGCTCAATGTAGGCTTTATACATAGGATAAACTGTCTCTGATATTTGATAAATGATGTCCGCCGGTGCCTGACCAGACCGATTTATATCCCTCAAAACCCTTTTGACAAGATCAAAGTGAACACCTCCAGTAACAGAGACCCGGAGATCCAAGAAAGGGCGTAACCGTTCACTCAAAGCATAGATACCCTCAATGATCACAATCCTAGATGATGGAATGTCAATATCCCTGTACCCAGTGCGTTTGCTGAGTTTAAAATCATAAACAGGAACCTTCACAGATTTTCCAGACTTTAAATCATGAATATTTTGAAGAAGAGTATCATAGTCTGTTAACCTGGGATCATCATAATTTCCGTCGATTACTCGGCTGGAATCGTTGTAATTATCCATAGAAATAGAAATGTTCGGAATGAAATTCGATACCCTCTCAGAGAAGACGGTTTTCCCTGCACCAGAAGGCCCGGCCAATCCCACCAATATAACCCCCTCATTCCTCTGTGTCAGGAGCTGGCATGCCCTGATAAAAATATAGAAACCCTTCTCAAATGACAGAGTATCAGGAATCCTAGCAATTTCGTATCTATCGCGATCTTTCCTCTTCACGAGCTCAAGTTGGTTCTTCAAGAGGCCTCCTCCCTTCTTATGGCTGGAACGAATCGAAATATGCGGTGAAGAACCCATCACAATTATCGACACGATGTCAAATAAGATATATACAGAGTGTGTATATATACTGAATGGTGTATATGGCAGGGCGTGAGATATGGAGAGGGAGAATAGGATCACTAGAAAATGGAAAATTTATCAGACTCGACGAATCTCGGCACCGATTAGGAGGGTTTTCCTTTTTTTTTCTAACCCCGTCACCGATTATGAGGGTTTTCCTTCCTTTTTTTTCCTAACCCCGGCACCAATTATGAGGGTTTTCCTTCCTTTTTCTAACCCCGTCTCTCACGAATCCCGATATGATTAAAAGATCGAATTCTGATTTCTTACGGGAATCGATCGCTGGACGGGTCGGAGTCCCTGTTTTGTTCACAGTTTTCGCAACAAATTGGGGCACAATTTTCGATCAGTTATTTAATGGCGGAACTGTAAATAGATGGCGAGAAATAAGTTTATTTAGCGAAGAAACTTATGTTGTTAGTGTAACTCATTACGTTTGCCTTATTTTAAGCCATCGTCTTGATTTATTTTCCCATCTTTAGAAACAGCCGTTCCTGGGTTGTTTCACGGTTAAGATTGCTTACGATGACTTGGAAACTATATTTAAAGCGTGTTTTTAACAGTGGTTTATACATATATGTTAATTTACGGAAAATATTAATTTAGTGAGAAAATTTGATACACATTTTTATTTATATAACTAATGTTAATGTTGCTCAGGGATGTAAGTCAATTACTATATAATTTATGAAATTCCAGATTCACATTTTCATTAATCAATTCTAAAAAAACCTATTAAAATATATATTATTACAATATATAATTTTATTATTCCCATTTTCATAAATCAATTCTAAAAAAAACCTATTAAAATATATATTATTACCACATATAATTTTATTATAATTTATTTTAACTAATACCTAATTATGAATGGATACCATATATAATTTTATTATAATAGTTATTTTAACTAACACCTAATTATGAATGGATTGGAAAACTTATTTCTGATTTTAAACGACTACTATGAAGAAGTATCTTGAATAACGACAACATTCAATTCATCTTAATTTTTTTGTAAATGTAAATTGATCATACTTACTATTAAAACACAATGTTAATATAAGGATAATGTTTTTTTTCATTTAGTTGATTGCAAGTTAAATTTATTAAATATAGAGATGAGCATTATTTTATAATGTGAATTTTTTATTTCTATATAATATATTATTATTTTTATATTAAATAATTGAAAAATCATACTTTTAAAATATATATATATATATATATATATATATATATATATATATATATATATATATATATATATTCTTTTCTAAATCATATGTATTGTATGTAATTATTAATTTTTTATTTAACTTCAATTTTTTTAAAGATAGATTTATATTGTTTTAAATGACTAATATCATGAATAGGTAAATAAAGATGAAAGAATTATAAACAAGTGTTATGA
Source organism: Pinus albicaulis (assembly GCA_034641835.2). Classification (NCBI taxonomy): domain Eukaryota; kingdom Viridiplantae; phylum Streptophyta; class Pinopsida; order Pinales; family Pinaceae; genus Pinus; species Pinus albicaulis. The sequence goes on from CM076576.1 coordinate 782,852,206, forward strand.
TTTATGATTTTTTTAAGCATGTGGTATTGTTAAATCATGATATTTAACAAAACTTGTTTATAGATTAAAAATCTCCATGATAAAGAATCTTGTTACATATTTAATTACATATTAATTATTTTTATTAATAATAATAATAATATTTTAAATAAAGTTATAGTTTAGTTAAATTTCTATGATGTTTTTACTTTTAGTAACTTGAGATATATCATGAAGTGTATTAATATTTATTATGTATTGATGTTTATTGGCATTTACTAGCAATTTTATTTATATAGTTGCACTAGTTTTCAAGTTATTCCCACATACATATGTACCTAAATAATTATTTATTTTTATTTAATTTGTTTCTTGTTGTCATGTAACATATATAAGTCAATAATACATGACAACATATTCCCCCTAATATAGGGTTGTACAGCACCTTGATATTCTTATTGCAATGATTTACACAAAATATTTATTATGTAAAGTTTTACCTATTGTATTAAAATTACAAATAAGATTTAAATATGGAAGAGAATTTGCGCTTAATTGGAATAAATATCTTTGTGATAAATACTGTAATTTAGATTAAAAAATTTAAGTTGTATATTGTTGTGAATATTTCGTTGAAACAATTTGTGGCAACATATTTTTATAAGTTTTTGTGAAATCTTTATTATGCAGTGTTTCTTTATTATTATAATTTAATATTACAAGTGTAGTGTTCAAATTAAGAAATTAAATTAATAATGTAATAAAAGAAACTATAATAATAATTACCATACCATGTATAATGAACACGAGATACTTTAAGAAATTCAATATGGGAAAACCCAACCAAAAGTTGAGGATTATGACTTACTCTTTTCTACTCAATTATTAAATGCAAAGACAAATAAATATGGTCTCACTATGATGTTGTAATAGACATTGTGTCCTAGATGATTGCTATAGGGTCTTCTACTTTGTGTGTACTACTCACAATATCCTAGATCTTTTCTTTGTTCAAGTATGGAAAATCAATTCAATGCAATTGGAACCAAACTGTAATGCCTCCTCCCATATCTACCCACTTTAATCGACCTGCCTATGGTGAACATGAGTTGAGGGCTACTATGGCATGACTCAACCTCCTATATTACCTTAAGGAAATGAACGAAAAAACAATACCTTATTGACTTCCCTTAGGTGCTACAGGACCCCCAAGAGCTAAACTTCCCTTCCAGGTGTCCAAACCCTGAGTTAACTTGCCTTTTCACTGATCTGGACTCCTAGACACTGGCACAACACTACCTGATTTCGACGGTAACCCTCCAATTGCACGCATGATGTCCAGAAGGGATTTATTGCAGTATTTTTCACCAAGTCTTGTTCCTCCAACCGCGGGATCTAAGCCACTTTTTTAGGGCTAGTCTCCAGACCACTGCCCAAAACCTGATAAAAATTTATAGAATGATACTTGACACAATGAAAAAGCCTCTAACACAAAACTTAATCAAAGACTTTACCTAACCCGATCTAACTATGACAGGAATTTTGTTAAACACATGGTGAACATGATCGAGATATTTTACCTCAAGGATGCATACATAATTGCATTTAAAAGAGCCTATAACCCACTGAAACATATACATAAAATAAGTGGAAATCAAAAGAAACCATGAGATCAAAGGCATACACACAAGTTGATAACGAATTTCACCCAGTGTGGGTTACATCTCTGAGCCCTGCTCAATGTGGGGAGGCCTCTTTCATTAATTGGCAATGAAATCAAATTACATGAAATTTCAAAATGACACCTTATACCTCCACTTTCAGGGATGGCCTGAAAATGTAGACCTATGCTAAAGAAACATATTGCACTGTTGGATTCATGGCAAAAAATCATGAAAAATGACTATAGAGTCAGCAATTTTTTGTGCTCGTGATGTCTAGGGCTCTAGCGAACCTATTAGATTCCCTATAAGATTCCTTGTGGGAATATTCATTAGGATTCCAAAGGAATTTGTCTCAAAATCGTGCCTAGGTGGGGCGCCAATTCGACTGTGGTTCCCACACACTATTGAAACTTGGTCTCTGCTCCATGTGTCATCATGCTCCCAATGTTTGGTTGAATGAGGTTTAAATAGGTGTGTATGACGTTACCAACAATATGGCGCCAATTGACGCATTGGTGGTCAACGGTTTGTTGGTTCGTTGGCCTGTCGCTAGTGGCAGGGTCAACTCCCGGCCTGACCCGCTCGTTGTATGTTTTCAACTCCCGCCATCGACATTTTTTAAAATATAATATATTTATACTGATAATCGTTGGTCGTTGGTCGTTCGGCGAGGTTTGACCACTCAGCAGCCAATAGCTGGTTCTATATATATATATATATATATATATATATATATATATATATATATATATATATATATATATATATATATTTATTTATTTATTTATTTATTTATTTATTTATTTATTTATTTATTTATTTATTTATTTATTTAATAGTCCCACTAGCCAGTTTTTCCTACTGATTTTTTTGGGGTCGCTGGACAATTTAACCAAGTGAAAAATTCACCACTGCCAACTGCCGCAAAGGTCCAAAATGTAACATCCTTAAGAAAATCCAGCAATGATGATTGGGTGCCATGAGTGTGCTCTAATTGGTTCGTACGATTTACTTGGTTGTTGATGTCAATCTGACGTCACCTGCAATATGTCATTAGCTATTAGGCTCACCTCCGTCAGTGCAGGCACGTCACCCTTACCGATGTCATCATCTGTACAACTAATGTTAGTGTTCATACTATTGACATTAGCATGCTAAGTGTTACATGTAGGTATTTCCTGCAAAAAATTTAGTTGTTTAAAAAAAAAAATAGTGGGCCATAACTTCTTCATATGATGTCAGATTAAGGTTTCATTCACATCATTGGATTCAGAACAACGAGCTCCTCGATTTGAGACTAGTTCGTTGCGTTTCAAAGACTTTGAAAATTTTTCATTTTAGGATCCTCCTAGATCATTCCTTCCCACTTATGAGCTTTTGGGTTTCCATAATTTTTATCAGTCAATTGGAAAGTGAGGGAATTTCTCCCTCACTTTCTCCATTTCAAACCATTGGGCCTTACTTGGATGCACTCCCTTGAAACCAATACGAAGGTACTCCACGTCTCCCCATCGTAAAGTCATGTTTCTTCTATCGAGAATGATATCTTCAGGTAGCTTGTCCAAGTATTCAAGTGTAGAATTTTCCACAGTAGGAACCTATTCAACCTCTTCGGTGTCCATGATCAAAGGAGGCTCATAAATCTTCAATTTTTCAACGTTCACCACTGAGTACATGTGCATGTATGTTGGAAAATCAATATGAGAAATATTGTATCCAATCTTCTCTAATATGGTGAAAGGACCATATAGGATTGGTCTCAACTTCTTTCCTTCCCATTTTATTTTGTATTTTCTGATGTGGAGCCACACCCTGTCTCCAAGATAAAATTGGTAATCAAACTGGTGCTTGTCATGTTGAGCCTTGTATTGAGCTTGAATTTTCTCCAATAGCTCATGCACTACTTGGTGAATCATCTGAATGAACTTACGTGCTTTGTCCGTATCATTTTTCTCACTAGAATATTCATCTATCCCAAAGACCATGTCTAAGGGACCCTTAGGAAAAAATCCAAAGCATGTCTCAAACAGTGAACTCTAAGCAGATGAATGCACAACTCTGTAAAATAAATTTTGTACATAAGGAAGTTTCTCGTCCCACAACTTTGGGATGATTTCCATAATAGACCCAGAGTAAATGTATCACTGTGCAGTTTCCAACATTTGTTTTCTCGTTGGTCTGCGGATGAAATGTGATACTCTTATTCAACTTGGTGTCCATCATTCTCCACAAACTCATCCAGAAATATCCAAGGAAACGAGAGTCTTAATCAGACACAATGGATGTGGGCAACCTAAAGTGGACCCATACAGATTAGAAGAAGAGGTGAGCAGTCTTCTTTGCAGTGATATTCTTTTTACAAGGAATTAAGACACACATATTAAATCGATCCACAATAACATAGAAATCATCATGACCTCTCCTATTCAAAGGAAAACCACCAACAAAATCCATTAACACACTTTCCCATGGGTGATTCAGAACAGGGAGTGGTGTGTAGAGCTCCAATTTTCTATGTGAGGCCAATAACAAAAACTCTACAAATGACACAAATTTTTCCCTACACCAAAAATGACCCGATAAAAGAGAGGTATGTGCCTCTTTGATTACATGTATTCTTTCACTGGTGGGGATACAAAGTTTGACAAGGTGGTGCAACAATTTTCCATGCATATGGTAACTGTGTACCTACAATCCATGAGTAAGCTTTGCACAAATATCATTAAAATATTCATCATCAACATATTGTTCAACATATCTTTCAAAATATAAAGAAACATTTTGCAAAACAATAGATGCAGAAATAGGAGGGTGAGAGAGCATATCTGCTACTTTATTGCTAGTTCCCTTCTTGTATTTTATTACAAGATGAAACTTTTGAAGGAACCCCATCCTTCTAAAATGATGTGCTTGTTGAAGCATGATTTGTGACTAAAGGTACTGTAAGGGTCGATGATCGATGTGAACAATGGCCTCCTTGCCAATACAATAATTCTTTCACTTTTTCACACTTTGGATTGAGGCATACAACTCCTTGTCATATGTGGGGTAGTTCACAACAGCTTGGGAGAATTTCTTTGAATGATAACATACAGGTTTCATTTTTTGCATCAACACAACTCCCATGTCGTACCCATTGGCATCTTTCTCGATCTCAAAAGGTTGTTGGAGGTCAGGTGAGGACAAAACTGGTGCGGTACATATTTTTTCTTTTAGTGTCTCAAAGGCTTTATGATTCTTTCCTCCCCACTGAAAGGTTTGCTTCACACTTGTCAATGCACGTAGGGGGGATGCAATGACGGAGAATTCGATAGTGAACCTTCTCCAATATTGTATTGCACCCAAAAAACTATGAACCTTTGTAACATTGGTGGGCTTAGGCCACTTTACAATCACTTCAAATTTAGAAGGATATGTTTTCAACTGTCCACCTCCAACAATGTGACCCAATTAAACCAAATATCTCTTACCAAACTCACACTTAGACATTTTGGCATACAATTTTTATTTTTAAAAAACATCAAGCACCTTTTTAACATGACTCACATGATCTTCCAAGTTTGACTGAAAACAAGAATGTCATCAATATACAAAGTAAAAAATCATCAAGAAAAGGTCTAAAAATGTCATTCATCACCCTCATGAATGTGGCAAGAGAATTACACAATTCGAATGGCGTCATGAACCATTCAAATAACCCTTGTTTTTTCTTGAATGCAATCTTCCATACATACTGTTTTGCAATCCTGACTTGATGGTAGCCACTGTGCAAGTCTAGTTTTTTGAAATATACAGCATTTTTCAATTGGTATAATAGATCATCAATGTGAGGGAGAGGGTGTCGATTCTTCACCGTTATTTTTTTGAGTTCCTTGTATTCCACACACATCTTCCATGTGCCATCCTTCTTTGGAACAACACGATGGGTGAGATGCATGGAGAAGAAATTGGCCTTATGAATCCCTGGTTCAACAATTCCTGCACTTGTTTCTTTATCTCCTCCTTCTCAATGGCTAACAACCTATACATACCAATATTTGTTAAAGGAGCATCCTGTTGCAAGTGAATTTCATGTTGGATCTCATGCTTTGGAGGCAACCCACTTGGTTCCTAAAAATCCCAATTATAGTTAGAAACAATTTCACACAATTATATCTTATGAGTGGGATCACAACATTCGAAAGCTTTAGATGTCTCCGCATCTTTTTCTCTCACAACCATGATCATGCACCCTTTGTTGGAATTGTTAAATCTCTTCACCTGACCTGCACTTACAAAACTTGTACTGATATTGGCACGATGAGACCTAACAATGTATTCCACCTCATCTTTTGTGATATGATAATTTTTTTCATGGCGAAAGAAAAATGCTTTCCTGTCATAAAAATATGGACTCCCCAATACAATGCCATGGATATCAAAAGGTACAACATCAACATCAACCTCATATACTAGTTTGGATGAAATCACAAATCTAGCCCTACACTATTTGGTTATATGCAATTTTTATTTGTCACACACCCAACCAAGAGGGAAGGGATTTGGATGAGACTTGTTCTCCAACCCTAGTTTCTTAACCAAGGATTCTGAAATCAAGTTTACTTGAAATCCTAGATCAAACAAGGTTTCCACTTTACTATGTTTCATCACAGCTCTAATATGGAAAAATTCAATTCTCTTTCGTTCATTAACAAGAGACTCATTTGAAGAAATTGTAATTGCATGCATTCCAGAATTTTCATTAGCACGAAGATAAATGTTACCTTGTATTCTTACTAATGTGATCTACGTATTGTCAATGAAGTCGAATCCAAGGTCCCATTGCATAGTTTCCACCGTCTTTTTCTTTCCCTTTCCACCAAATCTCTATAGCTTCAATTCTAGATGCAAATTCCAACGATGTTCATCATCATGGTCTTAATTTTGCATTGTGTGCAAGATGTCTTTTCTCCTTCCTCCTTCTTGGTTGTAGCTTCCTTCTTGTCCTTTCCCTTTCCTTTCCCTTTGAACTTTCCATTATGAAGTTTGAAAGATTATTTCTTGGGATGATCCACTTTGTCATTATTTCCCCTGCTTTCGAGGTGAATGGCCTTCACACTGGCTGCATCACTGGTAGTAGGCTCAAAAACAACAAAAAATAGTTGATATAACTATGTAAAGCACCAATATACTTTGTTAGAGTTTCTAGTGAATCAAGTGGAATGCCCAAATTCAAAGATTTTTTTCTAAACTCTTCTATGAAGCTTTGTACATTTTGACCCTTTCATTCTCTAAAATATTTTCATTCCATTAAAGCCTTTTGTTGATAACCCAAAGGATATAATTTATATTTTAATGCATAAACAAAATTGGACCAAGAAGAAAGGAGATTACCCAAGTTTTTGCTACTTTTCTGCAGCTTTCTCTCCCACCAGAAAAGAGCGGTGCCACTTAGCCAAAGAGATGTGTATTCGATCTTGGTCTCATCTTCCTCAATCTACTAAATCTAGAAATATACCTCAATCTGTTTGGTCAAATTGTTAAAATTTTATGCATTACATTCTTCATTATATGTGGGCAAATCAAACTTTACATGTAGCTTTAAAAATGGTTTTTTAGATGCATTCCTATGATGTATGTTAGAATAATGAGAAGAGGAAGAAGAAGAACTTTCGTTGGAGGATGGAGAGGGAGGGGGTTCTTCTCCTCCACCTCCATGGTTTACCGAGGCATGCTAATTTGGTTATTTCTTCCCTTTCTTTATTGTCTTCTCATATGTTGCAAACAATTTGTCCACTTTTTCTACCATGGTGTAGAAGAGCTTGCGATAACTCCTATATTTGTCTATTAGAGCTTCCTCATCTACCATGTTTCGTCTTCATGTTGCACACCTTGCTTCGGTATCAAAGGATTTTAGTTTTCCTTCACCTCTTTGGAGCTTGTACCTAGTTATAATTCACTCATGAAATTCACATCAAGAAGACATGCTCTGATACCAAACTTGATCTAAATATTTTAATTCAAGGATGCATATAGAATTTCACTTAAAAGAGCATGTAACCAAGTGAAACATACACATAAAAGAAGTGGAAATCAAAATAAACCATGAGATCAAAGGCACACAAACAAGTTTATGATGGATTTTGTAGGTCTTAACCCTTTACAAAAATTATCTGCAAACGAATCTTAAAGACAAAAAATAAATAGTAACGAGAGCATAAAACATAAAATAGATAAACAAAGAGATATTCCCCTGGATCCCAAATCGGGATGACCAGCTTGATTTTTCATTATATTCCTTTTACTGTTACAACACATATATATACATGCCGAAGCATACATAAACCCCAATCTATTAACCCTAGATTAGAACATAACCATAGTTCCCTTGACCGGATCTACAAAATACCAGGGGCCAAAAACCATCATACCCCAAAACCATGTGCAAACCCATGCACAAAACCATGGGCGGATCCGCCCACCGAAAAATAAGGAAAAAAAACCTTTCCGGGGCGCTGCCCTGGACCCTGACAGGGGGGGCTACCGCCCCCCTGTGACCCCCCTGCGCGTGATTAGTCATGGAAAGAATATAACACATACCCAACATTATCCCACTTATTGTTTTCTTTCCGCAGGGGGGCACAGGAGAGTTTAGTCATTAGCCCAGTTCTGCAACACCCATTGTTTCTCTACACCAAGAGAACTTATGAGTGCTTATAGACTTCGTCAATGCATCCGCAACATTCTTAAAAGTGTCCACCTTTACCAGCAACACCCTTTTAGCCTCAACCATATCTCTCACAAAGTGATATTGAACATAGATGTGCTTTGTCTTTGAATGATAAGCAGGGTTCTTAGCCAAGAAAATTGCACTTTTTCTATCACAATATATCCTTATAGCTTTCTGCACCAACCCCATACTTGAACACAATCTCTAAAACCAAAATTATTCCTTGCTTGCATGAGTGCCTTCTATGTATTCAACCTCTGTAGTTGAAAGAGCCACTACAGACTGTCTTTTACTCATCCAACTAACCGCACCTCCAAATAGGCTAAGCACATACCCAATTGTAGATCTTCTTTGGTCCAGATCTCCAGCCTACTCTGCATCAAAAAAACCACGAATGTCCAGCACTCTTTCCACTCTTGGTCTTCCCTGGTAGCACAAGCCATAATCACTAGTGCCATGTAAATATCTGAAAACCCGCTTCACTGCTGTCCAATGCTCCTTCCTTGGGTTTGACATAAACCTACTCAATATTCCCACTGCATGTGCAATGTCTAGTCTAGTACAGACCATTACATACATCAGGCTACCCACTTCACTTGCCTATGGAACACGGAACATATCTGCCTCTTCTTCTTGTGTCTTGGGACACTGTTCAGTAGAAAGCTTTGTACCTACAGGAATCGAAACATTCACTGGTTTACTATCCTGCATATTGAACCTCTGCAATACAGTCTCGACATACTTCCTCTGGTTTAACCAGAGCTTCCTCTTTGCCCTATCTCTCTTAATTTCCATGCCAAAAATATATTTCGCGGCACCAAGATCCTTTATGTCTAATTTTGAGAACAGTTGGGTCTTCAAATCTTGGATAATTTCTTTGTCATTTCCAATCAACAGCATATCATCCACATACAATACCAAATAAATAACACGATCACCAATTAATTTAAAATAAACACAGTGATCCTCCTTGCTTCTGGTGAAGCCAAGTCCCCGTATCTAGGTATCAAATTTCTGATACCACATCCTTGGTGATTGTTTTAACCCATATAGAGACTTCTTTAACCTGCATACTAGTTATTTCTTCCCCTTCACCATAAATCCTTCAAGTTGTTTCATGTAGATCTCCTCTTCCAGATCCCTGTGAAGAAATGCTATCTTCACATCCATTTGTTCTACCTTAAAATCAAATGAAGCAGCAACATATAAAAGTAATCTAATAGAAGTAACTTTGGCAACAGGAGAAAAAATATCACCAAAATAAATTCCTGGCACCTAGGAATAACTTTTTTCTACCAACCGAGCTTTGTATTTCTCCACCTTGCCTTCTACATTCATCTTCTTCTTAAACACCCATTTTCTCCCGATGGGCTTCCTTCCAGCTGACAACTCCACCAAATCCCATGCCTCATTTTTATGCAAGGATTCCATTTCATCAACCATGGCCTCCTTCCAGAGTTTTCCATCCTCTGAATGCCTCCCTAATAGTTCTGGGATCATCATCAGTTATAGTTAAAGAAAAATTTGAACAAAAAGCAGATGGACTATACCTTTCTGGTTGTCTTCTTTCCTGAGCTGAACTTCTCATAACTAGAGTTTGTGGCTTTTCCTCTTCTGAGTCCTCTTCTGTTGTAGAGCCCGATTCATCCTCCTTTAGATCAAACTCTATCTTCTCAGGTTCCTTTGGTAGGACTTAATGTTTAATAACATCTTTCACCTCTCTAAACACCACATCTCGGTTGTACACAACCTTCCTTGTTTCTAGGTTCCAAAGCTTGTAACCCTTTAAACCATCCTTATACCCAATAAAGATGCACCTTTCAGATTTATTATCCAACTTTGTCCTTTTCTCCTTTGGAACATGTACATATGCATCACATCCAAATACCCTTAGATGTGAAAGAGATGGTTTCTTACCAGTCCATACCTCATGTGGAGTCTTATCCTCCAACGCTGATGAAGGTGATCTGTTAACTAAGTAACATGCAGTCTCCACTGCCTCTGCCCAGAATTCTTGTCCTAACCCGGTACCACTGAGCATGCTTCTTGCCTTTTCCATAAGTGTTCTATTCATTCTTTCTGCAACTCCATTTTGCTGAGGTGTGTATGGAGTAGTCTTATGTCGTGCTATACCACACTTCTTACAGAACTCTTCAAATTCCTTCTTGCAGAACTCCCCACCATTATCTGTCCTCAATGCCTTTATCTTCTTCTCTGTCTGGTTTTCCACCAGAGCCTTAAATTCTTTAAATTTGTCAAAGACTTCAGATTTCTTCCTCACGAAATATATCCATGTATTCCTTGAGAAGTCATCTATGAATGAAACATAGTACACAGACTTTCCCAGTGATGGAACGGAGACACGAGGTTCAAACACATCATGCCTGACTGCAATATCTTGTTCACCCTCTTAGCACCGAAGGAAAACTCACCGTTCTTGCTTCATATACACAATGTTCACAAAAATCAAAATCCAGAGAGCTATTATACATACCTTCTACCATACCATTTCCATGCAGTATCCGAAGGCCCTTCTCTCCAATATGTCCAAGCCTTTGATGCCATAGCATGGTCTTTTCTCCAAAGACCGCTAGGATTTCTGCTCCACTTTCGAGAACCAAAGAACTGTTGCACCCATCAATAACAGTGCTACCCTGAAGCTTGTACAGAGTTCCAATCCAAACTCCCTGCATTAATACCAGTGCTCCCCAAACCATCTTACATGTATCTTTCTCGAACATTGTTTTTACACCTGCATCATCCATCTTGCTTACAGAAATAAAATTTCTGGCCAATGCAAGAATGTACAGAACACCAGGAAGTGTTCTAATCCTTCCACCTTGCAGCTTCAGCTTGACTTTTCCACGTCGATGATTACGGCTTTCCTATCATCACCTAAGAAGACATCCACCTTCATCATATTTCTCATACTCGCGAACCACTCCCTATGGGAGTGAAGTGAGGATTTTGAATCAATCAACCATGACTCATGATCTGTGTGTATTTGAAGGAAAAGCCAAATACACATCCCCACCTTCATGCGGGGGTGGTTTTTGCCTCTGTGAAGCAACATCATCGGGTCCTTTAATTTCTCGGGAGCTTTAGATCTGCAGTCCTTTTTGTAGTTCCCTTCCTTTCCACATTTCCATCATACCTTTACAAACTTTCCAGGAGATTTAGATCTCCCTCTAGATTTGGATCTCCCACTCAAAACCTTATTCTTGTTTCTGTTTTGGGACCTTCCTCGTATAGATAAGGCATCTCCATTCTGGCCCTCCATATTTCTCCATCTCATTTCCTCCGAAAATAAGGCTGAGATAATGTCATCAAAATTCAAGGTAGTTGTATTGCTACCTATTGCAATAACGGTGTCCCATGGTGCGGTAGAGGCTAATAAGGCGATGCACTTATCTTCATACGAGATTTTTAATATCAACGGATGACGACACCGATGTTGAGCTTGATGGACATGCTATCATGAGTCTGTCTGGCTCTGGGGTCCCTCTGGCTTTCACGGAACAGACATTCACAGAAGCTGGACAGTACCATTTAAGCATACAGGTGTGATATAGCAGGACATTCAACAATACTGAATCTAAGACACACAATCGTATTGTGCTCTTTGCCTTCCGATCCAGCTTCTTCCAGTCTTCATCTGACATTGCCGTTGGTTTAGTACCTGGATCTACCACAATCCACTGATCTTTATCCACCAGCAGATCCTCCACCTTGAGCTTCCACAACTAAAAACTCTGACCATTAAATTTCTTGATCTCTATCTTCCTGCCACTCACCATCTTCTTTCACCGCAAGAATCGATCCCGCAGATCTCCCACTGAACAGGGTCTACCTCAAGCGCAAGCAAAAAACCCCTCAGCAGCAAAGGCAACCCCTTGAAGCCGAAACTGCTCTGATACCAAATGTAGGTCTTAACCCTATACAGAAATTATCTGCAAACGAATCTTAAAGACAGAAAATAAACAGTAGCGAGAGAATAAAACATAAAACAGATAAACACAGATATATTCCCCTGGATCCCAAATCGGGATGACCAGCTTGATTTTTCATTATATTCCTTATAGTGTTACAACACATATATATACAGCCGAAGCATACATAAACCCCAATCCATTAACCCTGGATTAGAACATAACCATAGTTCCCTTGACCGGATCTAAAAAATACCAGGGGCCGAAAACCATAGTACCCCAAAACCATGTGCAAATCCATGCACAAAACCATGGGCGAATTCGCCCACCAGAAAATAAGGACCAAAAAAATTTTCCCGACAGGGGGGGCTACTGCCCCCCCCACACGTGATTATTCGTGGAAAGAATATAACACATACCCAACATATTTCACCTAGTGAGGGCTACGTCTTTGGGCCCTACTAAATGTGAGGAGGCATCTTTCATTAATTGGCAGCAAAATCAAATCACATGCAGTTTCAAAATGACACCTTATACCTCCACTTCTAGGAATGTCCTAAAAATGTAGACCTCTGCTAAAGAAACAGTCACGGTTGGATTCCTAGAAAAAAATCATGAAAAATGACTATAAATTTGGCCATGTTATGTGCTGGTGACCTCTGGGGCTCTAGGAAATATTTTAGATTCCCTGTGGGAAAATTTGCCAAGATTCAAAAGGAATCTGTCTCGAAAATTGTTCCTATGTGGGGTGCCAATTTAGCTCTGGTTCCCCCACGCTACTAAAACTCGCCCTCCTATCCACGCGGCCTCCTCCTCCTGTCTTCTCATCAAATGAAGTTTAAATCAGTGTGTTTGGTGTTACTGACAATATGGTGCCACTTGGAATGTTGGTGGTGGATGGTTTGTGGGGTCGTTGGCCTGCCGCACGTCATGAGGTCAACTCCCCACCCGATTGGCTCGTTGTATGCTACAATTGGGAAATGGTTTTGCTTTGGGACCGACATTTTACACATTGTCGTTGGCATTGGTGGACCTGTCGGGCGGGTTCAACTCCAATCGTTGCCATTTTTAAAAAATATAATATAATTATATTATAATCGTTGGCCATTAGCCGGTTGGAAAATTTTGACCACCCGCCAGATAGCTAGTTACTGGGGATTGACCACCCGTCGGCTAGCAGTCATTTTGTTTTTAATTTTTATTATAAATAGTGCCACTGACCAATTATTTAGGGGTCACTAGAAAATTTAACCAGGAGACAAATTCGTTGCCACCGATAGCTGCAAATATCCAAAATGTCTCCTCAAGAAAAATTGGCAATGCTTCCTAGGCTCCACATCGTGTGCTCTTATTGGTTCATAAGATTGACTAGGTTGTTGACCGAGCTACTGATGTCGTGATAATGTCACCTGCCACGTGTTGTCACCTAGTTGTATCTCCTTCATCTGTATAACCATGTCATCTTGTTGACATCATCATCCATATGGCTGGCATCAGCGTCTGCAATACTGACGTCAGCGTCCGCACTACTGACATCAGCGTCCGCACTGCTGACGTCAACATATCAAGTGCCACCTGTGGCTCATGCCTACAAAAAAATTATTTGTTTCCAAAAAAATTTAGCGAGCCATAACTTCTTCATACTATGTCGGATTGAGGTGCCATTCACATTGTTGGATTCATAACGAAGAGCTCTTCAATTTGAGACTGGTTCGTTGCATTTTGAAGATTTTGAAAATTTGGCCTTTTAGGATCCTCCTAGATCAGAACATGAAATCTACAGGTCATGAATGTGTATATGAACATAGAGATCTGAAACTTATTTGAGAAACATCAAGAAGGTATAATTCCCTCTTGCAATAGCTTTCATAACATCCATTAGGCCATAAATTCATTAACGCGTCATTTTCACGTAAAAACATGATAAAATCCATAACTTGAATATGTCATAAAATCATGCTTATAACTAGCATATAACCAGATAAATAATAGTAATAGAACAACCATTAAATCCACATAGTAAAAAGTATAATTACTCATGAATTACAAGGGGAAAGAGCTCTTATCATTCATATGCAAAAGCCAAGCAGGTGAGGGACTTCATGTACTACCCGACCATAAATTGAGTTGAACCAAGTCTTTCTTTTAGCCAATCACCCCCGTACCATACTCCAAGCATGAATGTAGAAATATCATGGGATAAAATAATTCATAAACAACCAAGGGAATCTACAGGTTAAATCGCCTCCACCCTCAAACTACTTTGATATCACCCAAACCAGTCCCAAGATCACCAAACCAATCGAGCTTAGATGCCTCATAATTACTTCACCATCCCTTGAGGAATTTTATTGTCTCCACCCACCTATTGAGGGCTTACCAGAGAAATCCATCTCCGCCCCCAACCCTTGGGATTTTCCTGAGACCACCTCACTTGGATCCAAAACCTTTCCACAATCCAAAGCTCAACTGAGAATGAATCCCATCATACCATGGCTATCTAGAAATGGCAAGGAAAGAATGAAATCACTGTCACACATGGAAAACACATGCCAATAACAAAAAGAGGACCAAATACACACATGCATATACCATGCATGCCAAAACCATCTATGAAATCATACATACAACCTATTACCTGCAAGCATTCTTGTCGAAGCCGCTTGATCCAACTTTTCCTTGCTTGATACTTGATTTCCTTGTCCTTCCTTTTCTTTCCCTTTCTTTTCTTTTCCTTCCTTTCCTTTCTTGATTTCTCCTTTTGCTTCTCTTCTCCTTTCTGAAACCAATTCGAAAACTCCACTAACAAAATTCTCCCTTCAATTTCCTCCTCGCATGCAACCTGTGACCTTTCACCTTTGTTTTCTCCTAATTTCCTTTATATTCATAAATAAAATGCCAAAAATACCATTTTTCCTTTTTAAAGGGTAACAACCCTAGTGAAAATTCCATGTAATAAAGTTAAAATGATACCCAAGAGTGTGGATACTTGGTGATTTGGAGCAAGAATGCAAAGGAAGAGTAGGAAAGCATAAGCAGGTACCGAATTGCATGTATGTTTTTCTCACTAGTTTTGGCATGCATGGTGTATGCATGTAGATTTTGCTAGCCTTTCCATTTCCAGGATAGCCATGGTGTTGTGGGTTTATTCCATTGATTGTTTCTGGTTGGTTCTCATGATTCATTTATCTATTGGGTTGAGTTATTAGTTCCTAGATCCTTGGTTGGAAAAACGCTTTGGAGCCCTGCATACAAATATTGGGTTGAGTTACTAATCCTAGAGCCTTGGTTGGACAAACGCTCTGGAACCCTAGGTGGGTTGAGTTACTAGTCCTGGAGGCTTGGATGGAAAAACACTTTGGAACCCAGAAATAGTTGGGGTTGAGTTGCTAGTCCTGGAGCCTTGGTTGGAACAAACACTCTGGAGCCCAAGAGCAGCTTGGATAGAGACCAATCCATGATGGTTGTGATGTTCGACCGTGAGGTAAAATAAATGGTTGAGGGTTGAGGTGGTTTGGCCTCTATAATCCCTATATTGATTGTGATTGATGTGTTTGATGAGATCCCACATTAATTCCTGTAACATGGCACGGAGGTGATTGATTGAAGAGAGACGTGTCTTAGCCAATCTATGGTCAGGTAAAACGTGGAAGTCCCATCTCCAATTGGTTTTTACATTTAGTAATGTAGAGCTCATTCATTTGGTATTTGGTATGCAAATGTACTAGTTTATGTATGGATTTTATTGTTGTTGTATCCATTGTATTTTTGTTGTTATTATGTTGGTTATGAGTATGTATTTTTACAATGATGATGTATGGATTTCCCCATGCTTTTACTTGTAAATGGATGCACAATGTATCTATGGTCAAATTGATTGTATTGCAACTTATGATGTAGAGCAGCAATGCTCCTTAGCGATTCTCAGATAAGTATGAGACCCCTATGCTTAAATCTATTTTGTATACCTATAGTTTCAATGTTTGTGACATGTTTGAAAAAATGTTTTTCATTGCTTCTGCATCATTGTCCTATTGTTATTTATCATCCCTTAAGTTTTCATGAAGTTTTGGGAAGTGACCTAGGTGGATAAAATCTCGGAGTTACAGGCATAGAACTAAGCATTTGGGGCCCTGGCCACTGGTATGCAATGTTATGCCTGCAGATATAGCCTTCTAGCCCATGGAATGCAGTATTATTCCTACGTTTATGGCTCAAAGGGGGTCAAAATGCCAGTGTGACCCAGGGGTAAGAGGTCTGATTGGTTGGGTTACCTCATGGAGGTGTTGTGGTTGTTGTACAAGGTTTGAAGGTTGTGTTTTCTGTCAGTTCCACTTACTTAAGGTCATATAGGAGGTTGAATCTTGTTATAGTAGGCTCTCATCACAAGTTTACCATGATTTGATGGTTACTTGGGTAGATGTGGGAAGGGGGTGTTACAGAGTGGTATTAGACCATGGTTCAACCGTTGGAATGGATGAGCATTGTGTTGGTCATGTTTTTCTGTTGGTTGCATATGTGTTTCTCATAAATATGGTTTATGTGTTTGTTGCATCCATGTTGTGTTGGCCATGGTGCTAGTGGTGTCACCATGGATGGGCTGATGGTGTTGTTGTCAACATGTTGTCATGTGTATATGACTAATTGCATGTTTTTCATGCTTGTATATTGTGTGTGCACACTTGCTTACAAATTGTTACATGTTGAATATTCATTTCTTGTTTATTCTAGTGTCAGTGTATGCTTGCTTGCGAATGCTATCTGTTGATCATGCATTGGTCATTCATGTTTGGTTATACATGTCTATAGGTGCATGCGGTCAAGGTTGTGTTGGTATGGTTGAGGTTGTCATGCATTAGGTCATGGTGTGTATTTGGCATGATTACGCATTGATGACTGGACTCCCACTAGAATGATGTTTATGCGCTAATATACCATGTTTTATGAGTTTATATGTTGTTATGATTATGTATATACATGTATTTTGTTGATTTGTTGATCTTGTAGGATGTATCCTCCCCAAAATGCACTAAGGTGCATGGGTTTATTTATGAATTGGTTTAGCTGACATATTGCACCTTTGTAGAATTATTTTCCAGATTCATCACATATAATATTGTTTATATCGATGTTTCGAACCAACCTCCATGGTTCACATTGATCTATCCTGATGATGAACCACTGAGGTTGGTTCGAAACATCGATATAAACAATATTATATGTGATGGATCTGGAAAATAATTCTACAAACAATATAAATCCCAGAAGCCTAAAATATATAATATTTCACCTTGTATGGAGAAATAAAATATGAATAGCATAATGGTAGACTACAAAGATTCTCCATATGATTCATATGAGAAGCATGGTGTTAGAAATTCATTTGATTTGGCAGATACATTGAGGAGTCGAAAGGATGAAATAAGGAGTTGTAAGGAAGATCATGTCCGACTCATATAGGCACATGAAAAGAAATTAGAGGTTAATGCAACCATCATTCAAAGTTTTTTAGAGTTGCAGAAACATCAGCCACTTAGGATCAACTATGGGCGGGAGGATGGGACCAATGGAGCATATGGTAGTAAGTCTCCTAACAGTCACAGGTCGGATAAGGATGACACAGTTAGAGATGGCAGATTGTTGGACACTCTCAATAGGAGAGGTGATAAACACAGGTATCATTCTAGTTCTAGTTCTCGAAGGCATCATGATCGTCATCATTATCATCCTTACAGGAGGAGTGATAGAAATTATTTTCCGGATGAGTTTAAAAAGGAAAAACTACCTACATTTGATGAAGAGATGAAGAAACCACAAGATGAAGAGGCATGGTTGCTTGGCATGAATAATTTTTCAGATTGCATGATTACTCGAAACATATGAAAGCTAGGATAGCTACATTCAGCCTCAGAGGTAGAGAAAACATGTGGTGGGAAGATGTGAAGAATTTCAGAGATATTTCTGAGGAGGAGTTGACTTGGAGTGATTTCGAAAGGCTATTCCGAAAGAATTATCTATCAGAGAGATACTACGATGCCAGGGAAAAGGAGTTTTATGAGCTAAAGATGGGTTCCATGACAGATGAAGAGTATACTAGCAGGTTCTTGGAGTTACTAAGATATGTGCCTTAACTCAACGAGGAGAAGGCCAAGATTCAGAGATTTATTAGTGGGATGTTGATTGCATTCAGAGATAGGATTGAGTTCGATGAGCCTAGATCATTGGAGGAGTCCATCTAGAAACTCAAGCATTGTTATGAGAAATCGAAGCAAAGATTAGAGGCAGAGCAAGATTTTAAAGGTAATGATAATAATAAAGGAAAATGGGACAAGAAGCGAGCAAGGCCTCAAGACGCGGATAACAAGGAGAATGTTGCCCCACCTAAGAAGTTCAATACATCTGGCAGAGGACAAGGATTTCGGTCGAAGGAGCGTAATAATAATGAGAATAGGGAGCCTGTGCAATGTTGGAATTATGGAGGAGATCATTGTAGGAGATATTGTCCACAACATCAGGCCGGTAGGCCACAAATCTACAATGCGCAAGAGGCACAAAAAGTGGGAGATTTTGGGCATAACATTCCTCGAATTTATGTAGCTATGGACAATAGGAAGGAAGATCATAAAGCTTCTTTCATTCATATGGATGGTAATATTTGTGATCAAGTTGTTTCTATTTTGATTGACCATGTATCTAATTATAGTTATATTAATCCTGAATTGGTGGATAAGTGTGGTTTGAGTAAGGAAATGCATGCAAAATCTTGGTTAGTGAACTTGGCCATAGGTACGAATAAAAGAGTTCACCATTGGGTAATATCTTGTGCATTTGAGTTAAATGGTGTGCCTACCATAATGCACTTCAACATATTTCCACTGGGATCATACAATATGCTATTGGGTATGGATTGGTTATACCTTCACAGGACCGAGGTAGATTGCTACGAAAAATCCTTTGAGTGCTTGAATGACAATGGGGAACCAAGACTCCTATATGGCAAGAAGAAAGCCACATCAGTTAGGATGGTGACAACCATGCAGGCCAATTGCACTTGTATGAAAGGGTGTGTACTATTTACAGTTCATATATCTAGTGACAAAGGTAAGGAAGTTGAGGATGTAGATGTTTTGAATAGGTTACTCGTTTTACAACAATTTTAGGATGTTTTTCCAACAAAAATTTTAAATTTTCCACCACATAGGGAAGTATAATTTTCTATTGAGTTGATACCAGGTGCAGCTCTGACATCAAAGGCACCTTACAGGATGAGCACACCTGATTTGGTAGAATTAAAGTTACAGCTGAAGGAGACTCTTAACAAAGGATACATTAGGCCAAGTGTATCGCCATGGGGTGCACCGATGTTTTTCCTTAAGAAGAAAGATGGCACTCTCAGATTGTGCATTGACTATAGGAAACTGAACAAATTGACCATCAAGAACAAGTACCCACTACTGAGGATTAATGATTTGTTCGATCAGTTGAAGGGAGCAGCAATGTTCTCTAAGATCGATTGGAGATCGGGATATCAGCACATACACATCAAAGAGCGAGACATCTACAAGACCGCATTCAGGACCTGGTACGGGCATTATGAGTTTGTTGTATTTCCATTCAGTTTGACTAATGCCCCAGCTACATTAATTTTTTTGATGAACAATGTGTTGTGTCTTTATTTGAACAAGTTTGTGATTCTATTTATTGATGACATATGGTGTATTATAAAAATGAGGAAGAGCATCCTAATAATCTGGCAGCGATATTGAGGTTGTTGAGAGAGCATCAGTTGTATGCTAAGCTCATCAAATGTAGTTTCTTCCAGACTGAGGTACATTACTTGGGACATGTTTTCTCAAGGGAGGGCATTGCAGTAGATCCGGAAAAGATAAGCGCCATCATGGAGTGGATAGATCCTAAGAATGTAGAAGAGGTGAGATAATTCATGGGATTTGAAGGTTATTATAGGAGGTTCATCAGGAACGTCTCACAAATTTCTTATCAGATTACATCATTACAGAAGGAAAGGTAAGAAGTTTGAATGGACATAGGAGTGTGAGGCTATTTTTGAGCAGCTTAAGAAGTTGTTGATGCATGCTCCAGTGTTAAATATTGCAGATACAAACAAGGAGTTTGTAGTGTGTACAGATGCTTGCAAGAGAGTACTTGGTGGAGTCCTTATGCAGGAGGGATAGGTAGTAGTCATGAAAATTGAATGAGCACGAGCAGAACTACCCAACACATTATCTTGAGCTAGCAACGATAGTTCATGAACTCTATAAGTGGAGGCATTATATTCTCGGCAGGAGGTTTGTATTGATGAGTGACCACATTGGGTTGAGGTACTTATTTGACCAGCCAAATTTGAATGCTAGGTAGGCTAGACGATTGGCCACGATCAGTGAATTTGATTTCAATATCAGGTACAATATCAATGGAAAGGAGCACTGGGTCGTAGATGCTCCTATTAGGAGGTTACACATAAATCACATAGCAGTTGTGAGCTCCGATGGGATAGATTTACAAGATAGGATCTTGCAGGAAGGTCAGTTGGATCATAGGTATATGGATATTGTGCACAGGTTGCATCAAATTACATGTATAGGTGTTTTTACAGGTACAGGTGTTGGCACAGGTACATGTACAAGTGTTGTTACAGGTACAAGTACAAGTGGTATTACAGATACATGTATAGGTGGCAGTATAGGTACAAGTGCATGTGTACAGGATTTGGACTACCATTTCAAAACAGATGGATTGGTTAGATTTAGAGATAGGATATATGTACCAAAAAATAGTGAACTCAAGAAGGTGATCTTGAGGGAGTTTCAGGTGAAACAATATTCAGGTCAACCAGGGTACCAAAATACATTGACTGCAGTGAAGAGATTCTATTATTAGCTGAATCTAAAGAAATATGTGGCATATTTTGTACCCAGATGTTTGGATTGTCAGTTGGTTAAGGCAAAGTGTAAACATTTAGGTGGACTATTACAACCGATTGTGATTCTAGAATGGAAATGGGAGGTCATTTCCATGGACTTCATCATAGGTGATCTAGGTGGATCTTTAAACACTAGTGGCTTGGAAAAAGGCTCAAAATTGAAAGTGGAAAAAATATGTAAAACTCAGCTTCAGATTGAAGATCTTGTCACCCTGGTCACAATGATGCAAACAACGCCTCAATCCGAGTTCATATGAGGGAGTTAGAGAAGTTTGAAGTTTTGTTAAGGCAAGGCCACATGGCGTCCCAGTGAGCACATGAGACCCACATGGCAGCTCCTCAAGTGCTGACACATGGCGATTCTCCATTGGTCCTCAACCTACAAAAAGATAAAACCATATTTAGATGCCCACATGGAAAAGAAATCATTAAAAAAATAAACTATATATTAAAAATAGTTATTATAACCATATAACAAATATCATATAAAATAAAAAGTGGTTATTAAAACAAAATATAAAATCAAACCATGAAAAAGTAAATGAATTCAATTTATGGTAAATGGTGATATATATATTAATATGGTGTCAAATGAAAACCATATTAAAAACAAACACACAACCGTTACAATTGTTATAACATATGAATATATGTTATATATTACAACCTTTATAAAACAATCACATGTATAAACGCAACCCTCTATACGTGTAATATAATGTAGCGGGGTTGTTGGGTGGGCTGCCTAAGGCAGGCTCGACCCCTCCCAAACTTTAAAAATGTGCCATCCAAAATGCCTCCATGCAAATTTGGGGGAGGCGGGATTTGATCCCTAGACCTCCCCTTACCGAATTTTCATAATTCACCAACGCACCAACAACTCATGTGATGGTTAATCTAACGACCCACAGTCATATAAACTCGAATTTTCATAAGTGCGCCCAGAGAAATGTGGGCACAAATTTCGAGGCATAGGACAAATCAGCACATTTGCAGGCACACAGTTCAAGACAAATTCCATTTTGATTCCAAGGGAATCTTTTGATCTCAAGGAGGTAAAATTTTCATAATGTATTAAACTTTATATGCATTTTAAACAGAATTTCATAGGGAATGTGATGGTGCACCCAGAATTCCCTTTTGAGAAGTGGTTTTGCAGATCCCCTATGGAGGAGAATCTTCAGGAATCTTGAGGGAATCTTTCAGATTCTTTGGAGGCCAGAATTCGCCGGTGTCAAAATGAGGTCAAATTTATACTCATTCTTCTCGAAATTTCGCAAGGATCTCGATGATGTGATCAGATTCCTGTTTTGAGTTGCATATTTCCAAATTCCCTATGGAGCAACATCTTTGAGGAATCTAGGGGGAATCTAAAAGATTCCCTAAGGCCCATATTTTCACTTTGTCATAATTCAGAAATTTGATAGTCGATTTTACACCATTCGACACCACGAATCTAATGGTGTATTCAAATTTTCAATTTAAGCATTATAATTTTCATCCACTTTTCAAAGTGGAGTTGCAGGTGTTAGCATTCAGTGAGTGAGCAGTCGATTTCAGGAGATTCGACGCCATGAGATTGATGATACAAGACAGATCCAACAATTTATCATCCTTTTTTTCAGATAGCTCCAGGATGTGAGGTATATGCAGTGTGTTCATGTACTTCTTTGTCTCTTTGCTATGAGATGCATTGTGTTGTACAAATCCCTATTGATGTTTGATGTGGGATCGTGTTTTGTTCTTGATGTGAGATGTAATTTATCTCATGGATTTGTATTATGTTTGATATCCCTTTATTGCCATGTTGGCGGGATACTCATTGTCACATGTATGCTTGTTTGAGATCCCTTTGTTGCCATGCTAGAGATATACTCATAGTCATTGTGTGTGAGTTATTGTGATACTGATAGGATTCCTTTTATAAATGAGAGTTCCGGTAGTGGAACATCTTGTGGAGAGATCCAACCACTCCTGCGTGAGGTAATTTTCCTTGTACGATAGAGAAAACACCATCCATGTACATCATCACTCTTTCCAGCACTTAATACAACGACCTACACCATCTTGACACCGAGGCCCGGAGGCATAGTCCCTCCTGGATGAACTGGGTTATCAATATCGTATGTTGCTAATGCTTGTTATGTTTCTCTTCTTTACAGCATGCAAATGTTCATTTATATTCATTAACGCTTTGATTAAATTCAATTCTAACACATCAGCCGAAGTAAAAGGTCTTGGTTTAAAGGGTATACATTTTTTACCCTAGATCAAGTGGTATCAGAGCGTTCTTCTTGCTGATTTGGATTGCAGGCATGAACCATTGAACGTTCATTGAGTTGAGAACTAGAGAATGTCAAAGACATGTATGAGACCATCCTCAGGGTGTCCAAGAAAGAGGACATGTTGTACGAAGCTTATGAGAAACAAGCAACAGACAATGCTGAATTGAAAACACTCCAACAAGAAGAGAAGGAGGACAAACATCAATTGCAGCTTCAGTTGCAAGCCATGACATAGACGTTGGAAGAATTGAAGAGCAACAACAAAAGTATTCAAGAATATCATGATTCATTGAAGACACTCCTACATGAAGAGAAGGAGGATAAGAAGCGATTGCAACTTCAGCTACAAACTGCGACAAAGGTCTTGGAGGATGTGAAGTGCAACGAAGGCTTACAAAAGCCTTCTTCCCCTATTTCAAAATTGACAACTGAGGTAAACAGTGTTGGTTTCTCTTTAGTTTCATATTCACCTAATATCTTTTCTGTTGGAAATGTGGAGATCCCCATCATAGGAATCGGCATGAGACTCCTCACCAATAGGGTACAAAGGAGGAGGACTTGCAATTCATGGCCAAGGCATAACTCTACCATTGGAGGTTGTGCAAAGACCTCGATATGCAAGTTTGGATACACTGAAGAAGGATGTTCAAAGGACATCCAAGAAAAAAGACATTGTTGAACTCACCAGTGAAGAGGATTGATGGGAACACTTCACCATCATTCCATGGTAGTGCATGTTGCAGTGAAAGAGCCGAGGCAATCTCTCATCACCATGATCGCACCAGAGACCACCAGGGAAGGTATAACAAGTCTCACTATTCCATAGTGCATTTTGATTATAATAATGTTGATAATCATGGTCGTAAATCATGGCATCGAAAAACTTGTCATTTTTGTGGTTTACATAACCATGTTTTTGTTGAGTGTTGGAAAAGAATGGCAGCACAAAAGGGGATGAGGCGTGGAAAGCCTTCCCCATAATAGAAAAAGAAACTGGTTAAGAAGGTATGGAGGAAGAAGACTCATTTCATTTATTGCGACCGAAGTGGCCATCAAAGAGCCACGTGCTAGAGACTACATCCAGAGCATCGCCTTAAAGACAAAGCGCCCTTGCATGATCCAGTCAAAAGAGTCGATCAACAAGCAAATCTCCCACAGGTGTATGGCCCATTCACTTTGCTAAGAGGGGTTTTTCTAGATGTGTTAGCATGTCATGGCCTTATTTTGTAAATCATATGTTACAGTTTTAACTGTAAAAGTGATGATGTGTTTTTACATCGCTTGTTCATCAACAATGATATTTTGGCCTTATTTTATAAGTCGTGTGATGCATTTATTTTATGTAAAAGTGATGATTTTTTTTCCATCACTTCGAAATTCAATGATGATTTTTTGGTCTTGCAATGATAGTTGGGGTGTGATTTCCATCTGATGTAAACTTGACCACCGAGTATCTAAACTTGTAGCAAGTATGGAAATGTTTGGGTCATATTTGAGCATGTAATTTTAGTTGCATCTTTAGGCAAGTGTTGGAATTTTCATTCCGACTTTGAAGTACGTCAGGTGAAGGAGTCTTTAAGGGATGTTTGTTTTTCAGACATTTTCATTACAGAAGTTGCAGGTGTTGGCATCGTGTTCCGATTCCGAAGTACGTTAGGTGAAGGAGTCGCACGGGAATGTGCCTTTCAAAGAAATTTGCATTCAGTTGATGATGGATAGAAGTTGATGCTTTGGGAGGACCAAAAGCTCCTTAGTGGGGAGGATTGATCCAGGTGGATCTTCAGACACCAGTGGCTTGGAAAAAGGCTCAAAATTGAAATTGGTAGAAATATGGAAAACTTAGCTTCAGATTGAAGAGATTGTCACCCTAATCACAACGGTGCGAACAACGCGTCACTCCGAGCTCATATGAGGAAGTTAGAGAAGTTTGATGTTTTGTTAAGGCAGGGACATGGGGCCCACGGTGTGCCACATGGCATCATAGTGAGCACATGAGACCCAGATGGAAGCCCCTCAGCTGTTGACACATGATTCTCCTTAGTTGTTCCTCAACCTGCAAAAAGACAAAACCATATTTAGATGCCCACATGGAAAATAAATCATTAAAAAAATAAACTATATATTAAAAATAGTTATTATAACCATATAAAAAATATCATATAAAATAAAAAGTGGTTATTAAAACAAAATATAAAACCAAACCATGAAAAAATCAAAGAATTAAATTTATGGTAAATGGTGATATATATTAATATGGTGTCGAATGACAACCATATTAAAAACAAACACATAACCATTACAATTGTTATAACATATGAATATATGTTATATATTACAACCTTTATAAAACAATCATGACATGTATAACCGCAACCCTCTATACATGTAATACAATGAGGTGGGGTTCTTGGGCGGGCCACCCAAGGCGGGCCGACCCCTCCCAAACTTTAAAAACACGCCATCCAAAACTCCTCCATGCGGATTTGGGGGAGGTAGGATTTGATCCCCCACCCTCCCCTTACCCAATTTCTTAATTTACCAACGCACCAACAACTCACGTGTTGGTTAATCCGCCCACCCACAGCCATATAAAATCCACTTTTTAGAAGTGTGCCCAGGGTAGTTCGGGCACAAATTTCTATGTATAGGCCAGACCAGTGCAAATGCAGGCACGCAATTCAAGACAGATTCCATTTTGATGCCAAGGGAATCGTTTGATCTCAAGGAGGTAAAATTTTCATAATGTATTAAAATTTATATGCATTTTAACCATAATTTCGTAGGGAATGCGATGGTGTGCCCAAATTTTCCTTTTGAGTAGCGGTTTTGTAGATTCGTTGTGGAGGATAAACTTTAGGAATCTTGAGGGAATCTTTCAGATTCCTTAGAGGCCGAAATTCGTTGGTGTCATAATGAGGTCAAATTTATACTCATTCTTCTCGAAATTTCGGAAGGATCTCAATGGTGATATCAAATTCTTGTTTTGAGTTGCATATTTCCAGATTCCATGTGGAGCGGCATCTTTGAGGAATCTAGGAAGAATCTAAAAGATTCCCTAAGGCCCATATTTTCACTTTATCAGAATTTAGAAATTTGACAGTCAATTTTACCCTATTCAATTTTATGAATTTGATGGTGTATTCATATTCTCCATCCGAGATTTATATTTTTCGGCCAATTTTCAAAGTGGAGTTGCATGTGTCAGCATTCAATGAGTGAGAAATCGATTTTAGGAGATTCAACACCACAAGATTGATGGTACAAGCGAGATCCAACAGTTTATCATCATATTATTCATATAGCTCCAGGATGTGAGGTATATATAGCGTGTTCATATACTTATTTGTCTCTTTGCTATGAGATGCATTGTGATGTACAGATCCCTGTTGATGTTTGATGTGGGATCTTGTTTTATTCTTGATGTGAGATGTAATTGCTATCATCAATTTGTATTATGTTTGAGATCCCTTTATTTCCATGTTGGCGGGATTCTCATTGTCACATGTATGTTTGTTCGAGATCTCTTTGTTTCCATGCTAGTAAGATACTCATAGTCATTATGTGTGAGTTATTGTCATACTGTTAGGAGTCCTCATTAGGGGAATTTTCAGGTCTAAAATGGACCTCCTAGGAAAAATGTACAACCAAAATAAACTTTATAAGAACCAATAAGATTCAAGATGATGATGTCAACCATGGGGGATGATTCACCATTTTTTAAGTAAAAGTGTAAAAATATTAAAAAATAAGAAAATAATAAAACTACTTTTTCAACTCGTATTTTCAACTTATATCCCAAAGTTTTTACTCAAATTTTGAGAGAGAGTACTCGTTGGATGCAAAATTTAATTCCTCATCCAAGGAGTGCAATCTCGTTTTTTCATGTATTTCTCATTTTTCACATAGCAGGATCCATAAAAAGTATGCAACATGGCTACTCCTTGGATGAGGAATTAAATTTTGCATCCAACGAGTACTCCAACTCGAAATTTGAGTAAAAAAATTGGAATATAAGTTGAAGATACGAATTGAAAAGTAGTTTTTTTTCTTTTTTCCCTCTAAAATTTGATGATGTCATCAAATCTTATTTTAGTATTTCCACTATTATTTTATAATTTCCTTAGGAGGCCCATTTTAGACTTCAAAATTCCCCTAATGTTTATGAATGAGAGTTCCGGCAGTGGAACATCTCGTGGAGAGATCCAGCCACTCCTGCATGAGGGAATTTTCATTGTACAACAGAGAAAACACCATCCATGTACATCATCACTCTTTATAGCACTTAATGCAGCGGCCTACACCATCTTGACATAGAGGCCCGGAGACGTAGTCCCTCCTCTACAAACTCCGTTATCAATATCATATGTTGCTAATGCTTATTATGTTCCTCTTCTTTATAGCATACAAATGTTCATTTATGTTCATTAACGCTTTGGTTAAATGAAATTATAACACATCAGCTGAAGTAAAAGGTCTTTGTTTAAAGGGTATCAAAAATTTACCTTGGATCAATAGGTTTGCCCTGGACAATTAGACATCATGATTCCATCATCGTTGTGGTGGACAGGTTGAAAAAGGTTGCATATTTCATTCCAATGAAGATTGCATACTTAGCTAGTGATGTAGCACATGTGTTTATTAGAGACATACTTAGATTGCATGGTGTTCCTAAGAAGATTGTGTCTGACATGGATGCAAAGTTCACTACCAAGATTTGGAAGGAGTTGTTTGTAGGTTTTGGCACTGAGTTGGCCTTTAGTACATCTTATCATCCACAGAAATATGGGCAGACTTAGAGGGTCAATGGGATATTGGAGGATATGTTAAGGATGCATATGATGCATCAGCAGCACAAGTGGGAAGAATATCTTCCATTGGTAGATTTCGCCTACAACAATGGGTATCATGGG
Source organism: Pinus albicaulis (assembly GCA_034641835.2). Classification (NCBI taxonomy): domain Eukaryota; kingdom Viridiplantae; phylum Streptophyta; class Pinopsida; order Pinales; family Pinaceae; genus Pinus; species Pinus albicaulis. The sequence continues at coordinate 782,880,623 of CM076576.1, forward strand.
TCATTGAGGATGATTCCATTTGAGGCATTATATGGGCGGGGTCACAACACTCCTATCAGTTGGACTGATCTAATTAACAGGGTACTAATTGGACCATATATGTTGGCAGAAATGGAATAGTAAATGTAGGTGATTAACAAGAACTTGAAAGAAATGCAGGATAGGAAGAAGATTTATGCGAGTAGGAATAGGTTGTTCGAGGAATTTCAGGTTGGGGAACATGTGGACTTGCACATCAAGCCCAAGAATAGCTCGTTTCGGATTGGATCATGTGCCAAGCTGGCACCACGGTTTTGTGGACCCTTCAGGAAGATTGAGAGGATCAAATCAGTGGCCTATCAACTTGGACTACCTTCCATAGTGAAATTAGATGATTTTTTTCATATATCATTGCTTAAGAAATATGTTAAATATGTTTATCATTTGATTGACTCGTTTTTATTGTAGGTGGAGCTAAAAGGAGTGTTCTACCTGGAACCGTAGTGAATTTTGTAGAAAAATACACTCATGCTCCAGAATCAAGCAAAAGAAATTAAAAGTGCAATGGAAGCACTTTGGGCCCGATGAAGCTACATGGGATATGGTGGATCAGATGCAGGCCATGTATCCTTCCTTGTTTGCTAGTTGAGGCAAGGCAATTTTGGTGTGATGTTGGTATTTGTTTGGCATATTTTTGATGATGTTTTGATGTGATGTTTAGATATATGTACATAAGTATGTTGATGTAAATTCTACCATGATCTATGTTATAAATCTCCAAAGAGCGGTATGGGTATCATGTCATTATAGTTTTCATGTTTTTGTGATGTCATGTTGGCTTGCTTTTTAGCAGGGTGGTCATTGTAAATATTGCATCAAGCTATGTTATAAAGCTCCATGGGCATTATTTTTTCTTTTCAGCAGTGTTGCTAATTAGGTATATGTGTGGTTTAACATCGAGGATGGTGTCCCCCAAGGGGGAGGGTTTTGTAACAACCCTAGTGAAAATAACATGTAATAAAGTTAAAACAATAAATATGGTTGATGGGACACTTATTCCAAGATGAATGTTGGGAAAAACATCCTAGTGGGTGATCATTTGGTTTATTATGGCTAAGGAAATTAGAAAAGGCAAAGGCTTTTGAAAGGAAAAATGACATATTTGGAACATTTATTTATGAAAATAATCGAAATTAGGAGAAAAGGGAGATGAAAGTTCATAGGTTTCATGTGAGGAGGAAAATGAAGAAAATAGATGCCTCTTCTATAAAAACGATTTTTAGGACCAGTTGGTACCTTTTATTAGTGCATTTTTGGAGCTCTCTCATTATTCACACTCTATATCATACTCTTGGATACTTAGATTTTTCTTGGACTCTTGGAGAGTGTGGATACTTGGTGATTTGGAATAAGAATGAAAAGGAAGATTAGGAAAGCACAAGTGGAAATGAAGATCAACAACTACACCGAGATTTTATTGCATGTACAGAGTTGCATGTATGTTTTCCTCACTAGTTTTGGCATGCATGGGGTATGCATGTGAATTTTCCTAGCCTTGCCATTTATTGAATAGCCATGGTGTTGTGGGTTTATTCCATTTATTTTTTCTAGTTGGTTCTCATTATTCCTTTTGCTATTGGGTTATTAGTTCTTGGAGCCTTTGTTGGACAGACGCTCTAGAGCCCCGCGAAGAGTTGTCCGGTTGAGTTATTAGTCCTTGAGACTTCGTTGGAAAAACACTTTGGAGCCCTAGGTGGGTTGAGTTACTAGTCTTGGAGCCTTGGTTGGACAAACACTCTCGATCCTGGAAATAGCTAGGGTTTAGTCGTTAGTCCTAGAGCCTTGGTTGGAACAAACACTCTGGAGCCGAGGAGCAACTTGGATAGAGACCAATCTATGATGGTTGTGATGTTTGACTGTGAGGTGGAATCACTGGTTGAGGGTTGAGGTGGTTTGGCCTCTATAAGCCCTAGATTTATTGTGATTGATGTGTTCGATGAGATCCCACCTTCATTCTTGGAACATGGGATGAGGATGATTGGATGAAGAGAGACTTGGCTCATCCAATCTATGGCTGGGTGGAACGTGGAAGTCCCATCTTAGGTTGATTTTTACATTCAATAATGAAGAGCCCATTCCTTTGCTATTTGGTATGCAAATGTACTGGTTTATGTATAGATTGTATTGTGGTGTATCCATTGTATTTTTGTTGTTATTATGCTGGTTATGAGTATGTATTTTTACAGTGATGATGTATGGCTTTCCACATGTTTTTACTTCTAAATGAATGCACAATGTATCTATGGTTAAATATATTGTATTGAAACTTATGATGTAGAGGAGCAATGCTTCTTAGCAATTCTCATATAAGTATGAGACCCCTATGCTTAAATTTTGTGTTTATACCTGTAGATCCAATGTTTGTTGCATGTTTAAAATTTTTTTTGTCATGGATAGGAGGGTTGCAGATGATTTTTTTTTTTATGTCCTTGCTTTTGTATCATTTTACTATTGTTATTTATCATCCCTTAAGTTTACATGAAGTTTTGGGTGGTGACCTCGGCTCTGGACCCAAAAAGGTGGCCCAAATCTCGGAGCCTCAAGCACAAAACTAAGCATTTGGGACCCTAGCCGCTGGAATGCAGTGTTATTCCTGTGGATATAGCCTTCTAGCCCCTAGAATGTAGTTCTATTCCTATGGCTATGGCTCAAAGGGGGTCAAAATGTTATTGTGACCCAGGGATAAGAGGCCTGAGTGGTTGGGTTACCTCCTGGGGGTGTTGTGGTTGTTGTACAAGGTCTGTAGGTTGTGTTTTATGTTGGTTCCACTTATTTATGGTCACATAGGAGGTTGAATCTCTTTATAGTAGCCTCATATCACATGTTTACCCTGGTTGGCCAGTTAGTTGGGTAGATGTGGGAAGGGGGTGTTACACAAAGAATTTGTCATTGCTTTTTCTAATTTACCCTTACCCATAACACACAATAAGTGATTTACACTAGGATTTTTTTCCCAATATTAAACTTGGAATACATGTCCCATGACCTTGGTCTTATTTTTCCTTTATTAACTTTATTGCATGACTTTTAACTCGGGTTTGTTATAGAACCCTCTCCCTTGGGGGAACATCGTCCTTGTTGTTCTATGACACCTACAACCAACAACACTGTTGAAAACAAAAACATACTACCCATGGAGCTTTATAACTTAGATCGTTGTAGTATTTACAATGGACAACCTTCTCAAAAGAAAAAAGAAAAAAAACCATCATGAAAAACATGACAACATGAAAATCATACCACTTATAGGATATTTATAACACAACTCATTGTGGTATTTACAATAGAAACCATATATAAATATGTATGTATACTAAAAAATCATTTTCTTCCACTGGAAAATAATGAAGGATACATTGCCTACATCCGATCAACCATCTCTCATGTAGTTTCATCGTGCCCAAACTTCTTCCATTGCACTTTAAATTTGTTTATTGCTCGGTTCCGAAGCATGAGTTTTTTATGCTACAATATGCACTGAGGTTCTAGCTAGAGTTCTCCTTTTGGACCCACTTGAAATACAAACAAATCAATCACATTATCAAAATCCTTTACATATATTTTAAGCAATGAAACATGGAAAACATCGTGGACTTTCATTTTCGAAGGAAGTGCAAGTACGTAGGCCACTGGTCCAATCCTCTCAAGGGTCTTGAAAGGCTCGGAATACCAAAGTTCCAACCTAGCACATGATGCAATCCCCAAGGAGATCTTCTTAGGCTTGATGCATAATTACACATGCTCCCCAACCTGAAGCTCCTTAAATTCCCTATGTTGGTATGCATAACTCTTTTGTCTATCTTGTGTTTCCTTTAGATTCTTCTTTATAACCTACATTTCTTGTTCGATTTCTTCCAACATGTCCGTTCCAATAAGTACCTCATTCACTAGATCACTCTAGCTAATGGGAGTAATACAAATTTTCCCATACAATTCCTCAAACTGACTGATCCTTAATGAATCCTAATACCCATTGTTTTAAGAAAACTCAACCAGCGGAAGATACTCCTCCCGCCTCTGTTGTTGATGCATGACATACATCCTCAACATATCCTCCATTATCTTGTTGACCCTCTCTGTATTTCCATCTATCTGTGGATGATAAGTTGTACTGAGGGCCAAATTTGTACCCAATCCTACAAACAACTCCTTCCAAAAACTAGAAGTGAACTTAGCATCTATGTTAGACACAATATTCTCCGGAACACCATGCAATCTCACTATCTCCCTGATGAGGATGAATAAGTAGAATTAACCACTATGAAGTGAGCTACCTTGGTCATCATGTCAACCACAACCATGATGGAATCATGTTTCTTCGATGTCCTTGGAAAACCTGTAATGAAATCCATGCAAATGACCTCCCATTTCCATTTTGGAATTGGAATAGGCTATAAAAAACCACTTGTATTCCTGGACTCTGCCTTTACCTATTGACAATCCAAAAATCTAGCCACAAACTCAATCACTCCCTTCCTCAGGTTCACCCAATAGTAGAACTTATTCATAGTTTTCAATAGCCTTTAATATCATGGGTGACTTGAATATGGCTTTACATGAAACTCCCTTAAGATAATCTTCTTGAGCTCACTGTCATCCGACACATAAATATTATCCCTAAATCTCATCAAGCCATCTGCTGTGAGATGATATTCGACAACTTGATCACATGTGCCCTATTGTAACCTATGCTTAAGCTCGCTATACCTATCATCCAATTTTTATGCTTACAAGATCTGATCCAGTGTATCATACGATCTCACAACTGCAACATGGTTTAACTACACTCTACTGCTAAGAGCATCTACAACTATGTTCTCCTTTCCTATAAAATATCTGATCTCAAAATCCAAAATCACTGATGGTATCCAACCATCTATTTTCCCTGGCATTCAGATTTGGTTGGTCAAACATGTACCTCAACCCACTATGATCACTCATCAATATAAACCTCCTTCCAAGAAGATAGTATATCCACATCTTCAAGGCATGAATAATCGTTGCCAACTCAAGATCATGAGTCACATAGTTATACTCATGCTCATTTAGTGTCCTTGAATCATAATATACCACATGTACCTCTTGAATCAAGACTCCACCAAGTCCTCTCTTGTAATAATTTATACATACCATGAAATCTTTATCTGGATCTACAATATTTAGAACTGGAGCATCTTTTAACAATTTATTCAACTGCTCAAAACTAGTTGCAAATTCCTATATCCATTCAAATTTATTTCCTTTCCTCTGCAATGATGTAATAGGATAGGAAATCCATGAGAAGTTCTTGATGAACCTCTCGTAATAACTTTCTAACCCCATGAATTATCTAACCTCATCCACATTTCTAGGAGTTTCCCATTCCATGATAGCTCTGATCTTTTCTGAATCCACTGTTATTCCTTCCTTGGAAACAACATGTCCCAAGTAATGTGTCTCTCTCTGAAAGAAACTAAATTTACTAAGCTTGGCATACAAGTTGTGCTCTCTTATTAGTCTCAATACTCTTGCTAAGTGTTCATCATGCTCTTTCTCATTCTTATAATATATCAATATATCATCCATGAATAAAATAACAAACTTTTCTAGATAAGGACACAACACACTATTCATCAAGCACATAAAATTAGTACTAGCATTAGTCAAACCCAAAGGAACCATAACAAATGCATAATGCCCATACCTAGATCAGAAAGTAGTATTGCGGATTTCCTCTTATTTCAATCTTCAAGAACATTGTTTCTCCCTTCAACTGATCAAACAAGTCATCAATTTCAGCAATGGATACTTATTATTGATGGTCACCTTGTTCAACTACTTTTAGTCAATGCACAATCTGAGAATACCATCCTTGTTCTTCACAAAAAACACTGGTGCACCCCAAGGCGATACACTTGGCCTAATGTATCCCTCATCAAACATTTCCTTCAATTTCAACTTCAACTCCACTCATTATAGAGTGCTCATCATGTATGGTGTCTTTGATGATGGTGTCGCTCCTCGTACCAACTCAGTAGAAAATTCCACTTCCCTGTGGGGAGGAACCTCTGAAATATCTACTGGGAATGCATCCTGAAACTGCGGCAATACAGAGTAACTCTTGAATATTTATGCATTCTCAAAATCCTTACCCTTTTCACTGGAAATATGAACTGTAAACAATACACAACATTTTCTGCAACTATGATTCTCCTACATAAATGTGACCATCCTTGTTGATGTAGGCTTTTCCTTACCCTGCAAGGTTAACTTTTCTCCATTATCATCCAGGCACTCAATAGCCTTGTCATAAAAATCTACTTTGGTTCTATGGAGGTATATTTAGTCCATGTCCAAAGGCATACTATATGATGTTGAGATTCAACAATAAGATCCTAGTGAAAATTAAGCACCTACACTAGGATGGAGCCTCAAGCTATTTTTAGGTGAAAGTCTACTTTTAGAATGCATCAGAAAATTCTATTTATAAATTATGTCTATTTATAGATGGTGAGAAAATTATATTTATAGATGATGTTTTATTTTTAGATGTATGTGCGAGTTCTATTTATAGATCGCATGTCTATTTATAGATGCATGTCGACTATTATTATCCCTTAATAATAGTTGGACAATAAACATTAATATATTCTCAATGAGCACTTGGAAATAGCTAACTGAAGTGGAAAATCAGTTAGCTATAGGAAATTCGAGTTCAAAGGTTGGTTGGTGGGACATGCAAGTGGACTTAGTTGTAACTGAGTGATCCGAAGTTGTAATAGAGTTGGATGTGTAGTTATGTGAGTTGTAAAGTAGTTTAACTCAATTAAGTGAGTTAAACTCAGTTGTGCTAGTTGTAACTGAACATACACTAGTGAGAGATCAGTGAATTAATTATTTAATTAATTCACAATCAATGGTCTCACATGCAACTGAATATTTACTACTGTTAACTACAAGCATGTCAGATCTAGTGGAGACCCAGTTGAGAGATAGGTGAAAGGGACAGTTTGACTATCAGTTGTGACATTATTGGGTGCACTCATGCAACCACACACACGTTGGATGTGCCCATAAGGATTGCGCAGTCAAGGCAAGAAGGATCCCATTCTTTTATGGATTTTTATTAGCAGGGATTGCGCAGTGGAGGCAGGTTTTCAGGAGGCAGTAAATTGGCGCATGTATTTACCAAGTTTTGTATGACAATGTCAGACGATTGTATATTGTACTGAGAGCTCTTGGATTAGATTTTTGTATGAGATTGTTTCATGATACATGATATATACATAATATATGATAGTGGGGTTTTTAGCTTTATTATTTCCTGGTAAAAACATCTGTGTTATGTGTGATTGATCTTTCTTCTTGATATTGCAATTGGCGATTGTGTTTTAAATTTCTGCAAGAATTTTTGTAGAAGTGATTCTATATTTAATAGTAGCATATAATTTTTAGATCAGGAGAATCTAGGAAATACATGATTTGTATTAAATTTATACATATGATCCTAATGGAAGAACATTTATATTTGATGATGTAGGCATACCATTCAGCTCAAATGCACAAGTTCGTACCCAATGATGAACTCTCTTCTTAGTACCTGTAGCCAACTACAACAACCAAGACTCTCCATGCACTTATTTTCTCAAATCACACTTATCTTCCATGTCAAGATTAACATAACTATAATTAGATCGAGGTTCAATCAAAATAGAAACAAATTGACCACAGAGCTTACCTTCCATCTCAATAATGGATGTCTAGCGATCTACTTGCTTGTTTTCCACAACTACATAAATCCAAGGAATGTTATGACCAACATCCCCAAATATATTTTATTCTTGAGCACTATAGATCTGAGGCTTGGCACCCTGGTACAATGGAAAATCCTTCTTGTGATGATCTTTTCCACAAATCCAACACTGCAACAGTCCCCTACCATTACCTCTATTCTAATGTTCTCCAGGCTACGCCCAATGTCCCTTCTCAAGTGAATTTTACTTCTTGTAAGGAGAAACATTTTATTTCTAACCTACATCTTAAGGCATTTTTATCTTCAATTTCCACTTCCCTTTAACTTTCTCATTCCTCTTCAATTCATGCTTAGGCTCAACTTTATGCTTTGACTTCTCATAACAATGCTTCAGTTTCCTAATGGATTCCTCCAACAACTTGGTCTCGTCAAAGTCAATTTGATCTTTAAATGATAATGGAAACTCAGTGATGAACCTTTGAATCTTTGATTTATCATCCTTGAGGTAAGGCACATACCTCAAAAATTCCAGAACCTGCTAGTGTACTCATGATCTGTCATAGAACCCATCTGCAACTCATAAAACTCTTGAGATATTTCATCATAACATCTCTTGAAGAGTCTCTCGAACTCATCACAAATAAAATCTTCTTCTCGAATGATTCTGGAATTCTTGACATCTTCCCACTAGATATATGATTTACCTTTGAGACTGAAGGTAGATATTTTGGATTTCATGTTCTCTGAATAGTTATACAAACTGAATAATTTATTCATCCTAAGCAACCATGCCTCTCCATCTTCTGGCTTCTTCATTTCTCCATCAGAGGTAGGAATTTTGACTTTATTGAACTCTTCTAGAAAATACTCAGTCCTCCTATAAAAATGATGGAGGTGATGATGGTAATGATGTCTCTTGGCCTGAGAAAGTAGAATGATACCCATCCATACTATTCCTCCTTTCAGGTGTATCCAATGACATGCCACCTCTGATTGTGTCCCCTCTATACAACCTGTATCCTGAATGAGACCTACTACCATATGCCCCATTAGTATTCTCTTTTTATTCTTGATTAATCCTTATCTTTCCCTTTCTTTTTAAGTCTAACAAACTCTGTACGATCACTGCATTGACCTTTGATTTTTTTCCTGAGCCCTTGCAAGTCTCTCCTTAGCCTCAATCAACCTATCATTGTCTATCTTATTGTCATATTTGATTGTATTCTTCCTGTAAGTATACCATGCTAGCTAAACTGAAACATAACATAATCAACATAGCTCTATGAAGTTTAGGGGAGACTTATCTAATTTGCAAAATCTGTCCAAATTAGTGTGAAACATGTATAATCGTAATCATATAAATAAGCCAACATCATGAATGACCATAACAACTACATACCATGACCTCATTCATGACAACCATAACCATGACAATGCATGCCTAACAACATGCATCTAGCCGCATGGGAAGAATGGGCTAACCATAACCATACCACCCAATGAGATCGCAACCTTCTCTGTGTTATGAAACCAACTCCAAAAATAGAAGAAAAGAGAGATCAATGCCTTATAAATAAGCCACTTAGAGGGGGAAACCTCCTTTACATTACATAAATGAACAATTCTTGGATGATACAAATGAAAAAACCTCATTTCTATATATATAAGTCCATGGGGTCAGAATATAATCTTAGCTGACCTAACAATAATAATATAAGGGCACAATAATAACAATATGGGGGCTACAGGGGTACAAAAATAAAAATAAGGGGGCTAAAATAATAACAATAAGGGGATACACTAGTATTATAGGGACCTAACATGCCCCTCGCCTTCAAACAAGTGTTGCCCTCAATGCTTGATTATTTATGGATACTTCTGTATAAAATTCTCATCCTCCCATGTGGAATCTTCAAAGGGTAAGTTCTTCCACTTGATGAGATACTATAAAATTTATTGATTTTGTAGTTGTAGAGTTCTTGTTTCTGTGACTGCATCAGAACTTCTTTCGCTGTGATGTTTATCTTCCTGTTGTTTCATTCAATTCTACACCAAAGTTAGTTTATCCTTTGAGAGTTGGAGAACTTGTTGTTGATGCTCGATGTGATCTTCAACTATTTTATCATCCATATTAGCCTTCATTTTATCCTTAAAACCATCCAACTTAGCCTCCATTTTTGCTTTTAAACCACCTATGTCATCTTTGATTACTCTTTGTAAGTTCGAAATTTGTTGTACTTGGTACCATAATTTTGATATCTCATAATGCAATTCTTCTTCTTTATGTGTCATAGTAGAGCTTTCTAAGGGCTTAATGGGTGTGGAATTATTTTTGGGAGGCATTATAGTACCCAATACTGATAAAAATGCTTCAATATTCCATTGGAATCACTTCAAACTGCTTTTTCAAACAAACATTATGCAATTTAAAAAACAAATACACACATTTTTCTTGCTTTTGAGGAGCTCGATATTGAAACTAAATTATCTCTATGATTTTGGAACTTCAATATCTGAAATTTGGTCCTATGGCATCCCTCTGAATCTTATTTCGAATGCCATAGTTTTGACCTAATTCAGATACTTCAAGGCAAAGTTATGCCCAATCTTCCAAAATTACCTAATTATGGACTGGTTCTGTAGAGCGAACTTGTACAGTGTGCCACGTGTAATTGTTTCCTCCTTCAGCTCTAAAATTGATACACATAAAACTAAAGTTTGTGTAATTGCGACCACTTTTTACATAATTACAATCTGATGCTCAGAGAGAGAGATGATGATTTTCCAACGGTCACCTCTTTAAGATGAAATTCGAGAGCCTGAAAAAACCCTAAATTCCACAGATCATATCTCCGAAAATATTGTGAACCAAGATCTGAAATTTTTACACGACGTTCCTTTGGATTTCGGCTTCGGGTGATAAAAATTTCAGCTTTTAAAACTTTGTAGAAAACAATTTAGGGAAAAAATTCTAGGTGGACCTGTTTGGAGCAGTGAAACCCTAGAATCCAAAGCTCTAATACCAAATGTTATGAAACCAGTTCCAAAAATAGAAGAAAAGAGACATCAACGCCTTAGAAATAAGCCACTTTGAGGAGACAACCTCCTTTACATTACATAAATGAACAATTCTTGGATGATACAACTGAAAAAACCTCGTTTCCATATATAGGAATCTGTGGGGTCACAATATAATCCTAGCCAACCTAACAATAATAATGTAACGACACAATTGTTGATCAACAGTTGTCATTGATGTCAACCCAAGCAACATTATGGGCTAAACCAATATTTCATGGGAATTTTTGACCTAAAAAATTAATATATTCTGATTCAATAATTCTTTTGATGGTTTCTACTTGTCGAGATGTTTTCGTTGATATATGGCACGCCATGTAATTCTTCACGGTTTGAGAGATATTCATGTTTGAAGTTTGTACCCCCAGTTAGTGGGATAAAACCCCATGGGGTTGGGGCATGGATCATTGAAAATTTAAAATTAATATTTTTTAAGCTCCTAAAATCCCTCCCACGTTCACTTGTTGAAGCCCCTCTCAACCTAAGCATTTATATAAATTGTGATCCTCATTTCCTCCTTATGCAAGGGATTTCACCATCTGAAACAGATCATCGTGGAATTTTCACTCTAAATTTTTTTCTACGAAGGTTCAGAGGCTGAAATTTGTATGAGTCAAAACTGAAATACTGAGGAAGCTGCTATAAAACTTTCAGATCAAGGTGTGCAATATTTTTGGAGATATGATCTGTGGAAGTCAGGGTTTTTGCAGGCTCCTGAAATTCATCTCAAAGAAGTGACCTTGGTAAATTCGTCATAACTCTCTCTCTGAGTATCAGATTGGAATTTCGTAAAAATTGGTAGATAGTGCACAGTCTCTAATTTGCGCTCTATCAATTTTAGATCCAAATGAAGAAACAATGACACGTGGCACACCGTACAAGTGCGCTCTACAAAAACATTCCATAATTAGGGCATTGTGAGATATTGGGTATAAATCTCTCTTGAAGAATCCAAATTGGGTCAGACCTGTGGCATTGGAAATAAGACTCAGAGGACTACTATAGGACCGAAAATCAGATATTGAGGATCTGAAATAACAGAGATACACCAGATTCAATGTCGAGCTCCTAGAAGGCAAGAAAAAGCTAGATCATGTGTTGTCAAGGGTTGCAAAGTACCATACTTTCTACGGTATCAAAGTAAAGAAAGGTGTAGCAGAGGGTAGCATGACAAGAGCAACAACCAAGGTGCATAACAGCAGTAATAATTTCATCATATGAAGTCTTCAAGTGGGCAGCACTGTATACAATCATTATAAAGGTATCATTGTACTTAGTCATTGTAAATACATTATTGTAAAAATTGTACTAGAGTCTATCTGCCAAGGTTTGAAGAGGCAGTGTTGGGAGGTCTATGATCATCATTAGGTGGTTGTGTCAAAGTTGGAGTTATGTTCTAGTATATCTTCTTCTTCTACATCATTATATATCATTGTAAAGTGGACCATTTTCCCTGGTACGAGAGTCCATTCTTATTTTATTCTTCTATTGGGTGGTAGGGTGGTGCTAGGGTGAGTTGTAGTTCATTGGGTGTTGGGGCATCCATTCAGTTGACTACTGAGGAATCTCAGGCATTGGAGCATCCATCCAGTAGGAGCTGGAGAAGAATTCTTTTCTAGATTCTAGGAAGTTGGAGCTTGATTTTCAATTGGAGTTGAATATTAAAGAATTAGGTGGTTTTTGTCCCGGAGTGAGTTTCCACCTTAAAAACTATGTGCATTTGTGTTCCTCTTGTTTGTTGCTATCATTATACAAACATTTTCTATCATTATACAAACATTTATAATAATTGAAGATTAACTAATGCTCTATTTGAAAGGAATATTGATTCACCCCTCCCCCCCCCTCTCAGTATTTCCAACAATTGGTATCAGAGCTTGGTTCCTTTAATAGCAGTTTAATAGCTAGAAGGAGGTCATGGAACATACCAAGAATGGTGTACCTCTATTCAATGAAAATAACTATGCACTCTGGAAAGGAAGAATGGAGGTCTATCTCTTGGCGCAAGGTTACTAAGTATGGGACACTGTTCAAAATGGATCTACATCAACCGCGGATGAACAAGGTAAGAAGAATTTGGTAAATGATGCAAAAGAAAAGAATATTATTATTAGTGGACTTATTGAATCTGCTTATCATAAGGTGTTGGGTTGTAAAACCGCCAAAAATGTATGGGACAAGATTGATAATATATATGCAGGTGACTCAAATGTCAAAGAAGCAAAGCTTCAAATCTGTAGAGCAATATTTGAGCAACTCAGAATGAAAGAAGATTGCAACATTACTGCATACTTCTAATATGTTGATGAAATAACCAATACTATGGAAGGATTGGGAGAGCCAGTTGACGAGAAGAATATTATACGAAAGATTCTTAGAACGTTACCAAGGACATTCAACCCAGAGGTATCAGTCTCAGAATATAGTGCAAATCTGGAAAAACTCAGCAAGGAAGAATTACATGGAGTTCTCATAGCATATGAAATGAGACTTGATGAAGAAAAGGGTACTTCAAATCTAGAAACTGCGTTCGTTGCATCTAAGCAAACCAATAAGGACAAACAACCTTCAATTGAAATGACATGCACCTGCAAGTGTGAAGAAAAGGGAGATGATGAAGAAGGTATTTCAGATGAAGAATATGCTTACTTCACGAGAAAACTAAAAATTGGTAAGGGACGATACAAAGGTAAACTTCCATTGATATGTTTCAGCTGTAATGAGGTTGGGTATTTTGCAGCAAAATGTCCAAACAGAAGTAATGGCAACTCAAAACGAAAGAAAGGCTTTAATAAATTCAAGAAGCAAGGATCCAAAAGGAACTTTCTCTCTAAAGAAGATAACTCATCATCCGATGAAGACAATGACAGTGAAGAAGAAGCCAATGAGAGAGTATTGTTTATGGCCAAGCACAATAAACAAGAGGTATCAAACAACGAAGAAGAAGGATGGACCATAGAAGAATTTTATGAGGAAGCAATCAAGCTTATAAAAGATCTCAAGGTGGAGAGGATCCGTTCCAATACTCTTGAAGAAAAAGTTCAAGGTCTCAAAATTGAAGTTAAAGAACACAAATTCATTGAAGAGTCACTTCAAAAGAAGTTGGAAGAAAGCAACCAAGATAGGGAAGAATTAGAAGCCGAAGTAGTCTTGCGGCGTGAGGAAGTGAAGAAAGGAAAAACTATCCAAAACTATGCCAACAACTCAAGGAAATTGGAAGAACTCATCAACAATCAACGATCTTATAATGAAAAACTAGCATCGGTTACAAAGAAGAAGAAGTAGGACCTTCTACAAAAAACACAATGAACCTATGAGATCTGACATGCATGTAGACTTCATTGGACAAGATTCGCAAGAACAGCCTTGGAAGACAATTCCTGGATGAAAATTTCCATCCAGGTACCAACATATTTTTTATGGGTACTGTTATTCATGTGGAAAATTTGGTCATAAAGCTGTAGAATGTTGCACGTACCATAGGAACGAATACAAATCCAGGAGATCTGTAAAATATGAACCTCCCAGGGCTTAGTGAAACATCAATAGATTTTAACATTTAAGGAATAATATTGAATGTTACAAATGTTGAAACTTTGGACACATAGCCAAAGACTGCAGACTTGAAAATCCTCCAAAATAATCTTCGAAGCCATAGAACAAATGAACATGGAAGAAGAAGAAGAATGATAATTGTGCTCTCACTTTCAAGGCTCAAAAGAACAAAGATCTGTGGTATGTTGATAGCGGTTGCTCAACGCATATTACTGGAGATAGAAATAAATTTGTATCTCTTAAAGAGAAGAAGGATGGAACCGTGTCCTTTGGAAATGATGGATCTTCAAATGTTATAGGATCAGGTACTGTCACTCTCAGAAGCAAATATTCTCTAGCCAAGAATGTTCTATTGGTTGAAAACATGAATCACAATCTGCTCAGTGTTGGACAAATGTGTGATCAAGGACACACAATACTATTCAACTCCACAAAATGTGAAATCAGGAAAGGCGTGTATGGTGAAATTGTGGCTACAGCAAGTCGAGCTCCAAATGACATATATGTTCTGGATGAAGCAACCAAATCATGTCTAATAGCTAAAGAGGATGATACAATAATTGGTAGCAATGATGATCGACTAAGTAAGAAGTTTGCTACAAAGGTGAAAAGTGATTTTGAGATGTCTTTACTTGGTGAGCTGACATACTTCTTAGGGCTTCAAATATCTCAGCAAGAGAAAGGAATATTTATATGTCAAGCCAAGTACATCAAGGAAATGCTCAAGAAATTTAAAATGGAAGATTGCAAACCCATCCTTACTCCAATGGTAATAGGTTGCAAATTTAGCATAGACGACTCATCTAAGGATGTGGATCAAAGGTTGTACAGATCTATGATTAGTAGTCTTCTATATGTAACAGCCCCCCGATCCGATGTTATGCAAGCAAGTGGACAAGTAGCAAGATTCCAAGCAGCACCAAAAGAATTACATATTAAATATTCGCCAGCATTGGAATATCTTCGTCAAAAGCTTTGGATTCTCCCAAGTTCTCATTAGATTACAGGTCTGCAAGACGGTTGTGTGTCAGCGGGAGTGGAAGTGTGTATAGGTCTGCAGGATGGTTGTGTTTCAGGGGGAGTTACCCTTTTCCATTGATGTCAAAGGGGGAGAGAATGTTGTAGGAAGAGGTTTCATGATCACAGGGGGATTACTTGTGTTGCCATCAATGCCAAAGGGGGAGATTGTTGATCAGCGGTTGTCATTGATGTCAACCCAAGCATCACCAGGGGCTAACCCAATATTGCATGGGAATTTTTGACCTACCAAATTAATATATTTTGGTTCAATAATTCTTTTGATGGTTTCTACTTGTCGAGATGTTTCTGTTGATATATGGCACGCCATGTAATTCTTCACGGTTTGCGAGATATTCATGTTTGAAGTTTGTACCCCCAGTTAGTGGGCTAAAACTCCATGGGGTTGGGGCATGGGTCTTTAAAAATTAATAATTAATATTTTTTAAGCTCCTAAAATCCCTCCCACATTCACTTGTTGAAGCCCCTCTCAACCTAAGCATTTATATAAATTGTGATCCTCATTTCCTCCTTATGCAAGGGATTTCGCCATCTTAAACAAGTCATCCTGGAATTTGCACTCTAACGTTTTTTATACGAGGGTTCAGAAGCGGAAATTTTTATGAGGTGAAACCGAAATCCTGAGGAAGCTGCTATAAAAATTTCAAATCAAGTTGCGCAACATTTTTGGAGATATGATCTGTGGAAGTTAGGGTTTTTGCAAGCTCCTGAAATTCATCTCAAAGAAGTGACCTTGGTAAATTCGTCATAACTCTCCGTCTAGGTATCAGATTGGAATTCTGTAAAAAGTGACAGATAGTGCACAGTCTGTAATTTTTGCTCTATCAATTTTAGAGCTAAATGAAGAAACAATGACACGTGGCACGTCGTACAAGTGCACTCTTCTGAAACAGTCCATAATTAGGGCATTGTGAGAGATTGGGTATAACTCTCTCTTGAAGAATCCAAATTGGGTCAGACCTGTGGCATTGGAAAGATGACTCAAAGGACTACTACAGGACTAAAAATCAAATATTGAGGATCTGAAATAACAGAGATACACCAGATTCAATATCGAGCTCCTAGAAGGCAAGAAAAAGTTAGATCATGTGTTGTCAAGGGTTGCAAAGTACCATAATTTCTATGATAGCAAAGCAAAGCAAGGTGCAGAAGAGGGTAGCATGACAAGAGAAGCAACCAAGGTGCATAACGGTAGCAAGAAGTTCATCATATGAAGTCTTCAAGTGGGTAGCACTGCATACAATCATTGTAAAGGTATCATTGTACTTAGTCATTCTAAATACATTACTGTACAAATTGTACTAGTGTCTATCTGCCAAGGGTTGAAGAGGCAGTGATGGGAGGTCTAGGATAATCATTAGGTGGTTGTTTCAAAGTTGGGGTTATGGTCTAGTATATCTTCTTCTTCTACATCATTCTATATCATTGTAAAGTGGACCATTTTCCCTAGTACGGGATTCCATTCTTCTTTTATTATTCTATAGGGTGGTAGGGTGAGTTGTAGCTCATTGGGTGTTGGCGCATCCGTTCAGTTGACTACTGAAGAATATCAGGCGTTGGAGCGCCCATCCAATGGGATCTGGAGAATAATTCTTTTCTAGATTCTAGGAAGTTGGAGCTTTATTTTCAATTGAAGTTGAATATTAAATAATTATTAGAAAAGCATTAGGCGGTTTTTGTCCCGAAGTGGGTTTCCACCTTAAAAACTGTGTGCATTTGTGTTCCTCTTGTTTGCTACTGTCATTGTACAAACACTGATAATAATTGAATATTAACTAATGCTCTAATTGAAAGGAATACTGATTCACCCCCACCCCCCCCCCCAGTATTTCCAACAATAATAATGTAAGGGCACAATAATAAAAATATGGGGGCTACAAGGGTACAACAATAAAAATAAGGGGGATACAATGAGAAAAATAAGGGGATACACTAGTATTATAGGGACCTAACACTCTAATACCACTCTATAATGCCTCCTCCCATATCTACCCATTTTAACCTACCTGCTTGAGGTAAACATGATTTTAGGGATACTATGACATGACTCAACCTCCTAGATGACCTTAAAGAAATGGAGTCGAAAAAACAAGACCTTATTGGCTTCCCGCAGGTGTTACAGGACCCCCAAGGGATAAACCACCCTTCTAGGTGTCCAAACCCTGAGTTAACTTGCCTTTTCACTGATATGGACTCTTAGGCAGTGGCACAACATTTCCTGATTTAGACTATAATCCTCCAGTTGAATGCATGATGTCTACAAGGGAACGATTGCAGTTTTTTTCACCCAATTCTATGTTTGCGACCATGGGATATAAACCATGTTTTTCAGGGATAGTCTCCAGACCATTGCCCAGAACTTGAAAAAACCTTCTCAAATGATAATTGACACAAGGAAAAAGCCTCTAACACAAAAACTTAATCAAGGACTTGACCTAACCTGGTCTAGCCATGAAAGACATTCCGTAAAACACATGGTGAACATGAAATCTATAGGTCATGAATGTGTATATGAACATAAAGATCTTAAACTTATCTGAGAAACATCAAGAAGGTCTAATTACCTCTCACAATAACTTCCACAACATCTGTTAGGATGAATTCTAGTCGCAAGCGTATGAAAAAACCTGACTTTAATTGTGCATAACAAACAACCCTAACATCAAAGATGGATGCCAATTTCTTTAGATATGTAGTTAGTTGACCAAGATAAAATGCTACAAAATATAGATCTATGCAGTAAAAGAAATTAAACAGTAAATAAAAGAAAGAATTGCTCCATGCATCCAATAGACAAGACAAGAATATTTTTAGAGAATTTTTGTATTTTTGACACCTAGGAAGGGAACATAGAAAGATTTTACCTGCCCCCCTCAATGGGATGGGTTCTTGTAAGTCCTCACCACTTCAGATCTAAGATCTCTCTCTTGATGGTGTAGAAAACCCAGACAAAAAATGGAACTCAAAGGGATCTCACAAGAAAAATGGTAGCAAAATATGATAATGATGGAGGATCAAAGTCAAACCAAAAGTATAGATCCAGAGTGATTTTTAGGCAACAAAAGATAGTGAGTGAATGGAAAAACCCTTCTATTTATAATAAAATATTGAGTTAGTCTAGATATTGGTGCATAATTGAAATATTATTAATCAAATCTAGATCCAAATTTTATGAAATATATTATTATATTTATTGGAGGGAAAAATAATTTGAATTTGGTCAAATCCATTTATTTGTAAATAATAAATAAATGATTTATTTATTATTTTAAGGATGTGGTTGAATAAGAATTAAATAAATAGTGTTTTATTCAATTATTTATAAATGATTTACTCAAATTTAGCAAGGAATATTATTTAAAGAAGGTTTAAATAATTATTCCGAGAAAATAATAAGATAAATAATGATTTATCTAATTAATTTTCCTATTTTGGGTTAAATATGACCAGGAATATAAATTAAATTGTTGTTTAACTAATTATTCCTTGAGGAAAATAAAACAGATTTCCCCCCAGCATGCAAGCGTTACGAGCTAATCATATGAATGAAGTACGTTGTAAAACTCAATCACTAGACATTGAAGGGGAAGTCAGAGAGAGAGAAATATAAGGTAGAAAAAAGCGCTAGAGGAGAAGACCCTAAGGAGGTGAGACTTACAGGTGCAACAAGTCACTTTTATGAGCGAGTACCTGTGCTACAAGAGGCGGGGGAGGCATACCTATGCCCACCGAGACAAAGTACAAAGAATAATGCGTCTAGTAAACAGGGGATAGAACTATATAGTACATGCTAGCATGAACATGAGCCAGATAAAACCATGATAATGGATCCCACATACATATTGTTTTTGGCATAATAGCCAGGACTTATACAATAATATCTGAGTACATGAGATATAAGTACAACCAAAGAGGTCCTGTAAATAGGAGAGGGCTCTGAAAATATGAATGATACATGCAAACTAAAAGGTACTCCAAGAAGTTGAGGCTGAAACCATCAAATCTCTGGAGCTACATCAAAGGCTGTGATGAAGACATCATCAGGGCATATGGGGGGCTACCTGAAGGGCAACCCCCTCATGAGGGCTGAAGCATCTCATACAGACTCGGGAATCACTGGTACAATTTTCTGCATCACTGAAACATCAAGTATACAGATCTCGATCATGTTGTAAGGAGCTGAAGCTGAGAAACAATCAAGTCAAAGGGAAATAAGGAGTCTCTTTACTTGATCTGAGGCACCTAACAAGAGTGGAAGCTGGAACCAAGGTACATTTCCCTCTAGACCTGTCTTCTGGAATGAATGATCTGATGTCAAAAAGAGGAGGTTCCCCATAGGTGAGGCAATAAGGGATCCTCAACTAAGGCACAAGAGATAATAGTAGAGCGACTGACAGACTGACACCAGGGATGATGGTGGAATGGGGGTACTGATTAGTGGGCTGACGACTTCCCTTGTTCGAGCATTAAGGGCATGGATTACCTAGCTGCAACTGACACAATATCAAATGAGATAGGGAACAATAGGACTAAAGGCCATAATGTGCAACACGAGAGATGAACCAAGCAATGAAGGATGGAGGACTATAGCTGGATACAGAGGGACTCAGGATAGACTCCATGGACGCGATGATGACTCAACTCAGATGATCTAAATAAGGGTGACTCGATGATGCTACCACACAGAAAAGGTCTAGTGGGTACCGTAAAAATGT
This sequence comes from Pinus albicaulis, assembly GCA_034641835.2. Classification (NCBI taxonomy): domain Eukaryota; kingdom Viridiplantae; phylum Streptophyta; class Pinopsida; order Pinales; family Pinaceae; genus Pinus; species Pinus albicaulis. Next base: position 782,900,780 of record CM076576.1, read on the forward strand.
GAGTACAAGATGGTTACTCACGAAGAAAATCTACACGAGCATGGACAAGTATGGAGGAAAAGTGGTGCCCCAAGTACAAGTGTTGCAAGTGAAGAAATTCAATTTTGAGGAGTGGTGAAGTGAAACTTCTTAGACAAAATGTGTCGTGGTGAAGTATCAAATCACAAAAAAATAATAGATACCCATTTTAGGGCTCAGTGAGAGCTTTCCAACGCTACAGATGGTTTGTCAAACTGAGCTACGGTTTGACCGCGACAGGCGAAAGATAAATCTGGGGTTTCTCTTTTAATAAGGCATTTTCCCTCCAAATTCACTCATTTGCAAGTGTAGTTGTGGCAAATGTAGAGAGGAGATAAGGCCCTAAATCTTGCAGCAATTGTAGTGGACAAACCGACCGTTGGAATCGAGATCTGTCAGTTGCAAGTAAGAGGCCTAACCCTACTCTTTCATTTCAGTGGATTAAAAGTTCAGTTTAGGTTCCCAGAGCTCAGGAACAGACCCTTGCTCCTCTTCACAGCTGGGTCGCACTTTTTGAGGGAAAATGTGTGACCTCGGTAGCAGGTTTTGGGCAGAAAACTGCGACTTGTCCTAGGATTTTACCTGAAAAGTGCGACGTGACAGAGAGGGGTTTTTCTGTGTTGTTTTTTGGCTATGAGCTAGGTTTTTATATTTGAATTGAGTCTTTCCTTTCTGTACACTGACAAATATGATGGTTTTGTGTAGATATGGTAGAATTGCGGATCAACTGGAGAGAGAGAGACCTGGACCCATTATGTTCGGAGATCCAAGAGGATCATGGTGTCTGCAGTGCATTGGCCAAGTTTGGGGTTCTGAAGTTTGTGGAGAACCCTTTGATGAGAGTTGGGGAGCCCTTGTTGGCCCAGATTGTCAGTTATTGGGATCTGGACCATGAGGTCTTTATAGGGCAGGGGCACCGGATTGAGTTGACGATCCAAGATATATATTTTTTGACTGGTCCCCCACCACTTGGGATGGTGGGGAATACTCAGCAAGTGTTACCACAAGCGCAGAACATCATGGAGTTTATAGAGAGCCATGATCGACCAGGTCTCCATGTCAAGGGGACACAAATACCAATCAGGGATCTAGAGAGGTTAGAGACCCGTGTTATGGTCGCAGCAGTGCTGTGGATCGTGGGCAACTAGGCACTCCACTACATCACTGGGGGTCAGATGATGCTTGTTGAGATTGTGTTTAGTGGGACCTACTATGGGTGGGCCCAGATGATGTTTTCGTCGTTGAAATGATAGTTGTCACTATGCAAGCGGAAAGTGAACCATGACTATGTATATGGCACAATGTTGTGCTCGCTCTTCTTTGAGAAGATACCAACACTTCAACCTCGCATACAGATCCAGGATGGGGGCCTGAGGGAGCCGAGGATGCACCGGTGGGGGCGGCTGTTGTGCAGAGGAGGAGGTGGGGTAGTCGGACGGGTGTTCCAACCCGAGTTCTTTGATCATTGGGATCAAATTTCGTTGTACATAGACAACTATCCCTATAGTGTAATGAGTTATCATGGGGATCCGGACTTGCCACTGCCACCTGGTCGAGTATGGGGGCCCGATGGTAAGTGACAAGTTGCTAATATTTTATTTGCATTTAAAATTTTCAGAATATTGTATATGGCAATGATTTTTTCACTTTTGGTATGCAGATACAGCACTGGTAAAATCGGTCCATGAGGTCTTTATAGTGCAGGGGCACCGGATTGAGTTGACGGTTCAAGATATATATTTTATGACTAGTCTCCCACCACTTGGGATGGTGGGGAATACTCAACCAATGTTACCACAAGCGCAGAACATCATGGAGTTTATAGAGAGCCATGGTCGACCAAGTCTCCATGTCAAAGGGACACAAATACCAATCGGGGATCTAGAGAGGTTAGAGACCCGTGTTGTAGTCGCAGTAGTGCTGCAGATCCTGGGAAACCAGGCACTCCACTACATTGCTCGGGGTCAGATGATGCTTGTTGAGAGTGTGTTGAGTGGGACCTACTGTGGGTGGGCCCATATGATGTTGTTGTCATTGAAATGACAGTTGTCACTATGCAAGCGGCAAGTGAACCATCACTGTGTATATGGCACAATGTTTTGTTTGCTCTTCTTTGAGAAGATCCTAACACTTCGACCTCGCATACAGACATAGGATGGGGGCCTGAGGGAGCCGAGGATGCGCCAGTGGGGGCGGCTGTTGTGCAGAGGAGGAGGTGGGGCAGTCGGACAGGTGTTCCGACTCAAGTTCTTTACTCATTGGGATATGATGTCGTTGTACATAGAAAACTATCCCTATAGTGTAATGAGTTATCATGGGGACCCGGACTTGCCACTACCACCTGGTCGAGTATGGGGGCCCGATGGTAAGTGACAAGTTGCTAATATTTTATGTGCATTTTAAAGTTTCAGAATATTGTATATGGTACTGATTCTTTCACTTTTTGTATGCAGATATAGCACTGGTAAAACCGGTCGGGTACATGGGACGTCCTGCAGTATCAGGAGCTGCAGGAGCTAGTGGATCGAGAGCACTGCAAAATGAGGATGCAAAAGCCCTTCTGGAGGACATCCATCGTAGATGTGAGAGGCTTCTTACCAGTGTTTTAGAGCACGGCTAGAAAGACTATGACCAGTACATAGAGCCATGTATTGGTCTACCCTTGGAGTGGCAAGGGGTCATGCGGCGCATAGCAATGGCTGGACAAGGGATGCATGATCTACGAGCTGCAGGAGCAGAGCCATTGGCTCGGGATCCTCTAGATAGTGATTAGGTGTAGGGGCATGAGGTGTCCCTAATTTTGAGATTTTGTAACATGCTATGGGCATGTCATATGTATCAGAGTTAATGGACTCTAAAACATTTTATACGACACATATAATGGATATGCATCCTTTTAATTGTTTTATGTTATTGTCTTGTGTTAAATCCGTGTGCTAAGTGCGAATATAGAATATTTTTTGCAATGTTATCTACATAGTGACTTTGTGCTCTAGGTACATGACTGAATGTAATGATTCCAAATTCACGCATCAAAAGCTTCACTTGTAAATATCTTCTAAAAAGGATAGGATTGTGCACATGATAGACACCATTCAATTGCATGACAAGAAGCAGGGAATATAAGTGAACATGAAGTTGGAGGATGTGATGGGAAAGGGCATCAGCTAATAAACCTCTCAATGCATCATATTCGGCATGGTTATTGGTGGTAGTACCAATGCATACACCATTCGAGAGAACAAGTGAATGTAAGGGGGTAAAAATGGCCCAACCTGCCGAGGCTAGATTCCGGAAGTAGCGACTTGCACCATCGGCATAACCGATGTAAGGTGCGGATGGGGGTTCCATCTGAAAGGTGTCACAAGACAAAAAATGAGAGGATGATGAATAATGCTGGCAACTTGAGTGCAAGGTAGAAATCAAACAAACACTGCTAGAGGGAGTGCTTTGGGTAGGATGTCTACCATTCGCACACCGACGGGTGGGTGGTGTGTGGGGGTTGCCTTGGGGGCGGCTTCTTCTCAGGTCATGAAAGTCACCACAAACACAGATGGTGTCATTCTGCTTATGGGTTGGAAAGATGAAGTCAGGGGTGGAAAAGGCTTCCATGATGTCGTCATCACAGTAGAAAATGGGGTGACTGGAGGAAGAGAGACCACATGACGTGGTGAAGCTACCTGACTCATCATCATGAGAAGAAAGACTCACATGTGCATAGTCATAGGGGCTGATGAAAGAACAAGTAGATAATGGATCCACTGATGTTGAGCCCAAGGTGATCGCTGAAGGGAGGTCGAGCGAAGAAGAAGGGGAGGTCTCAAAGGGAGCTTCCACCGTGGATCTCATGAATGATGATAGGTAGAGGAATATGGTGGCCGCAGGATCTACCATCTCGACATCAGGAGGGGGAATTTCAATGGGAGAAAGTAAATCCTCAAGCTGGCTCGAAGCATATTATGCAAGGACGGGACAGGCAGATTGGTTCTATTCAATCTCGTACTCCTGAACTACCTCCAAAGAGGCGCAGTAATGCGTGAGGCAGGGAAAACGGTGGGTATAATGGCCATGGATATCACACAAAGCACAAGGTTGATTGGTGAGAATAGTCTTGTGGGTCTTGACCATAGTCGAGGAAGAAACAGAGGCTTCAGGGACCATAGACTCAAGGAATGCAACATTAACCATGGGATTAATACGAGGCAATTTAGGACAATGATGGGTGGCATGACTGACAACATCACACAAACCACATGAGGGGGCACACTTTTGAGGCTGAGAAGGAGCAAGGTCAGTCAGGGCAGCCTTGTCTTTAGGTGCCTTCTTGTGAGCTTTTCCCCCTTTACCCGAAGCTGTTGCAACAGGAGGACGTTCCTGTTGAGGTGGCGGAGGCACAGTAGTAGAGGGAGGGGTCATAGGGACCAGTTGGAGTAGGGTCAAAGCAAGATAAGGTTTGGGTTGACCAGGCAGGGTAGCGGTTGGGGGATCAATGTACCAGACTAGGATCCCCAGGATCAAGTTAAGAAGAGATAAGGTAGCCATAACAGGTACCAAAAACACTCTAGGATGGGGAGCTAGGAACGGTAGCTAACCGGAGGGGTAAAGGCCAGGTAGGACAGCTTCGAGATGGTTAAGGCCAAGAGGAACCATGCCAGGAGGGTAGAGAGGCTCATGGATACTAGCTGCAGATGAAGGGCCAGGAGGAGGGGGTCCAAAAAGTTGAGTCAAAGTGCTACGAGTAGGTTGTGGAGGGCGGGGCTACTGACTAGCCGAAGCGGGCAGCTTGAGGGAGGCTCGAGACGATTGCATCATGCAAACATTAGATGAGCTAGGATTGGAGATAGGAGGAGGAAGACCAGGGAAGGACCCAAGCAAAGAGGAGTCTTTGTAGACTCCAGGTGAGACACTGGTCAAAGGTTCGATGGTTTGCTTATTGGCCACCGAAGAGATGATAGACTCAGGGGAGATCTGAGACTTCGGTTCGTAATTTGTAACTGGTCAATGGTGACTATCTTTCCATTATGAGGAAAGAAAATCTTGTGGTGAACCGCAGATGGTAAAATAGACATCACATAGGTGTAGCTACGACCCAATAGAATGTTGTAATCTAAGGGGGCATCAATGACTTCTACGTCAACGCAAACAGTCTTGCCCGCAAGAGTAATATGAAAATTGTGAAACAAGCCAATGGGCTGGGAAGCGTGGCCATCCCACCTCGGAGTTTGATAGTGGAAGGGGCCAACTCAAGTGATCTGAGTTGCTTCCAAACTGAAGCGGACATCACACAAGTGAATGCCCCCTCATCAATGATACAACGAGAGATGTTGGAATTCTGGATCTTAACAGGGATTTGGAAGGCGACAGAAGCAGGAAGGGGAGGATGTTATGACCGGTCAACATCGAAGACGATCAAGCAATCATTAGAAGAATCCACAATGCACATGGAAATTAGTAGATATTTTTGTTGTGAAAGGCACGACTAGAGGAGTTCCAGCATTGAGATGGCAGCAGGAGATTGCGCCAAATCATCTACTATACTATACGAATGGGCAGCTTTGCGAGAAGCAGTGTTTCGATGTAATGGTCCCTTAGGGATCTTGGTATGAAACTCTGCCTTAGCCTAAGGGATCTGTAAAGGACCATTGGTTTTTGAAAGAGGCTTTGTGGAACCTAAAGAAGGGGGCTCAGGGGCAAACGTAATGGGAGGCTTGTTGTACTGACGAGACCGAGTCTGAAGGTTGAGGTCAACGGTAATGGGTTGGTCAGAGTTCATCATGAGAATCTGGTAATCAAAGGTACCAGATGGAGGAGGTTGAGTGGTCGTCTGACCTTTAGGTGATTGGGTAGCCACAAATCCTTGCTGAGGGAAAGGTTTGGTAAACATAGTCGGCTGGATAAGTGCAGCATTGGGAGGCACCGAAGGGGAGGCTTGTTGTCCTCGCGATGTTGCTTGAGTCTCCCACATCAGACACATCTGAGGTAAAAGAGGATAATCATGGGTGTAATGACCATAGATACCACAACAAGAACAAGGCTTACTCATGCAAACAGGCCTGTCCTGCTTGGGCTGAGTGCCTTGTTGCTGGTTAGCAGTGTTAGGTGCATTCCCTTATGGATTAGGTCCTGGATTATCGGGGGCAGATTGATTTTGGGTGCCTTTCCTCTTATTTTTGGAAGTAGGAGGATTATTCACACCCTGCTGTGCATACACTTTCCCCTGGGGGGTGGTGGCTGTTGTTGCGGGGGTTGAGAATGCAAGGGAGGCGGGGGTGATAATTCTAGAGGAGTTGGAGCACTAGGCTGCAGATACAGATAATAAGGAGGGTGGGAAACATTGTGGTAAATAGGTTGGGAAAAAGGAGGAGGCATGTTGTATCCTGGATACATTCTATCGGGAGGGGGAAGAGTGCTGGAGGAGCTGACCCCTCCCTGAGGGAAACCATAACCCATGGGAGGATGAGTATATGGATGAGAAAGGGCTCCAATGATATCGTCGGCGGCATGGGATGACCCCGGTACGTTGGCACCACCGGGTCTAGGAAGATCAGGTAAGACGGTATAAATGCAACCATACTATGCGTAGATCGGGTCATATTTTAACGCAATCTAGAGAGCAGCTTCTTCGGTCTAATGGAAATGTGATGCGACATCTTTGCCTATAGTAGGCAAAAGGGATCTAAGGAATCATTCCATGTAGACACGGTCTTTGAAGGTAGGGGCTCGACATAGGCTATTTCTTCTCCACCATTTCTGGACATGAGCAGATAGGCGGGTCATAGACGATTGACGAAAAGAGGTCAAAAGTTTGGTACTAGTGTCATAATGGAGGGGAAGCTGGAAGTAAGACAAAAAAGCCTAGGAAAGAGTCGCAAAAGCAGTATGAGAGGAGGAGGCCTGGTCAACATACCACTTAAAATTTTCTCCAGTAAGCATGTGTTGGAACAACCGAAGACCGATAGAATCATCGGTGATGGAGTTAGACGAACACCACATGTGGAAAGATCTAACATGGTTTGTAGGATCTTCTCCAGCAAGACCTTCAAACTTGGGCATTTCGAAAGGGAGCTTGGTTGGCATAGCTAGCCAACTAGCGTCATTGTGTATGGGGTCATTGATCAACTGGTTAAAAATCAAGAAGACTGAGGCTTTCCATATAGGGGAGCAAGGGAGCAACCGGGATAGTTCATGTTGTTGTCCCACTAGTAGTATTCCCAGCATTAGGGCCGGGGCTACCACTAGTGTTAGGTCTTGAACCAGACATGGTGAAGGTGAAAGGGGAGAACCGGGGATGGAACCAAAAGGGGAACCCAATGAACCAAAAGAGGAGTCGGAATGCAGACTCAATGGAATACTAACTCGAATCCGACGCGGAGGAGTGATTTATCCTAACGGAAAGTGAGGATGAAGGACAAGAAGTCTTTAGGATAAATGCCTTGGGGGTGCAATGATGAAAGAAAAAAAACGGATCAAAAGGAAGAGAGACGAATAAGGGCAAGGAGGTGCAAGATCAAAATATTACAATGTAGAAACAAAGGCTGAGAGGTGCGGGATCAATTAATTACAAGGTTATAGTCTTTGCCTGGCGGTGTTAACCAGGCGCTTCTTCACTTAGGGTGTGTGTGTGTTAAGTGTGATAGTTTGATTTTTAATTTTTACATTGACTAAACTAACAAAAAGTTCTTTTGTATGTAGCTTTTTCTGGCACTTGCTAAACCTGGTGTTGGTGGTAGTGGGACACAAGGGCAAGAGATTGCCCAACAACCCTCTCATACACCTTCTACTCCTTTAGGTGCCAGCCAAGAAACACACCTTGCCCAAGCAGACACCCAGCCAACCGCTGAACGTGTTGGAAATGATGAGGCTGATATGGCCAACTACATTATTGTGTTTCCTAGAGCTACACGTGTCAGCTCCACAGGGACCATTAATGGCACGTTGTTGGTGAACGATGAAGGTGTCCCTATAAAGCACGTACAACTCCCGGGTAAATTTTAATATTTTAACTATTTCATGTACTTTATCTAAAACATATTTATCATGATTTTTATTTTTAAATTAATGATAATATCTTCTTCTTTTTTTGGTTTTATTCTGTGTAGGAAACAATGAGTTCTACGGGATTCTGGAGAGCCATGCGTTGGTAATTTTTGGCCCAACCATACGTACAGGGTGGAATTCCCAGAATTCCAACCTGAAAAAAGAACTTCTAGATTATCTAGAAGCCCTTTTTGGGGTCGGCACATTTGACAGAAAAGCGGTGGCTCAGGTAGCCGGAAAATATTTGAAATATACCGGGGACACCTATAGGACGCAATTGCAATTTAACCCTAGATATGAGCGTCCTCTCGCAGTTTCAGAGAGTGAGTGGAGAGCACTCATCCATGACGGAAAAGAGAAAAGGGCAAAGAAAGAAGGAAAAATGCCAACTGGACCCGCAAGTTAAATTACAACTTTAATTCAATAGCTTTAATTTTCTTTATGTCTAAAATAAAAGTGTGCTACGTCATATCTGACTTCAATCTTTTGATGCTAGGTTGCCTGACACCTCAAAGGCAACCAAAGCTAGGATACAGAAAAAGGGCCATCACAAGCTCGGCCAGGGTGGCTACTTGAAATTAGCTGCAAGAATTGTAATTAAGTAGTTAAACATCTTATAATTAATTGTATCGCCTTCCAACGTTTTTGTAATCCTATCAAATATGATTAAAAATACACAATCATATGTAATGTAGGGTGATGACTTCAGAACAGAAACTACAGAGGAAGATAAAAATATCGCTTTCCATTTCGGCTATCAAGCCGTAGTTGAATGTCGCAAAAGCTTGGGGCAGGTCCCAAGATCCAAAATGCCTGATAAGGTAAAACATTAACCTTTCAATATGTTTGTTTTCGTCCATAAATTTAATGTCTAACAAATTTGTTCAAATCAGGGGAGCAGCACTACCGACGAGGCAAATAACCCAGTTTTAGAGCCAGATGTAGATGATCCTCACGTGCAACCTGATCATTGTAGTGGGGACCAGGCCGACAATGCTACTATCAGTGAGGGCCGTGACAATAATTAATTTCTACTTATAATTTTTTCTAATTATACCTTGATGGTTTTCCTTATAACGTTTTTTGTTTAAATGACAGAGAATGTTTCCCTTGAGGATCTTACCACCAGAGAGGAAGACAGGGCAACAGTCCCAACGGCGACAACTGGTGCACCAGGTAAATAATATCATTGCAATTTTTTTATTAATATTACCGAACTAGTTCAATGATATTTAAAAACTGACAATTAAAATTTAATATTATCTGTTTTTGTGGGTGATGCCCCATCACTGGATGAGACCAGACATCGTGACTACGCAACTAGGTCAGCGGTGACAACTGGTGCACCAGGTAAATAATCTCATTACAATTTTTTTTATTAATATAATCGAACTAGTTCAATGATATTTAAAAACTGACAATTAAAATTTAATATTATCTGTTTTTTTAGGCGATGCCCCGTCACTAGATGAGACCAGACATCTTGACTATGCAACTAGGTCAGCGGCGACAACTGGTGCACCAGGTAAATAATCTCATTGCAATTTTTTTTCTTACTATTACCAAACTAGTTCAATGATATTTAAAAACTGACAATTAAAATTTAATATTATCTATTTTTGTAGGTGATGCCCTGTCACTGGATGAGACCAGACATCGTGACTAAGCAACTAGGTCAGCAGTGCGGGTCGAAAGGCACGAAACTGGAGCAGAGCACGATGATATTGATGATGTAATTAGGAGCTTTAGAAATAGGAAGAAGAAAAAGAAAAATTGATAATGTAAAATATTGTATTATTATAAGACAAACGTTACCATACTTGGAACGTTTTTTGCGTTATATAAAAAACTCATTTATCATACTATTTTTATGTCAAGCATTAATTGCAATGTTTCCTTGTGTACTTTTTGTTGAATTTTTTTTTTATTAGTTATTGAATATTTTTTTTTATGCTCATGAAAGTAAAAAATGAAATATAGATTGGGTATTGGGGAATTGAGAGTGATGTGAGGAGGGGAGGGGCCATAAGAGCTTCCACCTTCACGTGGTTGGCCCTGTTTAGTAGAGAATAATTTATTGGAGAGATTTAATCTTGGAGCAAACCTCCCTCGATCCAACGTAGCAAAAAAAAAGTCACTGTTGACTTAGTTGCTACTCTATCAGATCGTGGGAGGCTTGTTCCAAGTTCATGCGACTCCAATAAATTGTTCTTGAAACAAAGAGGAGCTTATTCAGGTATTTTTTGACATTTTCAACATATGTTTTAACATTATCATAAGAATGCATCTTAGAGTAAAAAATACTACATCAATTACTTGTATTTATTGTATAGATAATGATGGATTTTGATTGACTTGGCAGTGTAGGTACAAATCCTCTTGCATCATGAGCAATACAACTTGTCAACCAGGGTCATGTCCAGGATATTTTTGCTTGTTCGCTTGACCAGGTTCGTAATGTCACATTTTGTAAGTTCCTTTACAGTTCATAATTCAATATTAAGCTTGTTCATGATTGTTATCTAGGTTTTTTGTATGTGTTTTTTCATCTATTTGATTGTAAGCAACTTTGCATGTTTCCTGTTGTTCACTATGATTTCTCCCATTACCACTCCTAGGATGAATACGACTTTATTGTTACATAGGTTACTTTATTGTTACTATGATTTCTCCATTTACGATTTCATAGGTTACATCATGTAAAGTTGTCAATCTCAGGTTGGTGATGAGCTTTAGTTCTCCAGATTTGGGGCTTTTCTGATATTTTCTCCCTCATGTCATTCCCAAATCACCTCGTTGTTTGAGCATTCCAATTGTCTACCACTTGTACCAATTGGCACATGTCAATCTCTGAGTGGTGCCACATTTCACCTATTTTCAGTGAGAGTTTATGGTTTCTCTAACATAGCTTTAGAAATCCGATTCAGTGCCTGATTGAATATCGTCACATAATACTCATGGTTTGGATTGATGAGCATGTTTTGAATGGTTGGTTGATTCATAAGAACCACCCATATAGTCATCTTGAGATATTTTAGAAGTTTTCTCGGGTTTCCTTTTTCACTGTTTCTAGTGGGTGGGATGGTGTGGGGTGATCCATCAATACTGGTGCTCTTGTAGTAGGGAATTTGTTTTTGGGGATATAAAGGAGCATTTTATGTAGATATCCCATTGGATGCATTCATAGATGGGCACGAGAGGTCAAGAATTTAAATTAAAAATATGCAACCTCTAGCATGCCAACCCGAAGGCCGCGAGAGACACTGGTTAAAGATTGTTTTGTGCTGGCCTTAATATAGTCCTGATTTATTTCTATTATCTTAATGTAAATATATAGTCCGGTCTCATTAAAATGATGATTGTGGTTGTATTTCTCTTTGGTTGTTTCTCTCTTAATGCTCCAGAAGTTGCCAAAAGTTGTGATAGTTGTTTAGTTTGCCTGTTACAACTTAAAAGTGGTTTTTAGCAATGGGAGTCATGTTTTTTAAGGTTCATACTAATATGAAGATATTGTAATTCTATATTCAGGATAAGAGAAGATGGCCTCTTCTTTGGGCAGTATGACAACAATTGCCACATCTACCTCATTGGGTAACAATGGAAAGGGGAAGAAGTTGGGTGCAATGTTTGATAATTATGGCAGACAATTGTCTTCTCTTTCGGTTTTTTCACCCATTTCCTTTAATCGCTCAAGCAGAAGAGGGACTCTGAGATTACGCGACAGAGAGAAGGTAGTTAATACAAGAGCTATGGAAAAGGAGTTGTACTTCAACAAGGATGGCTCGGTGACAAAAAAATTGCAGGTCAGAGAAAAAATTATGTTTAAAGGAAGGTCACCTGCACGTGAAACTTCACTGCGGTGGATCTTTCCTTGTCCACTTATATTCGATTTTAATGTGTTATTTTAATTTTTCATGGAGGGTTGTTTTGGCATATGGTCTGGCATTCAATTGCACACTTATTGAAAGCATTGTCAATTTGTCTTGCAGGTGGTGTGAACAAACTTGCTGATCTTGTTGGAGTCACCCTTGGGGCGAAGGGAAAATTTTTGTCTTGGAGAGCAAGCATGGTTCTCCAAAAATAGTTAATGATGGTGTGACAGTAGCTAAGGAGGTAATTTGTAGATGTGTGCTCTGGTTTTCTTTTTAACGTTGTATTAGTTCCCCCTCTTAAATGTCTTATATTTGGTAGGCATAATTTGAAAACTCAAAGGTGAAAGGAAACATATTTGTTACCGAGTGGTGTACTTGGCCTATGGACTAGCCACATTAGAGTAATGCATAAATCTTTTCACAGCAATAAAAGGAAAGGGTTATGGCTGAGTCAAATTTTATTGTTATTGACAGTGTAATGAAATGTATCTCAATGCTATGGTTTTGGCCTTTTTATTGGTTGAATTAGAGGACCCGGTTGAAAATATTGGGGCCAAGTTGGTAAGGCAAGTTGCGGCAAAGACAAATGATTTAGCTGGGGATGGAACCACAACATCTATTGTTCTTGCACATGTTGGAATATTGAAAAATTCCAGAACAATGAATGGAGAATAAATCTCCCTTCCTCTAACATAGAGAAAATAAAAATTTCTTTGACAGGAGACAGAGTTTCAATACTTTGAAAACAAACTTCTATTCCCTTCAATAACTCAAAAAAAAACTATTAAACTTCTTCCTCACTGAGAGGGATTACAAAATTATGACTGCTACAAAACGCAGTGCATAAAACCAACTCACTGTCTGTTCAAAACAAACATACTCTGTCTCTAAAACACTCTGCTGTGTTTTTCACTTTCGCATTGTTGTGCATACACACTTAAAAAGTTACACTCAGTCTTTCACTTTTTACACACTACTGTGTAATAAAAAATTTACATATTTTCTATAAAAAAAACTACCAAGATTTTTTGTCCTTTTTATTTTTATATGTTGTAACATATAAAACATATTATAATAAACCCTCTTTTAAAAAAAATAAAATTAAAACTAAATTATATGGCCCACCTTTCATTTCGCATATGATATATATATAACATATGTTTAAAACATATGTATATATTAAAGCATACATAAAATTAAACTATCAAAACATTAAAGAACCCTTTCCGCTAGACTTCAAAAGTCTAAATAGATTGAATTTCAAGCCAAATTCGCATTCCAAAATGGGATGCTGACGTCTGCCTAATTTGTAATGCGAATTCTCAATCCAATGTTCCTAACAAAAAATTCGGGTCCAGTTTTCAGGTTTTCAGATTCCCTTCAATTTCATGCGATCCAATATTAATGCTCCACGTGTCCTCATTTTGAATTTACAAAACTGGGGGGTTAAATTTATGTTTGTTTAATTTTTGGTTGGTGAATTGCATTAATGCTGGTTGTTGTGTTTAAATACAATCCTGTACAGAAATATGGTTGTGGCCGTCTACAAAAAAAACTTGCATGAATTTTAAATGCTGAATTAAATTTCTGGATGGCATGCAAGCAACCTCCAAAACAAAATGTTGTTGTTGCATCCGTCCTTCTGTTGTAGCAGTTGAAGTTAAAATTCAACAGCACAGGATTTAATAAGTGAGGGTGTAAAGGTAACTTTTTGTCGATAGTACTGGATTAAGATCATCTATTCATTTTTGTAGGGTCTTATGGTGTTTGGTTTTTTAGTTTTGGGTTGGGCTTATTAAGTCTAAGATAGTTTTTGAGTGAAAAAATTGCTATCAGGTATTAATTATTTTTGGTTCTTTTGTCAAAATTTATTAGCTTGTTAGGAAATACAACACTGACAATGGTTGTATCTTAAATTTGTGGAAAATAATTTGAAATGAAACCTTTTTGTTTAGGTTGTTGCAGCAGGTGCAAACCCCGTTCAAATTACTAGGGGCATTGACAAGAAAATAAAGGCCCTTGTTTTGGAACTCAAAATTTTGTCAAAGGAGGTAAACGCTTGCCTTTTCAGTAGGCTGGTTTTCCTTTTTGCTGATGGTTTGGTGTATCTAATTGAATTAGTTGCCTGAGGTATTTCTGGTTGCAAACTCCTTTTCATTTTTCATACAGTATTGGCCTTGTGGAATACATTTGATTGTGTGGTCTTCTTAGATCTACAACATTTGTATTTGTTTAGTCTTATGGCCGAGGTGCACTTTTATTATGGAAATAGTTGATGCAATATTGTCATTTAATCCTTACTGTAGGGTAGCATGTTGAGAAGTTTCTTGTGAAACATTTGGTATTCAAAATGACACTTGATCCTATACAGCATCATGCACTTGACTTCAAAATTAATATTCAAAGTGTGCTAGACAATTCTTGCAAAATTTCAAATATTTATGTTGTTTTAAACCATTATCTTTTTCATGTATTGGATGTTGAAAATGAGAAAAAGACTTTGGTATGAAACCAACTGGTGAATAATTTCCAGCAAAACAACCACTTCCAAGACATGATTTAGAAGTAGAACATATGTACTTATGAAGCATAGAAAGATATCCTTGATGCATTGTCAATTTTTGGCTAGGGTTATTTTTTGAGAAAATAACTCCTTATTCCTAGAATAGTGATCTTCAATACAAGTAAATGCCAGAGAAGAGAGATCATCGTGTGACATAAACCTATTAACAAAAGTGAACAGGGAATGATTATTAATTATGGCATACCAAGTTGTCAGTGATTTTGACTATTTGTCTTTAACATGTAAAAATGTTAAATTCCAAACTTACATCATCATGGTTTGGCATCATGAGCTTGACTAATTGTCCACCATGCTCATAATTTCATTGTTGTCTTCATATATATAAACAACGTTTCAAATAATAATAATAAAGTTCTATAAGAAAAATCCATACCTCCATGCTGCTGCTCTTTGTGAGACAAAGTCAAAATTGCATTACACAATCTGACACATAAGAATCTCCTATATCTCGGTGGTATGTATCCAAATTCTTATAATAGTGTCTTCAAGACTTATGTTGACATTGCCAATGAGATATTTAAGCAATGAAAGACGGAGCCTTCTTCATTGTTGTATATGTAACAGTCTTTTATTAATATAAAGATTGATGGTTTTGTCTTTCTGAAAATGAAATGTAAAAATAATTTATTGTGGCCAATTGAAAAGTTTTTTTTTTAAAGCTTTTCATTATGTAAGGGCGACATAGATATATGCCCTTCTAATTGAAATTCGGACCTTCCCTTCAAATTTGATCACTGTGTGGGACCTTAACAAGTTACAATAAAACTATTTCGCCGCGTGTTATATAAAACATATAACAAAACCTTTGTCAAAACCTCAAACGAACCCTTTAACCATGGGTATTTCATCATGAATTGATCATTTTACCATGTACCTTCTTCTAGAGGAATATTCTTCCACTTGATTAGGTACTTCATAATGGTTATATGTCAAAGAGATACAGAATGTTTATCTATAACGTTTTGTGGTTCAAGAATCAACTTTCATTCTTCATCTAATTTTGGAAGTTCTATTTACATTGGCATATTTTTTCCCAAAACATTTTTTAGGCAAGATACATGAAAAACCTTTTGAATGCAAGAAGAAGGAAAATATAACTTCTATACCACTTGTGCAATCCTATGAATAATTATTTAGGGCCATAACATTTTTGAGCTAATTCTTTATTCTTCTTTTTCTTGAATGAAGATTTCTTATAATGCTATAATCTAAAAAATACCCAATTACCCTCCTCAAATTATATTTCACTTCAATGTTGTTCCCCTTTTTGTTTTATCATGTTTCATGTCATTTGAAGGTTTTCCATAATAATTTTCAAAGTTTCTTTAGTATTTTCCATATGTGACTCTGTTTCCTATACTTTGGAATTATCTTGCAAAAAGTATGAGATACTAGGAGTTGGATATCCATAAAGGGCCTTAAATGGGGAAATTTTAGTAGATGTGTGATAGGTAGTATCATATTACCATTCTTCCTTGACGAACCCACTTCATCCATTAAGATTGTTTTTCTAAAGAGTAAAATTGTAGATAACCTTAAAAACATTTGTTAACTATTTTTGTTTGACCATTTGATTGTGTTTGATATGTAGAACTCATGGCAGCTAGTGTTTCTCCACTCATATTAAATAATTATTTCCAAAAGTTTCTTGTTACTATTACTTTAGGAAAACCATAAAGACGATGAATTTCTTTCACGGATGCTTCTGCCACTTGGCTTGTTGTTTATGTACTTTGAGCTCTACAAAAAAAATCTACAAAATTTGCCTATATAAATGACCACAAAAATGTAATACTTACCTTTATATTTCAGTAACCCTGTAATAAAGTCTATTGATATATCTTCTAGTCTTTGAATATGTATGTGGAATGGTTGAAGTAACCCTAGAGATTTTACTATCTCTTTTTTATTTATTATGCAAACCTGACCTTCTCTTACAAAATTTTGAATATCTTTCTTCATTCCTTCCAAAAATATATTTTTTGATCCTTTGAGATGTTTTAAGGAACCCTGCGTCCTACCATCAGAGACATGGGACTCCCTTAATATTTTTTTATTCAAATATGCTTGCGTGCATAAAAATATTCTACATTTGCACCAAAGTATATCTCTCTTTCACTCCCAATGCTCCATAGAGTTCATCCCATCCTTTATAAATTTTAGTTTTTGTTTAGTACTATTGTCATTTTTCCATTATGGCAAGCTTCTTCTAGCCACCTAAGAATAGAAAATGTAATTGGATATAAATTTTAGGCCTCTTATATTTTAGAAAGAGCATCATGTATTAAATTTTCCTTCCCCTTTTTGCAGATTATCTCAAAATTAAAACTTTGCATTTTTTCTCCTCATTTTTGTTAATATTCTAATGAAAATCATAGCTTCAAAAAATACTTTATGCTATCATGGTATATCTTGACTTTAAAGTACCTCCCAATGATATACTATCCCCATTTTTTATTGCATGTAATATTGCTTCCATTTATTTTTCATACATAGATTTCACCAAATATTTTCTTTGAATTCCTTGCTTTTAAAAGCCAATGATATCCCTTATTGTGTTAATGTTACGTAAATTCCTTGTCCTAGTACCTCACACTCTACTATGAATGTTTTACCAAAAGTAGGTGCAACCGATGTTGGTGTAGAAGACATGGCATCCATTACAAGAGAGAATGCCAAAGTAGCCTCATCATTCCATATAAATGATATTTTCTTCAAGAGATATGTGAGTGGACTTGAAATGCATGCATAATTTTTAACAAATTATCAATAATATCATGTAAGTCTAAAAAATCTTCTAAGAACCTTGATTTTCTTAGGAATAGGTAATTTTGTAATAGCTTGCATCTTTTGAGGCTCCAACTTCACTCCTTCCTTTAAAACAATATGAACCAAATACTCAAATTCTTATTTCCCAAAAGCACATTTGGATATTTTTACATAAAAATGATTGTTCTCAATAATTTATATAACTTTTCCACATGTTTAGTGTGGTATTCCCATGATTTGTTATAAATATGTGTATTATCAAATAAAACCAACACAAATTTTATAAGATGGGATCAAACAAAATTGTTCTTAAGTCGCGCCCGTCGGACTTCAAACGGCGATAAACCATAATTCAAACCAAATTCGCGTTCCAAAATAGCCTGCTGACGTCGGCCAATTTTGTGACGCGAAAACCAATCGAATTCCGCCCTAATCTTTTTCGAGTCCGAAGTTGCGCTGGCATACGGAGGGAGAGTTGCGACGCGAATTTCTTATCAAATTCGCCCTAATCTTTTTCGAGTCCGGATTTCCACTGCGCGAGCGGCCCAAAAAAAATCCGCTCCAATCAATTTCTACCATGTGTCCTCAATCAAATGTTGCCCTGTTCCCGGATGCGGGTGCATTCGATGGCGTTTAAGGCGATGAGACATGGATGTGGCGATTTCATATCAATCGCATTAAGTTTTAATGTTGTTCAATTAAGTTCCAAGGTTTTCACATCTAATTGTATTAAGTTTTAACACCGTTCAAGATCGGACCTCCACTCCTGTTAGAGATTCCGCATGCTCCAATATGATCCGGCCTTCGGCTCTCATTAATGATCAGAGATTAATTATGACGGGCGTCCTTCGATTGCATTGCAGTCGGGTCGATAAAATGGCATTTCGCTATGGTTTTTCAGATGAGCCGGTTGCTGGGTTACACTGCCTTCTCACTGTGACGAGAAGGAGAAGTGGCCAGCTGAACTGCTTGTTAGACCTTGCTGCATATCTACATTTCTCTCGGTCTGGTCCTTGTCTGTCTTCCTCTATTTCTTGGAATTATGCTTCTCTGTCTCCTCTTGTGCCCACTGCTGAGACTACACCCATGCCTCGCCTGCGTCAAAGGATGCATTTCCACAGGGGGAGCACTAGAGGTCAACCCCTGCGCGCTCCCTCCAGCCCCTCAACCGAGTCATCTTCCCATTCCAGTGATTATCACGCAGGTCGCTATCCAGATACTAGAAGTGGGCGGGGTCAGGTTCTAGGATCTGGCCACCGTATGGGATCCCCTGCTCCTCATTTCCCCACCGCTTCACCTTCTCCCACGACGCGCATTGTGATTTTTTCCTTTAATTTCTCTCTGAACCGCCCATGAATCACAGCTTCAATTACTGTGGTTTTCCGTGAGGAGGCCCAAATGGAAGAACAATGCACCCGTCTGGCGGGTCTGAGCTCAGAAAAAGACGGCCAGCATTCAGGCCTTCAGGAGGGGAGCAATGGCATGACTGTGGAGGTAGCACCTAGCGATCCTAGACCTTCCGAAGGATGGTGCCGAATCTTCGAGGAGCCGGAGGAGTAGTTTGGTTAATTTGTTTTTCTTGCTTCGCGGCCCACTTAATTGGGCTGCTTTTAGATTATTTTACTGTGCTGGACCTCTGTAATATTTTTGAATTCTGTAAATTTTCAAGACTAGTTTCCCCGTATGAGGGCAGTCTTCTTAATTTTTTGATTTTTTTATGACAAATTTGCCATGAGTCTGGGCAATGTTTTTGACTTCGGTGTAATTTGATTCCCACTGTTAATAGATTAACTTTCCTTAGAAAAAAAAATGTTTCCCTGTTTCTATTTTAAACCTGTTTTTTGAAATACAGAGCCATGTTTATATGATTTTTTATAGTCGAAGCGTTACGAGGTGGTTTATTATATTAATATTTCACGATCGAATTATGTTCATAACAATTGGAAAAAAAAAATGTTGCCCTGTTTCTATTTTATACCTATTTTTTGAAATACAGAGCCATGTTTATATGGTCTATGTATTATACTCTTTATCTGTATATCTACAGGAACCTTTTTGCTATGAACAGGGTGGATGTTGTAGCGGGCTACTAATGGAAACAAGCGAGCCTAAACCTTACATCTCGGATGCAACAGATGGTTACCAATTTTGGAATCAAGCGAGCCTGATCTTACAACCAAGCCTGGGTTTCTGCAGATGGTTTTTATTTCCGGGAACAAGCGAGCCAGAACATACAATCGACCCTGGGTTTATACATATTTTTTCTCTATCATGGATGCTTTTTGTGTGAGGCGTATATCAACAGTACATGTCTCTGCACATTTCCTGTATCCACTTTATGATACTATTTTATGTGTTCAAAGGTTATCACTCTGCCTTCAAAACTAGCGATGCTGGTTTATTGATATGGTCTGATGGTCTTTTTATATTTTTGACATATCACACTCCTCACATGATTAGCGTTTTTCTCTGTTCAAGGATTTTGGGTACTTTAATTTGTATTTGGAACAATGGACGTCGGTACTCTATCTGTTGCTTTACTATTCTACATACTGCTATTTCACTTTCTTATAGATGCCTCGGGCATATTTGGATGCTTTCTCAGATTGTCGATAATCTCCATGTGGACCGTTACTGGGTTTTATATCAAGTCCCTGTATGTGACATGGGGTATTTTTCTATCACTGTCTGGGGTGGGACTTCCACTTTTCTGGATGGATATTTGGGTTCCAATCTTCAGATGGGAAAATGTAATGACTTCATGGACTGTTTTACTTCATATAATATATTCAAAACAACGTTTTTTCTCTTGTGAAAAAAAATGATTAATGTTTATCACTCTGCCTTCAAAACTAGCGATGCTGGTTTATTGATATGGTCTGATGGTCTTTTTATATTTTGGACATATCACACTCTTCACATGATTAGCGTTTTTCTCTGTTCAAGGATTTTGGGTACTTTAATTTGTATTTGGAACAATGGACGTCGGTACTCTATCTGTTGCTTTACTATTCTACATACTGCTATTCCACTTTCTTATAGATGCCTCGGGCATATTTGGATGCTTTCTCAGATTGTCGATAATCTCCATGTGGACCGTTACTGGGTTTTATATCATGTCCCTGTATGTGACATGGGGTATTTTTCTATCATTGTCCGGGGTGGGACTTCCACTTTTCTGGATGGATATTTGGGTTCCAATCTTCAGATGTGAAAATGTAATGACTTCATGGACTGTTTTACTTCATATAATATATTCAAAACAACGTTTTTTCTCTTGTGAAAAAAATGATTAATGTTTATCACTCTGCCTTCAAAACTAGCATGTAGTTTATTGATATGGTCTCGATCGGAACTTTACTTTGGACATATCACACTCCTCACATGATTAGCGTTTTTCTTCGTCTCTCTACATGATTTTGGGTTCTTTAATTCGTATTTGTACTTTAATTCGTATTTAGAACAATGGACGTCAAGATTTATCGATGCTTTACTAGTTCTACATACCTATTTCACTTTTACATGTTTCTGCATATTTGGATGCTTTCTCAGATTGTCGATAATCTCCATGTGGACCGTTACTGGGTTTTATATTATGTCCCTGTATGTGACATGGGGTATTTTTCTATCATTGTCTGGGGTGGGACTTAAACTTTTCTGGATGGATATTTGGGTTCCAATCTTCAGATGTGAAAATGTAATGACTTCATGGATTGTTTTACTTGATATAATATATTCAAAATAGTGTTTTTTCTCTTGTGAAAAAAAAAATGATTGTTTATAGTCGAAGAGCTGCAGGGTGGTTTATTATATTAATATTTCACGGTCATTGGAACGCCCACAATTCATAACAAATATTGGAGATTTACTGTTCTATTTTAAAGTTTCATTTTTTTTTTTAAATTGAACCCGTCGTTGGTATACCGACGCCTTGTAAGCGTCGGAATTGCGACAGCTTAAAAACTTCGAAAGAGCGACAGTATAAAAACGTCGGACCACATTTCGTCGGAATTGCGACATTTTACAAACGTCGGAAGAGCGACGTTCAAAACGTCGGACCACATTTCATCGGAATTGTGACAATTTACAAACGTTGGAAGAGCGATGTCCAAAATGTCAGACCACATTGCATCGGAATTGCGACAGTTTACAAACGTCGGAAGAGCGACGCTCAAAACATCGGACCACATTTCGTCGGAATTGCGATAGTTTACAAACGTCGGAAGAGCGACGTTCAAAACTTCGGACCACATTTCATCGAAAGTGTGACAGTTTACAAACATCGGAAGCGCGACGATTTGGGAAACGTCGGAAGATCGACACCTGTTTCGAAGCGACGGAAAAAGTGTCGGTAGTGAGACACTTTTTAAGTGCGTCGGAATTGCAATAGGATGGTAAACCACATTTTGCCTATCCTTGAACTGTCGCTCTTGCGATGACTATATGTCGGAATAGCGACGAATTGGTCGTCAGAAATTCTGCCAAATTTTCTAGTGTTTAATGGCTCTGGGAAGGTTTTACAAAGTTTTACCCTGCTCCTTTAATGAAAGTCATGTCATAACACCTTCCCAGGCCTTCCTTGATAATTTCGATCTCTGCACATGGTCTTCCCCGCGTTTTTTGCCACTGTAACAGTGACTGTGAATCATGGCGGTCGTTTGATGCCGGTACCCTGCAAAACGCACAAACCCGTCAAGAAAACCATGCATGGGGAGGGTGGACGCAATGGGAACAATGAGAATGGCAGCACAACTTGGTGAAATGGTGGGACAGTGCAGGATGATGGTGGAAAATGCAACGAACAATGGAGATATGGATTGGTGAAAGTTGGCGGAGGGCAGAAAAATTTGAATGCGGACATTCGACATTTTGACCTTTGAATGAAATACAAAGGTGCCGGACGAAAATGCGACGAAAATGTATGAACACACGTGGAATGGTGACGTGGTGGGACCCGGTCAATGGAGGGGCATGCATTTAATCCAGACTGTCCGATCTCAGGAGGAGATCAACAGTTGAGAACACGTCGGAGGGTGACGGATGGTGGGCTAGGGGTCCCTTTGCCTTGGATTAACTCCCGAGCATCTTCGTGGCGCGATCACCATTGGATTGACAGCTTCAGATCAGACGGTGTACGCGCATATCGCGCCGGGTCCACGGTCGAACGTTAATGCGTGATGGGGGGCGGTTTTTAAATAGTGCTCGAAGACACGTGTCATGCGGTGAATGGCATCGCTCCGAAACAAAAAATACAGCTCGCCCTCCAAAAGCGGTGCGATGGAAACCAGCGGTCTTTAAACAGTGTTTTCCTGCGGAGACCACTGGAGCAGATGAGCTGTGAGCCATCGATCTGCGGATCCTACGAACAGTGGACATGCGATTGAAGGGGTGAACGAGGGGGGAACAGACACTATGGAGTTTGCAAAGGCCATATGATCTGTATAGATCGACGGTTACAAGCGCTCCCGATATCCAATTTCAATAAGCACTTTTCGGGCTAGCGCTTGGTTCTAGCGCTGGGTCATGTGGGGAAACGGTTTTGGGGGCTGGCTGAAGGGGGCTAAGTCCGATATATGTTTAAAGGTGGGTTTTCGGCCCTTTTTAATGCAATTTGAAGCCAACAAGGGGTAACGATAAGGGAATGAAGGGATTTTAAGTCAAACAAAGGTATTTTAAAGGTTTAAAAGGAGAATGAAGATGATTTGAAGTGTAAGGAATGGATTTTGGGGTAAAAGGGAGACTGCGACCAAGGGGAAAAAGGGTTGAAATGGGACATTCTGCAGGGACATAAGGGGAAAATGAAGGCCTCCTTTAGCACAATTTTTTACAATTAGTGAGGCTTATTGACTTAGGAAAATCAGTGGGAATTAACCAAAGGGCAGAGGTCATGAAGAGGCTTTCAAGGATGATGTGTTTCCAGGGAGATGCATTCCTTGAAGGCTCAACAAACAATTTAGCCCCCTACTTGCTTGTCAAGTAATTTATAGGGAGCTAACAGAAGGAATGCATTTCTTGGTAGTCTCAGGTTATCCACAGTCTAAGGCACACCCATCAAAGATGATCAGTCATGAATATATCGGTAAAGTTGACTGGCATGAAACACCCAGTTTTTATTATTTAGATTGTTGGAGAAAACTACAATACCCTTTACTAATGGAAGCAACCATGCTAGAAAGTCGTTGCATGATTGGTAGGGATTATATGAAATTCTTGTCTATTAGTCAGATTATATGTATGGCTCTTGTAACCGTATCACTGCCTAAAAAATTAATATTTAAGTCTGTTTATTGGAAAGTAATTTATTGGCATGATGTTTGTAAGGTGAATGATATATCTTGTTTATGCCAGGTCATATGGAAATTTAATTTCACCCTCCATCTGCTCAAACATCTGCTCTTTACTGTAAAATAGCATGTTTCAATATAATTCTAATATATGTTACTACCATTGAGTTCTCTCTTTCTTTATTGCAACACTTACATGTTAAGCCTCTATGCATGTGTGCATGGGTGAATGTTGTGAAGCAAAAATACAGTTTCTCCCTATGGGTTTATATTTGAATGAAAAGCTATTGTGATTGAATGTTATTGTGTACACTCAATTCAAGCACGATTGAAATCATTGGATTTGACCCTCTAATCGGATATATCATAAATAAAAGGGTTGAATTCTTATAGATCCCATTTTCTTGAGAGATAATTTGAGTAATGCAAAGGTGATTTTGCAGGTGAAGTGATTCTAAAATGTACGTTAGGGAGAGTAAGGTCTTAGAGACTACCTCAATTAAGTCCATAACGAAAACAAAACTATAGGAATTAGTTTCTTACAATTATTTCACTACAAGGGGATGAGATATCAATCGAACATATCATGAATATAAGGACAAGAAAGTGTATCGTGTATTTCTTAGAGATTGAAACTTATTCCAACCATTTCAGTATAAGTTGGGAACTGTGTAGTTTGGGGTATTCTCACAGTGCTCCAAAGTGTCTTTCATGCAGGGAAATGGGATAATACACCTAACTTTATCTCGGGTATGTTGGCTTTGAAAGGGGAATTCTATCATACATAAACAAAGTTGTGAAGGCCTGTTGGGGTAGATGTCCTGGGTGCAAGAAGGGCATATTCTAGGGATAAAATTCTAGAAATGGCATTCTCCAGGAATAAGAAATCCATTTCTAAGCCGATATAATGAGTATGTCCTTTTATCAAACCACTCGAAATGAGGTTGTAACTATGACAAAACACCAAATGGGAAAATGTTTTGAAATGTGACGGGAGTAGGTCCATCCCACACAAAAAACAGGACATGGGAATTGAACATTACTTTGTATTCCCCTTGTTGATTCCCCATCGGATGACTTAGGAGAGTAATAAACCCCATTGGATTGGATATCCATTGGCTTATTCTCCTCCCTTCCCAATATATAGGGAAATGTCATGAGAGGATACTCATCGTCCCCCAAAAAGAGGAGATTTTCATAGAGAAAAAAAAATGAGAGAAGGTTTTCTTTCCTATCAGAAGTCCTAACTTCTTTCTTGGTGGGATTCTATTTCCAAATACCGGTGCCAAATACTAGGTATTTTATTGTGGGGAATTACATAGTTATACGTATGAAAAATATAAAATCTAAGCTTATGATGTAGATAAAAACTTTAAATTTCACCAACAAACCAAAATTTTGGAATTTGCTGCCAATTCATCACGTGTGGGTGCCATTTTGTCAATTGGTATAATCCAAAATGGGAGGCAGTGCAATGGTGGATTCTGTTTTGGAAAATTTCTTAGATTTATCATGAAACAAAAATCATTTTATTGGGTAGGAAAAGGGAAAATATGGGAAAATGATTAAATATTTTTGCTCGAGTTGTGATGATTATCTATATGTTTGGGGGTTTCCAAAAAGAAATGTCCAACCATGTCAACCAACTTTATTACATACCAACTTATAAGAATTTTCCAACTACTAACCACCTATCAGAAGGTGTGGGAATGTGTTATGTGGTCATCATAATTATACATATGAAGAATATAAAATCTAAGCTTATGAAGCAAATAAAATCTAAAGATTGCACCAACAAACCAAAATCTTTGAATTTTTCGTCAATTCATCATTATAGTAACATGACAGAAATATAAAATGGAAGCTTCCACCGAGCAATATTCAATTAATCATGATAATTAAACCCTCCCTTTATGATTTCTATGGATTTATTCTTATATACACCATGAAACATGCATTATCTCATTTACGAGTTCTATGGATTTATTTTTATATACACCACCAAAAATGCATTATCGTCGTGCAAAACTGAACCTATACGAACCTTACAAGTACTCACATCTCAAAAAGTACAAAATATAGATGATTAAAAGGATTTTAAATAGATTTGATTAAGAACATTTTTTATTTGGAATGATATTAGGGATAAAAAGTGTGGGAGTAGGTTATACTGAAATCATTGACTCTCTGGCCTGGTTCAAAGTTTCCCTATACTTAAGGTTTGCATCGATAAAAGACATCTTTTGCATTTGTATTGGTTGATCTTACATTACACATATCTAGGTATGCATTGATAAAATTCATCTTTTGCATTTGCATGGATTGATATTACATTAAACATATCTAGGTTTGCATTGATAATAGTCATCTTTTGCATTTGCATTGGTTGATCTCACATTACACATATCTAAGAGTAGATAGAGAAAATGAATTCTATGTAATTTTTTGGTGACTTATTGGACATGTTTCCTCAATGTATCTTAATATGAATATCATTACCATAATTTTCATGACACCATAGGCAAAATTTAAGGTAATTGTCATCTTTTGTATTTTCCATGAATCACATTAGCCTATACGTTTATTCCTCTCTTCGGCCAAAAGTGCTAATTGTCACAACAAAGTTGATATTTTGCATGAATAACATTAGACTATATGATTATGCCTCTCTTGGGCCAAAATTGCTAACTATCACAACAAAGTTTATGAAAAATGAAAATTAGTAGAGAATTAGTCGTTAAAGCAACAATAATAATTTTGACTTTATGTTGATTATGTAAATTTAACAAATAAAATTATTTTAAAAAAAACAAAAACTAAAAGGTATAAGCTAACCACATATCCATTTTCTTGATATGTGAACCTCTTTTAGAGAACAAAACTTGAAACTTACCAAGAGTAGGATCCATTCTCTTGTTATGTGAACCTCTTTTAGAGAGCAAAACTTGAAAAAACTTGAAAAAAAGTATGCACGTAGAGATTTTTAATCCTCTTAAAAATGGCTCTATATTGGTTTTATATATGCATATAGCATGTGTAACTTTTCATTTTTAAAACTGTATTTTTGAATGCATAAATGGATATAATGCCTTGAAATTTTACTTGTACACTTGGATTTCGTAAACTACCCCACATAAATTTGCAATTCCAACAAATATTTTCTATACAAAATTTAATCTTAAATTTAAAACTGGAATTAATGGCTCCAGGAAAATGCCTCTGAATTAATTTAAAATGTTTAAAAAAAGATAATTAAAATTCGAAAACAAACTCCCTTATTTATGTTGATTGTAGAATATCATGGAATCTGATATCAACACATGCTATACTTTAGCCATTTCCTCTATGAAATTATATTTCAGTATTTTTTTGTGCGCCAGTTCCCACAAGGACATATGGTAATATTTCTCCTCATTACTTTGCATGTTATTCCTTGAATATAAATATGTATATAATATTTTGACACGTGCATTGGCACAAGTGAGATTGTTGCAAGAATAAACACATTTCCTCCCCTCCATCCTCCACCCTTTAGGTTGTTATCTTTCCTTTGTTGCAACAATTTTGAAGTAACATCATAGGGATTTGTATCTTTGCACCTTATATTGAGATCCCTCATGCATTCCATATTACAGTTCTATTTATATGTAATTATTCAAATTATTTTATATGATGTCAATTTCTTCATCTCATTGAACTAAGATAGCCATCATATATTGCAGGTCTATTTGTTGAAGTTTGCTACAAGAAACAATGAAATTGGCATCCAGAAACAACATGACGACACACACACTAATGTAGGATCGTGGGATCACAAGTCCAAGCGATAGTCACACAGTGAAGGGTCCAAGCGATAGTCACATAGAGAAGGGTCCAAGCGATACTCCCACAGTGATAGTGTAGAAATTTTAATACAAAATATGTATTGGCTGGATTTTCCTGATCTAACAATTATATGCCACTGTTAAATACAAAATCCTTCTAGTAAAATCTTTACGAAAATTTAATCGCCAATTTCAAACACATGAAGAAATATCAATCACACATAACACAGATGTTTTTACCGGGAAAGCATAAAGGTAAAAACCCCACTATCATACATTATGTATATATCATGGATCATGAAATAATCTCATCCAAAAATCTAATCGAAGAGCTCTCAGTATAATATACAATCGTCTCACAATGTCATACAAATATTGGAAAATACTTGCGCCAATTTACTGCCTCCTGACAACCTGCCTCCACTGTGCAATCCCTACTGATCACAATCCCTGAATGAATGAGATCTTTCCTTGCCTTGACTGTGCAATCCACATTAGCATCTCCAATGTGTGTGTGGTTGCATGAGTGCACCCACTAATGTCACAACAAATAGCCAAACTGTCCCTTTCACCTATCTCTTAACTGGGTCTCCACTGGATCTGACATGCATGTAGTTAACAGTAGTAAATCTTCAGTTGCATGTGAGACCACTGATTTTGAATTAATTAAATTATTAATTCATTGATCTCTCACTAGTGTATCTTTAGTTACAACTAGTTACAACTAGCACAACTAAGTTTAACTCACTTAATTGAGTTAAACTACTTTATAACTCACATAACTACACATCCAACTCTATTACAAGTTCCAATCACTCAATTACAACTAATTCCACTTGCATGTCCCACCAACCAACCTTAGAACTCGAAATTCCTTTAGCTAACTAGTTTGCTACTTTAGTTAACTGAAATCAAGTGCTTCAAGAGAATAGATTAATATTTATTGTCCAATTATTATTAAGAGATAATAATAATCAACATGCAGTCTATTTATAGACATGCGATCTATAAATAGACTTCGCACATGCATCTAAAAATAAAATCTCATCTATAAATAGAATTTTCTCAACCATCTATAAATAGACTCTTGTTATAAATATAACTTGCTTAACATTCTAAAAATAGACATACACCTAAAAATAGCATTCAGGCCCCACCTAGTGTAGGTGCTTAGTTTTCACTAGGATCATCATCTTGTTGAATCTCAACACTCCCTCTCAAAAAAAAAGGGATTATCCTTGACCCCGATCTTGTCTCTATGGTATTCTTATTTTCTCCTGGTGAGCGCCTTCGTCATAATATCTGCATCCTGATCTTCCATAGGAATGTACTGAAGCAACATGATCTTCCGCTGCACACAATCTCTGATATGATGATACCGAATATCTATATTCTTAGATCTATCATGAAACACAAGATTAATCGAGAGTTTAATGCAACTCTGATTATCACAATGAATCACTGTAGGATCTAGATGAGAACCAAACAAACCAACCAGGATCTTTCTCATCCAGATAGCCTCACATGTAGCTTGACTTGTTGCCATGTATTCCACTTCCACTAACTGAGTGCCACAGATCTCTATTTCCTGTTGTACCAAGAAAAAATTGTAGATCTAATACTCAAGACCCCTCTTGATGTGCTCTTTCTGTTCGTTGGGCTGCCCACCCAATCTGCATCTGTGAAGCATGCAACTTTACCTCATCCATCTGTCTGTACCATAAGCCATACTCATATGTGCCCCTAAGGTATTTGAGGACATGCTTTCCCGCCTTCCAAAAGAGCTTGGTAGGCTTAACCATCACTTGACTAAGCTGGTTCACCGCATAGAATATGTCGGTCTTGTATTTACTAAATACATTAGCGAACCCACCAATGGTCGATAGACAGTAGCATCCACTACCTCTCTAGATGTAGTGTCCTCTTTCCTCCAGTTTCCTGGAAGAGGAGAATCCATGGGTTTGCAGCCCTCCATGTGAAACTTACCGAGTATCTCCCTTGCATGCTTGCCTTGAGACACAAAAATTTCACCATCTCGCTGCCATATTTCCAATCCAAGGAAATAATGAAGGAGGCCCATATCCTTCATATCGGACTCCTTTGAAAGGTCCTCCTCGCATGAGTGTATCAATTTCTCATCACCAGTTAGTATTAGATCATCAACATAAAGAAAAATTATTAAAATCTTACCCTTCACCACAAATTGGTATAGGTTTGCATCTGCCTCACTCTTGGTGAAGCCAAGTCTAGTGAAACAGTTGCCAATCTGAGTGTACCAAGCACGGCGTGCTTGCTTCAGCCCATACAACGCTCTTATGAGTCTACGCACATGTGAATCATTGCTGAAGATATCAAATCCTTCAGGCTGCTCAATGTAAAATTATTCCTCAATTATCCCATTAAGGAACGCATTCTTCACATCCATTTGATGAATGTGCAAACCCATCTATGCTGAGAGGGCAAGGATGGTCCTTGTGGAAGAATATCATGCGAAAAATGCAAAGGTTTCTTCATAATCAATCCCCTTGATCTGTGAGAAACCCTGGGCCACAAATCTGGCCTTGTATTTGTCAACACTCCCAACAGCAATTTTCTTTACCTTGTAGATCCATCTTGAACCTACCACTAATTTATCAACCGGCCTTGGAACAATTTCCTAAGCAATGTTTCTGACAATGGATTCATACTCCTCCACCATTGCATCTACCCATGTGGGCTCCTTAACTGATTCCTTAAAGGAAGATGGCTCAGTCACAATACATTTGCTCATGAGAGCCATGTATCCAATGAATCAATCAGGAGATTGTCTCTGTCTGTGCTGTGAATTAGGAACTTCTACATTTTGTGTCGCGTCAAGCTTCAGCCTCTCAGCTTCTATGGTACGTGTTCTACCAGTTCTGATGTTTGGCTCAGCGTGAGTGGACTCCTCCACTCCATGAACCTCCTCCTATGGCTAATCCACATCTAGAGACTCATATTTGGTAAAAAGCAGTTCCTCCTGCACATGCAAGTCTAGCACCCTCTCAAGCAAAAAATTCATGGCTTTCTCCTCATTGAATTTTATATCCTGTCGCACCACATTCGTTCGATTGTTTGGAAAATACACATGATAATTATGGGGTGTTTATGTGTACCCCAAAAATATCCCAACTTCAGCAGTCGGCTCTAGCTTCTTCCCGTCATTCTTTGTCACATGCACATAAACAAATGAGCCAAAAATCTTAAAGTCAGAAACATCCGGTTTCTTACTAGTAAAAGCTTCTTCAGGTGTACTCATGCCAAATACTCTATGAGGACAACGGTTTGCACATAAACCGTCGTGTTGCATGCTTCTGACCACAAATTCATTGGTAGGCCCTGATCATGCAACATCGCTCGTGTAGCACCCACAATCATTCTGTTCTTCCTCTCTGCAACCCCATTTTGTTGTGGGTTATGAGGCATTATGATTTCTCTTCGAATTCCTTCTTTGCTACAGAAGTATTTGAATTCGTTTGAGATGTATTCTCCACCATTATTGCTTCGCATAGCCTTCACTTGTTTCCCTGACTCTTTCTCAACCAATGCCTTAAACTCAAAAAACTTTGAGAATGTTTTATCCTTCTTCTGCATGAAGAAGATCCAACATTTACGAGAAAAATCATCAACAAAAATAAAATAATACCAGTGTTTTGTTGTTGAAGCAACCGAGAATGGTCCACACACATCTGTGTGAACTCTCTCCAGGATCACCGAAGCACGATTCTCCTTTTCATGAAAGGTGGACTTTGCATACTTCCCCATGGTGAAACCCTTGCATTGATCTAACCAAGCAAGTGTTTCCATTGGAAGTCTAATAGATATTTGTTGCATGACTTTCAAAGATCTATGATGAAGATGGCCGAATCGCCTGTGCCATAATTCGCCCTCATCCCGGCTCACCACTTTTTCTGCCTTTCCCATCATGGTAGCGTAGCCTTCTACATCCAACTAGTAGATATTCTTTACTTGAAGCCCTATCCTCTTGTCTTGACCCATTGTTTTATGTCGCAAGAAATCTTTTCCATCGTTGAAAACAACGTCATAGCCTCTGTCCTCCAACATCGCGACTGAGACCAAGTTTTTCTTTAGACCTGGAACATGCATAACATATTTCAGATGAAATGGTTTACCTGACTCCCTCTCAAAGGTAATGGTACCAATGCCAGCCGCACTTTATCATCCATCATTGCCCATCTCTATATGCATTTGGAGATCTTTCTCCTCCAAGTCACTAAAAAGATCCTTATCTCCCGTCCTGTGGAAGGAAGCATCATTATCAAGATACCACACTGATACCATTGTGCTTGAAACCAAGCATGTGATCAAAGAGAAATCAAGTTAAAATTGCGAGGCAAGGGCCTCACCAACTGCAGCTCCAATAGCCTTCTTGTTCTTCTTTTTCTGTGGGAAGTTAGTGGCGAGATGCCCATGTTAGTGACAGTGAAAACACTTCACCTTGGATAAATCCAGCTTCTTGACTTTAGACTCAGATTTTGAGTGGAATTTATTCCCCTTCTCTTTCCTTACCTTGGCAGCCAAAGCACAATCCTCTTCATCATCATGCTTTTATGAAGAGTCATCTCTGGTGTTCCACCTGAACTCCTCCTGCAGTAGATCTGACCACAGTCATTCCCAATCTGGCATTTTTTCCCATTTGGTGACAAAGTCTTGCTAACTGTGCCAACTCTTAGGAAGTCCCAAGAGAGCCAAGCTCACCAAATCATCATCAGCAATCATGATTCCCACACTCCCTAGTTGATCCTGACATTGGACAAACTTTGTGAGATACTTAGGAATATTGTCGCCCTTCTCCATCTTGATCTTTATGAGTTTATCATTCAGTGCCAATTTCCTATGGTCGCTGCCACTTTGGAAAAGATCCGTCAAAGCCTTCCACATAGAAAATTTAGTGGTTTTCCCATGAAGGCTTGAAACAATATGGTCTCGCACACCTTCAAACAGAATCCTTCTCGTCTTCACTACTTTCTTTTACCATGGGTCAAGTAATGGAGCATCCATCGAAGTGGGCTTAGGAACATCATTGTTGATGAATTCCTTCAAGCCATTATATTCAAGCACCACCTCCATCCTATCCTTCCATGCAATGTAGTTCAAGCTGCCTTCGAGTGCATACTCTAGCTGCAAACCATTGAAATCCATTTTGATGTTTACTCAATTATTGCACCAAGAAATTCTTGCAACAAATTCGAATTGTTTCCACCAAAAAACTCAACTACTGCTTCAATTTTTCAATCTTCTTAGCTCTTCTACCATGTATAAATTTTAATACAAAATATGTATTGCATGGATTCTCCTGATCCAATAATTATATACCACTATTAAATATAGAATCCTTCTACAAAAATATTTGCGGAAATTTAATCGCCAATTGCAAACACATGAAGAAAGATCAATCACACATAACACAGATGTTTTTACCAGGAAAGCATAAAGCTAAAAACCCCACTATCATATATTATGTATATATTGTGGATCATGAAACAATATCATATAAAACTCTAATCCAAGAGCTCTCAGTATAATACACAATTGTCTCACATTGTCATACAAAAATTGGAAAATACATGCGCCAATTTACTGCCTCCTCATAGCCTGCCTCCACTACGCAATCCCTGCTGATCACAATCCTTGAATGAATGATATCCTTCCTTGCCTTGACTACGCAATCCTCATTGGCATCTCCAATGTGTGTGTGGTTGCATGAGTGCACCCACTAATGTCACAACAGATAGTCAAACTATCCATTTCACCTATCTCTCAACTGGGTCTCCACTGGATCTGACATGCATTAGTTAACATTAGTAAATCTTCAGTTGCATGTGAGGCCATTTATTGTAAATTAATTAAATAATTAATTCACTGATCTCTCACTAGTGTATCTTTAGTTACAACTAGCACAACTGAGTTTAACTCACTTAACTGAGTTAAACTACTTTACAATTCACATAACTACACATCCAACTCTGTTACAAGTAAGTCCACTTGCATGTCCCACCAACCAAACTTATAACTCAAAATTCCTTCAGCTAACTGGTTTTCCACTTAACTGAAATCAAGTGCTTCAAGAGAATAGATTAATATTTATTGTTCAATTATTATTAAGAGATAATAATAATCGACATGCATTCTATTTATAGACATGCGATCTATAAATAGACTTCGCGCATGCATATAAAAATATAATCTCATCTATAAATAGAATTTTCTCAACCATCTATAAATGGACTCCTGCTATAAATAGAATTTTCTCAACATTCTAAAAATAGACATACACCTAAAAATAGCCTGCGGGCCCCACCTAATGTAGGTGCTTAATTTTCACTAGAATCATCATCTTGTTGAATCTCAACAGATAGGTCCAAGTGATACATTAGTGTGGAATGCAATTTATTTTATAAATTGTAAATGTGTCTAATTTAATTCATTAGGGGAATTTTGAGGTCTAAAATGGACCTCCTAAGAAATATGTACAAAAGAAATCAACTTTATAAGAACCAATAGGATTCAAGATAATGGTGTCAACTATGGGGGATGATTCACCATTTTTTGGAGTAAAAATATAAAAATATTAAAAAATAATAAAATAATAAAACTACTTTTTCAACTCGTATTTTCAACTTATCTCTCTAATTCTTTACCCAAATTTTGAGCGGGAGTACTCGTTGGATGAAAAATTTAATCCCTCATCCAAGGAGTACCCATGTTGCATAGTTTCGATGGACCCTGCTACACGAAACATGAGAAATACATGAAAAAATGTGTTTACAATCATGTTTTTCATGTATTTCTCATTTTTCATGTAGTAGTGTCCCTCGAAAGTATGCAACATGGGTACTCCTTGGATGGGAAATCAAATTATGCATCCAACGAGTGTTTCTGCTCAAAATTTAAGTAAACCCATAGGGAGATAAGTTGAAAATACGAGATGAAAATATAGTTTTCCTTTTTTCCCTCTAAAATTTGATGATGTAATCAAATCTTATTTTATTATTTCTACTAATATTTTATAATTTCTGTTAGTCATCAATATTTTTCACTATCTTTAGATGACTATAGGATGGTTATTTTTTTCTGAAAACAATATTCCTTGAATATCTTGAGTTTCAGAAATCTCATTGCCTTCATTATCCTTATAACCATATTTTCACTATTCCTCAGTTGGTCTTCTAAAAAATCACCCTGTTGCTCTTAAAAGACTCATTATGGGCTCATACCTCACATTTTCATCCATTTTTCCTAACTGAGACCTCTTTTCCCCAATTTCTCTTGCCAATAGAATCCATCCTCCCTCTAAGGTTTCTTGTTGCCACCTCATTCCCATGTCCCTTTGGGTGTAATAACCTATAACAATACTTTGTTTTCACCTGAAAATCTCTAAGTCAAGTTTCATTCAAAATCAGGTCAAAGGACACTCCCATTAGGTCATTAGGGTTTTTACATTTCTTCAAGGTCATCCTTGAATGTTTCAGGCACTGCTTTTCCTTTGCTATAATTTGGCTCAGGTGCAATAGAATTTCAAGACATGGTTATTCAAGAAGGACCTAAAATTTCCAAAGAGGATCGTCTTCTTAGTTCAAAACCTACAAGTGAGAAAAATGGAAAAAGTTTAGCACTTCTGCAGGAGTGTTGAAAGATTTATCAGCAGAAGGTAGTGATGATGTATACTGTCTACTCCTGAATGAAAACAACTTACAGCAAGGGAAAGGGAAACAGTTGGTCTTGGATATGACTAGGGTTATGAATTTGTTAGTCCATTTGGGTGCCAAAGTAGTGATCACTTGCAGGAAAATGACATGGAAAAAGCACACCAAGCCAAGCACGAAGAAAGTCTATCAGAAAATATTGATGGAACATGGAAAAGGGTGAGGTGAACTGGATAGAAATGAATGAACTTGAAAGGGCTATAGAGAACTTACAAGACAACACTGATGATTGATGTAAAGAATTGCAGACACCTAGGGTTTTTAAGAAAGTGGTCATAAAAGGTGGAAAAGTTAAGTTGAGTTTTATGGTGGAAACTACAGAATATTTTGGAGAGGCTAGTAGGTGTAATCATCACAAATTTGTCAAAGTAAACATGTCAAGTCTCAATGATCAAAAGAAAAGCCAATTTAGTGACTTCAACAACCTACAAGCAAAAATTGTAAAAGAATATTAGTGAGAAAAGGAAAAGGGGTTTCAAACATTAGAAAGTGGGTTTTCTAAGTTAAATTAAATCTAAAAGTCTATAAAAGCCCATTTTACACTTTAAATGAGCCATTGTTACCTTTCAAAAGATCAAGAGCATTCAGATGAGAAGAATTTGTGAGTTTCCTGAGCAAAATCGGGCTAAGTTCCTTAGCGTTGTATGCCTCGGAGTTGGCATTGCGCACTTGACAATTTTCTTGCACACATTTTCTAAAGCGCTTAGGAGCTGGCGCTGTGCTCTTACCAGAAAGACCCTCTGCTCATTTTCATTGGCATTGTGCACTCATAGATTGGCGTTGTGTGCTTGGCTTGGCGCTGCGGCCTCAGCTACTGGCGTTGCACGCTTGGACAAAGAGGGTTTCTAGGTGATCCATCCATCCAAATCACATAAAAATTATTCAAATTCCTCCAAGGTCCTCCACAACACTCTTGAAGGGTAAGTACATGATATAACCCACTTTGAAGCTATTTTGATCACATTTAATAGGATGAAAATGAAACCCTAACCAAACCCTAGCTACAAATGAGAAATCACTATTTCATCCTCCTTGAAGAAAATAAGTCATAAACAAAGGTGATTACATTGATTGAGGGTGGTCATTGAGTTAGTTTTCCCCTCACGCATTTCCTACACCTATACCCATTCACTCATTCCCTTCATTTGCAAAGATGCCATTTCATTCCTTCCCCTCATTCATTTCACATCAGCCCTAGGGTTTCCAAAACAAAGTTTAAAAATGTCTAAGAGTGAAGACAATGGTGTTGAGGCCCAAATGCCAAAGAGGCATGATCACAAGGGAGGAAAGATAAACAAATTTGAACCCCTCAATACAAGGGAACTCATGGCATCTCCCCTCACAGTTTCTTGTTTTAAGCAAGTAGGTTGCTTTGAATTTGTTGAAAGAGTATAACAAGTCCAAAACCACCAGGAGCTAACAAGACTATTCATTATTAACCTAATTGAAAAACAAGTTAATATTGTCGGGGCCACCTTTGAGTTGTCTACCAATGCCATTGCAGATGCTACAGGAATACCTAGTGTGGGAGAAAAGTGGTTTAAACAAGCAAACCTGGACATGAGTTATTTTGAACCATACCTTAAACCTAGGTATAAAGATCATCACAAATCCATCTTTCCTTTTGCTCATATTCTTGATAGATATGCACCCATGATGAGGATAATAATGAAGTATTTCACTTGTGAGGGAAGGTTTTCCCGACTCTACTCATACCACATCCGTTTGCTTATGCATTTTACTAGAGTTAGGATGTTGCATATACCATATTATCTTTTCCGTAGCATTGACAAAATGGCCTACATAGTGCAAAAGAGAGACTACAATCATAAAATGCAGAGCCTTTTTCACCATTCACTTATCAAAATGGTGGTTATGAACCAGCTCCAATAGAAGAACATTCCATGGGATACCTTAATTTCCCATGAGGTTTTCACTACTCCACATGGCCATCATTAGCAATATATTCCTTCATCTTCTCATCCTCCAATATCCACTTCTCCATCACATCCTGTTGTTCATACATCTCCACTCACTCACATCCCTTCACCCCATGATGACCCTTCCACATCACCTTTCCACAACCCTTCACCCTCATATCATGACGACAAATCATCAAGCAGTGATGAGAACATTGGGACAGATGGCACTAAAATGAGTGACATTGAGCCATTTTCTTTTACATACCAGAGGGGATACATGCATGTGTTTTATGCACTTTAGATGCAAGGGGCCATGCCTTCTACATCAACAAAACAGCTTGATAATGGTAAGAGAAAGGTCACAGAACCTATCACTGTTGAGGAGGAGAACAAGCATGAAACTGAGCAAGAGTTTCAGCTAATTGACCTTGATGATGAGGATGAGGAGAGAATCACAAACACATTAATCAAAAGAAAATATGTCAAGATTAGTGAGCTCCAAGCAAATCTTGGTAGGGAAAATGATGTGATCAAATTTTATGAGCTAGAGAATCAACAGTTAGAGGCAAAGAAGACCATCAGTGAGGTCAGGGCAATTAGAGCTCAAAAAGAGGCCAGAAAGGCCAAGGCTTTTCTAGATGAGACCTTTGGAACTTTTGATGACAGTGAGGATGAGGAAGAACAACTTCCTATTAAGATACCAAGGAAAATTGGGTTGAAGAACACTTTAGCCCAGGAAAGAGAGAAAGAGGCAGAATTGGCAGAGCAGCTCACTCCAAGTGAGCTTCTTTCCATAGAAATTGATGGAGATTGGGAGTCTTGGCTAGAGAGAGAAAAATTGCACCTATAGGGTCAGCTAGAGGAGGCCAATAGAGACATTGACATGCAGAGGAAGATGGCAAAGCATTATGCCATGAGAAACAGGATTACAAGGGCCAAGCTTAAACGATAAAATGCAAAGATTCAAGATTTTACTAAGGGAAAAGAGGAAGAGAAGCTCACCATTCTTGTTGATGTGTCCCTCCAAGCATCCCAACCATGATCAGCAAGCTAATTTCCAATTTTGGCACCTTTTGTGCACATTTTTTATTTTTGACAGTTTGGCTTGCAGAAATTGGGCCAAACATGCAGCGTCACTGGCGCTGCAATCCTTTTTGGGGCACTCAAATGAAAAAAGGTCAACAATTTTTATGTTCCACATGCCAAGGACATCATCCTCAAAAAAAATCAGACCATTTGGAGAAAAACTAGTCCCTCAAAAGGGCCAAAAACCACCAAAAAATCACCTTTCTGCCCTCTTTTCAGCACTGGCGCTGTGCATTTAGCAGTATTGGGATAATTGATGTTTGACAAGGAAACTAGGCACCATTTTGGAAAGTAAAGGTACATCTAGAAACTAGACAGGATGGGCTAATTCCAATGAGCTGTCATGGAGCTCATTTGGACATCGGGAAGGCCTCCAAAAGTCAGCTGCAAAACAAGTCATTTTCCGAGTCTTGGCGCTGTGCGTTTGCACTGGCACTGTGCCCCTATACCTTGGAGTTGTGCCCTTACTAGGAGTTATTACAAACGATATTTTGGAGCCTTAAAGTCAAACTTTTTCCAAAATTAGCTCAAAAAATATTTATGTTAGAAGTTATTTTTGCAATTAATGAGGTTTAGATATTTTGCCTTGGGCCTTGCATGGTCTCAAAGGTCAAAATGAATTTAACTATGTAATAAATGACATTTGAAACCCTATCTAGGGTTTCACCTCCTCATTTTTCAGATAAATACTACATGTAAAGCTTCATAATGTTGTTGGTTGATTTTTGAGCTCAATATGATATAGATTTTGAGTTGTGAAGAAATTGGTTTTGGAGCTTTGTGATTGTCCTGGATTGAGCATCGATGGAGCAAGCATATTCATAGGATTCATGAAATTGTTTAAATGGTGATGTTGTTTGGATTTTACACTTGTCTTCTTATGTTTTCTATATTGTTCATCTTTTCCCTTATGACAGAGTAGAAAATTTAGATTAAGATATGTCGTTGAGAGGCACCTTAATTCTGTCTACTTTCTGTTGTTTATATGTTTTCCTCTGTTGGGTCTGATTGGAGAATTCTTAGTTGCTCTCTGGTTCCACTTATCTTTTTGTCTTGAAAATTATTTAATGGAGTCAAGCGAAAGAATTTTATGGTATGCCCTGTCCTTTGGTGTAGCTTGAAACATTTTTTTTAAGGCCTTTCTCTTTGAATTTTACTGATTAGGGTTTGGCTAAAGAAGTTATGGTTTGCCCTGTCCTTTGGTCCATCTTGAATAGTCACTTTGAAGGTATTTTAAAGTCTGATTAAAGAATTTAGGAGTTCCCTGCTCTTTAATCATTACTTGTTTGTTATCTTAAATGTTTTCTTTCTCTGAAGGTAAATAACTAGAGAATTTAGGAGTTCCCTTCTCTCTAGGGTTTGTTGGATTGTTGTCTTAAAGTTTACTTGGTGAAGTCTGGTCAAATAATTTTATGGTGCGCCATGTCCTTTGATTCTTTATTAAGCATAGTCATCTTAAAAGGCTTTTCTTGTTATAATATATGTTAAAGGATTCTTGATTGCCCTTTAAACCTACTAAATTCACAATTTAATGTTCATTTCACACTCACATAAGCTATTAAGATCCATTTGTCTTTGTTAACTTTCCCTATGAAACACCCTTGATTTATTATTGTGATTTTCAAGCCTTTCACAGACCCCATAGCCCAATGGTTTGAATTTCTCTTACTCTATATATTCTACTTAACAAGAAACCCAACCAAACAAAACAAAACAAACAAACCCTATCATTTTAACTAGCCTAAAATTAGCAGCCTAAATCAAATAAGTTATATCTTTTATACAAATATAGAGAGAGCCCTCTCTGAGTCTAGGACGGCTAGGTCCTAGGACTCCAAAGTTGGTTTGATGTTACCCATGTCTATCTGTTCTTTCCAATCTGATAAATTACAGTGACCTAATAATTTCCTTAGGATGCCCATTTTAGACCTCAAAATTCCCATAATGATCCCTTAATTAAGTATGACAATAAAATATAATCTTATCTCAAAATCACTTGTAAAATTTAACTGAGTGTGATAACCTCAGTTAGCTCATGAATTTCGAGTTGAGGGTAGTTGGTAGGGCATGCAGAGTGATTCTCTAAGTTTTTGAGTCCAAGTTGCAGTTAGTGCATTAGTTAATGCATGTTGTAATCAGTTAACTCAATTAGGTGAGTTAAAGTCAGTTGAACTAGTTGTAACTATTTTTTGTACTAATGACAGATCAAGTGAATTAAACATTATTTAATTCACAATCAGTGATATAGCATGCAAATAATGATTTACTATTAATAGTTTCATGCATGTTAGTTCCAGTGGAGAACCAGTTGAGACAGAGGTTAAGGGGAAGATAACTATCATTTGTGATTATAGAAAATTGCCCAAATGTAGTTAAAACACCACATGATGCCCATGATACTCAGCGCAGTTGAGGAAAGTTGAAATTCCTAAAGAATATGGATTTCATTCATTAGGGATTGCGTGAGAAAGGTAGGCTGAAGACAGGATGAGAATTGGCTAAGTGTTGGCCCGATTTTGTTTGGATCAGTGTGAGATGATAAGCAGATTGCAGGAGACTCTTGTGAGAAGAGTGAATTGCAATTGTCTCATGATTACTTGTGGAATATACAATATATGATGGAGGGGTTTTGAGTAGAAAGCTTTCCCCGAGAAATTATCTGTGTTGTGGTTTGATTTGATTCTTCCTTTGCTTCATGTGATTGGTGATTGTGTTTAACTTCAAAAATTGATTTGTAGAAGCGATTCAGTATCTAGCTTTAGTATATTGTTAGATCATATTAAATCCATGAAATACATATATGTTGTATAATTTCTACATGGTATTAGAGCACAGGAAATTACTGCAGTAAAGAAGAAGCTGAGATTTTGACTAAATAGAATTCGAATTTGCAAAGGTACTCTTAGTGCGACAGGCGAATCAGGATCGAAATGACTTTCAATGGCTTGAGATTGGAGTATGCACTCGAGGGAAGCTCTAACTATATTACTTGGAAAGACGGGATGGAGGCAGTACTCGAAGACAATGGCTTGAGTGAATTCATTGACAATGACATTCCCAAACCCGCTGTGACAGATGCCACAAATCTTGATGCCTGGAAACATAAGGTTGCAAAGGTGAGGAGGATCCTATTGGAGGGAGTACGAAACCACATTGTCTCAAGTATCCATGGAAAAGTGACACCATACGCTATGTGTAAAACTTTGATGGATCTATTTCAAAGAAGCAGTGACCAGAGGAAATTGGCACTGAAGGACAAGCTCAAGAAAATCAAGATGGAGAAAAGCGACACTATTCTGGTATACTTGACCAAGTTTTTCCAATGTCGGGATGAGCTTGGGAGTATAGGAATTACTGTTGCAGATGATGACTTGGTGAGCCTAGCTCTTCTAGGACTTCCCAAGAGTTGACATAGTTATCAAGACTCTGTCAATGGAATGGAAAAAATGCCAGATTGGGAACGACTTTGGTCAGATTTGGTGCAAGAGGAGTTCAGATGGAATACCAGAGATGGATCTTCATCCAAGGAAGATGATGAAGGATATTGTGCTTTGGCTTCTAAGGCGAAGAATGGGAAAGGAAAGAAATCCTATTCCAAATCTGAGACTGGTGAAGAAGGAAAGGAGTGTGACATGTCCAGGGTGAAGTCTTTTCACTGTCACGAGCATGGATATTACGCCAAAAATTGTCCACAAAAGAAGAAGAACAATAAGGCTTCAGGATCTGCAGCTGCTGAGGCTTTGGCCTCACAATTTGAACTTGACTTCTCGCTCATTGCATGCATGGTGTCAAGTGCAATGGGTTTGATGTGGTACTTGGATAGTGGTGCATCTTTCCACATGAAGGGAGACAAAGAAATTTTCAATAACTTGGAGGAGAAGGACCTCCAGATGCATTTTAACATGGGTGATGACAGAAGGTATAGTGCTACCGAGATTGGTAGAGTTGCTTTCTAGAGACAGTCAGGTAAACCCTTCTTTTTAAAAGATGTAATGCATGTACTAGGCTTAAAGAAAAATTTAGTTCCAGTCGCAATGTTGGAAGATAAAGGCTATGATGTGGTATCTAGTGAAGGGAAAGCATTCCTTCGGCATAAAGCCACATGAAAATTCAAGAAGATTGGCATTCGTGTGAAGAATTTCTACATACTTGATGTGGAGCTTCCAAAGGGTAATCTTGCGCAAATAGACACATGCAAGGGATGTACCAATGGGAAGTTTGAGAAAGCCATGCCATTGTCCCTTGAGAGGGAGATTGATTTTCATGCAGATGAGGAACTTTTGGTTCGAAAGGATGAACCTCAAGATACGGAGAAACCGCATGAGGAGGATTATGGAGTGTCAGAAACCACTCATGCAGAGACCTCCAAGAGGGGGAAATTTCGAGCCAGATGGGTAGAGGGAGTACATACATCTATACCTCCAGGTGTGAGGTGGGGTGATGTGAAAAATTAATCCCAAGAAGAAATTTGGGTAGGATTCATTGAGATGGTGTGTGTCTCATTGATCGAACCTGGCTATGAGGAGCCCTCAGTACAACAGTAGCAGGAACTATAAGTTAGATTGATGCAGTCATATGTCAGGAGGACATAAATCAGAGTGACAGGTATCAGATACTAGAGCATAGATCAGAGTTGGCAGTAGTGCAGAGTGCATGGATGTAGATGTCAACAACGCAGAGAATACAGTAGACATGTGCAGTAGCTATCAGCAGTCAGAAGACTTTGATGACAGATGCATTATACTGATTTAGTTGTTTGGAGGCTATTCAATTCCAAAAGTGTTACATGCAAGAGTTGCATGTGCGAGAAACACTAGAGAAGTGTTGCATGTAAGAGTTGTATGTGTGAACAACACTACGGAAGTGCTGCATGCAAGGACATTCCTTTCTTGTTGAGAGGGAGTGTTGAATTTTGCAACAAGAAATAGTGAAATTGGCATCTAGAAACAACATGACGACACACACACTAATGTGGGATCGTGGGATCACAGGTCCATGCGATAGTCACACAGTGATGGGTCTAAGCGATAGTCACATAGTGATGGGTCCAAGAGATAATCCCACAGTGATAGGTCCAAGCGATACATTAATGTGTAATGCAATTTATTTTATAAATTGTAAATGTGTCTAATTTAATTATCCCTTAATTAAGTTGGGCAATAAAATGTAATCTTATCTCAAAATCACTTGTAAAAGTTAAATGAGTGTAATAAACTCAGTTATCTCATGAATTTCGAGTTGAGGGTAGTTGGTAGGGCATGTAGAGTGATTCTCGGAGTTGTTGAGTCCAAGTTGTATTTGGTGCATTATTTAATGCATGTTGTAATCAGTTAACTTAGTTAGGTGAGTTAAAGTCAGTTGAACTAGTTGTAATTGTTTGTTGCACTAGTGAGAGATCAAGTGAATTAAATATTATTTTATTCACAAACAGTGATCTAACATGCAACTGATGATTTACTATTAATACTTACATGCATGTCAGTTCCAGTGGAGACCCAGTTGAGACAGAGGTTAAAGGGAAGATAACTATCAGTTGTGATTATAGCAAACTGCCTAGATGCAGTTAAAACACCACATGATACCCATGATACTCAGAGCAATTGAGGAAGGCTGAAATTCCTAAAGAACAGGGATTACATTCATCAGGGATTGGATGAGCAAGGCAGGCTGAAGACAGGCTAAGAATTTGCTAAGTGTTGGCTCGATTTTGTCTGGATCAATGTGAAACAATAGGTAGATTGCGGGACACTCTTGTGAGAAGAGTGCATTGTAATTGTCTCATGATTCCTTGTGGAATATACAATATATGATAGAGGGGTTTTAAGCAGCAAGCTTTCCCCGGGAAATTATCTGTGTTGTGGTTTAATTTAATTCTTTCTTTGCTTCATGTGATTGGCGATTGTGTTTAATTTACACAATTGATTTGTTAAAGCAATTCAATATCTAGCTTTAGTACATTGTTATATCGGATTGAATCCATGAAATACATATATGGTGTATAATTTCTACACTATTTATATAGAATTATTAAAATAATTTAATATGATAATTCTTTATTGTAAATTAAAAAGAGGTTAATTTTAGAGTTGTCATTTATTTTAATAATTAAAATAGAGGAGTGGGATCTTTTATATTTAGGGAGAAAGAACCTTACACGCAAATCTTTCTGTCACTATCCTTCAGTGAGCTTCTGAGTCTTATTGTTCACGAGGACTCTAGAAGAGCAGGTTGAGCAGCTCCTACCCATTCATATATGAATGCTGGAAGTTGTTAACCCAATGATTTATTCTATTTTAATTGAAATGATTTACTAACAAGGAATCTATAGAAGAGCAGGTTGAGCAGCTCTACAGCTCCTACTAATTCATATATGAATGATGGGAGTTGTTAACCCAATGATTTACTTTATTTTAAGGAAATAATTTACTAAAATCTGCAGCGAGTTACTATTTGTATTAATGCAGTAATTTACTAAAATCTATATAAATGTAGACAATTCTCCTTTAAATTTGCACCTATACATATAATTTTTTAAGAAGAACCTTTTGCCTTCTTTTTTTAACTAAATTTTTTAGTAATTATGAATTCATGTTTTTTAATTGTATTTCAGAATCGTGATATCTGGCAAGATAAATATAAATACTTTATTGCTTGAATGATTAACATGTCATA
The DNA here is from genome assembly GCA_034641835.2 of Pinus albicaulis. Taxonomy (NCBI): domain Eukaryota; kingdom Viridiplantae; phylum Streptophyta; class Pinopsida; order Pinales; family Pinaceae; genus Pinus; species Pinus albicaulis. The sequence continues at coordinate 782,945,593 of CM076576.1, forward strand.
CATGCTCTCTGAAAATGATGATAACAAGTTTCAATGAATCAATCTTTATTAGCATCACGAGAAGCATGAAATAATATGGGATAGAGGATAGTTGCATGTGTTAATCAAATTTAATTAAAAAAATACTTTTTTAGTTACTTTATAAGCCACATTTTATTCATGTGGATTCATATTTAAACAATAACCAAAACGTATTTAAAAGTAGTATTGCTATACAACTTAAATAAAAATTACAAATTTGTTAATTAGCTAATTATTATTATAATAATAAATTTGGTAAAAGTTCCTTAAAAAAAAATTAGAATAATAATATTTAAACGATTTTTTTAAATATATTTTATATTTATTATAATATAAAACATAAATTCTATGATGAAAGTTAGGTGGGAAAAAAATGACATGATATACTAATTTACATAAAATAAAATAATTCATGACACTACCAAACAATAGCTTTATTAAATTAAAATGCATAAACATTAAAGCAAATATAAATATTTTTTTATAGTTTTCAATTATGGTGTGATTAATAGTTAGTTTTAAATCAAATTGAGATCTAATGTATGGCTTTTCATCTTCAAAGATTGATTTTACTATTTTCAAAAATGTAAAATATATCACATACATGTCTATAAATATTTTTTTCATACAATTTTTTCCAAATCAACAAACTTACCAGCCTCTCTTTGCAATTTTGGGGCCATTGCTAATACTAGTATTAATTACATATGAATAGAGCTAAGTCATCATGCGAGATGTTGATTGTATTCGTGTAATAGTTTGTGAAAATCGACGTTTTAATGCCACTATGGAAGATATCATGTGTAGAGTGATGACCTATCACCCCAAGACAGGGACACGTGGCAATAATAAATGTGATTTGTACATGCTTATGTGGCCAAAAATAGGTAACACTTGGTAGTGCCCTATGATGCCACATGGTGCCGAAGTGGAGTTTTAAGGCCACATCATTGCGCGACTAATTCCCTTCGCAATGTTGTAATGTAATGTTTTGAATGGATGAGAGGCAAACACTAACCAGAGCTGCGAGTTGGGGATCTTGATGTCATCAAACGAAAACACTCATGTCTCACCATGGGAATGATTGCAAGGTCTTATGTCTTAATGAATAGAGAGTGGGGTGCAGTTAATAGGAAACAGGAGACGAGAATGTCTTGTGACATATGATAGATGTGACCATATATGTTAATTGTAAAATTTCTTATTGCGCCGTAGGACTTGTGTAAAGGTATGCTTTTGAATGTTAACGTGAGAAGGGGGGAATTTATATCCCGAATGCATGTGAAAAGGGTTGTTATTTGAAAGTGTTTTCATGACTTAAAAAAATATTTTATTTTTTTGCAATATTTAAAAGGGGTACGAGCATAGATTTTACACAGAGAGATAATGAATTTTTACAAGGGGAAAAAACATAAATGGTAAAAACAACCGGGGGAAATAAAATATTACAAAGCCTAAGGTAGGAAATAAAAGAGATAGGTCTCTATTTTTTATTTTGAACTCTATACAAAATGTGGGGTGTTGTCTTGCAAAACACATTTTTAGTGGTAAAATATTTAAAATATGGTTAACGTTTTTCTCATGTGTCAACTTTCAATTAGCTATAGAGTTTTGGACTTTCTAGATTCTTCTTGAAAATTTATATGTGATTAACTTTAGATGTGTGAATTGTGGGAAACCACATAGCATCCACTAGATATTATGGTGGTCAATGTATATGTCAACTTATGGAAGGACTAACATCCACATATAAGCTACAATAGAGGAGATATTTGTATTGTTCGAAAGCTCTTAATATGTAGAAAAATGTTAGAGGATTACAGAATTTATTTTATAGTATCTGACCTCAAAATTACTATTTAATGCCCTAAATAAGCTTAGGAAGTTTCAGGATATGGAATCTCCAAAATAAGACCTACCCCTAAAATATGCCCTACAAATCCATGAATCCACTATTTTCACTCAAAAAGTAACAAATATAAAAAATGTATATATTGATCCATTTTAGATCATACCTCTCCATTTGGAAGGCTTTTGGTCTCAAAAATATTATGCTAAAGGAGATTACATATTTTTTCATCTACCTTCTCCCTAGAGTACCATTTGGCATTGCCTAGAAGTTATCCTTTAATAAAATTTGTTTAGTCATTGTTATCCACATTTAATTATTCTATAATCCTTATGTAGAATTAAGTCCTCCAGTAAATCTACTCGAGATTTTGGTGCTAAGTCCTATATGGTAGGTAATAGTTTTCCATAATTTTCTTGATCTAACATCAAAGGCTCATAGACATTCAAGTTTTACACATCCACTACTATGTTAATTTAAATTTATAGAAGAAGAATGATTTTATAGGAATTATCACCTTTGTGTTCCAATAGTTTGAAAGGACCATATATAGATACTTGATCTTCTCACTAAGAGTTTGTAGTCTTTTTAAGTGCAATTAGACTTGTTCTACTACATTGAATACCTCTTCAATTGTTTGTTAGTTATGCTAAGCCTCATACTTTTCCCATGGCTTCTTCAAGGTATGTCGTATCTACATGTGGACCAAATTGATATTGCTAATGAATATTTGGCCCTCTAGTTCTTCTCTTGTGGCGTCTTTACTTACTCATCCATGTTGTCCATATACAACATCTAAAGATGAGTCGAAAACATCTAAAGAAATTTTCAAAGGACTTATTGATGGAAGTGTGAGGTGTTTTGTTTTAAGAGTGATGACTATAGATCAAATTCTTGCTCTAGGTTCTTGGATGCTTCTAATAGTATCCCCTCAAACATTGAACCAACGTCTTGTTCACCACTTCTTTCTACTCATACATTTGTGAATCAAAAGCTACATGTCTCTTCAAATTGATGTATACATTCTCCAAAATATATTTAAAAATACATTAATAAATTTTGTCATTTTTTAAGATGATGCTCCTTGGCATCCTAGTGTGCAAGCAAACCATTTCATAAAACATGATTTGTGTATCTTTCCCTAAAATGATTTTTCTATAAGGCGTGAGAATGCATATTTTAGTAAACATGCCCACTACCACAAGTAGATAGTCATCTTCTTACTTGGCCCTTAACAAACCACCCATAAGCTCTATGAAGATTCTCTCCCATAACCTAGTAGATATAAGGAATGATATAAACCTTGCTTCCTAATTTAGGGTTTGTTGGAATAGAAAATATGCATCCTCTAGTAATTGACCTACATCATCTTGAATCCTTAAATAATACACATACCTCTAGAAGTTGGCCATTGTTTTCCCAACATCAAAAGGATCTTCAACTTTGGAGGTGTGAGCCTTGCTAATAGGTTGCAATATTTTTCCAACACTGCTTATTGAGCCTGTAAAGAAACCCATCTTTAATATGGTAGCTATCTTTACTATTAATTCTTCACCATGTAGCTACTAAAATACCTCTTTAAATTTCTCATATTTTATGCATTCATTTTGGTATGCATCATAGCAAAATGGATCCATTTGCATAAGAGTAGTTGGAGTATTGATCTTAGTTATATATGGTCTTGAAAGCATTTATTCCAACTAATTAATATTCCCCTTCTTATAGTTGATGATAAGATGAAATTGCTATGAAATTCCTATCCAGTTGTAATTTCTTGTATGTTGAAGCTTATTTCAAGCTTCTGAATATTGTAGTTGTTGGTGATTGTGTCCCTCACATACATGCATTTTCTTCGAAACACTACACTACACACATAAAATCATACTACCTATATCTCCACCTCATCAATGTAGTTTCCTCTTATGGAAAATTTTATCTTTTCAATATTTAAAGACCCAAGTTCTACTTCCTTATTTATCCAACCCAATGGAAATCTGCCAGAATGATCATAAACTTTTAATATAAGGCTACTCCATTAGGGGAATTTTGAGGTCTAAAATGGACTTCCTAAGGAAAATAGTAAAAGAATAGTAAACAAAATAAAATAGGAGTTATGAAATTTTAAAATAAAAGGAAATATAACTATCTTTTCTATTGTATTTTCAACTTTTCTTCCTATAGTTTTACTCAAATTTCAATTGTATACACTCATTAGATGCATAATCTAATTCCGCATCCAATGATACTCACTCTGCATACTTTTGGGTAGACTCATGCCGAGAAAAAATAAAAATACATTCAAACACATTTTTTCATGTATTTTGATTTTTTCTCGGTGTGGGTCCACTCAAAAGTATGAAGAATGTGTAGTTGTTGGATGTTGAATCTAATTGTGCATGCAATAAGTGTATGCACTTGGAATTTGAGCAAAACTACAAGGAGATAAGTCGAAAATATGATAAAAAAATAGTTTTCTTCTTTTTCCTCCAAAATATTTACCCATGGCGATGACATCATCATTTTGAATCCTTTTTTTCTTTTAAAATTGATTTTTTTAGTACATTTTTCATTTTGAGGCCCCATTTTATCTCAAAACTCCCCTAATGACTAGATCCTCTACTATGTGGTTGGTATATGAACTAGAACCAAATAGAGCATTTACCTTTGTCTTCTTGACTTGGATTTGATATGGACGATTGTAGACATCTCCTTCTCATCCATGGGATGAATTCAACTTAGATTTACCTCTTTTTGCACTATATTTTAGACATTTTTTGTGTCCATCTAAGGTTCTCTCTACTTGGTTACATGAATCCATGGTTAACATGTTTTTCTTCTTTTCCTCCTTGCGGTTCTTTAGATTCAACTCTAGATATAGGTTATAATACTTGCCTTTAGTATAGTCATTGATATTATAAAAGCTATAGTGGTTTCCTTGACCCATGTACTAATTTGAAGTGGCTCTTGTATTCCTTCTCTTTCCTTTCCTTCCAGCTTCCCCTTTACCCCCTTGCAAGCACCTTGTTTTCTTGTCTTAGAACCATTTAGTAGTCCTCTCTTCTTACCCATCTCCAAATATTTTTCTTGCACATATGTCTCAGCAATAGACCTAGGTTTGGAGCATCACTTGCCTCCTTAAAAACGTGCTTATCCAAAAACAAACAACAATTTGAAAAAAAAAAAAAATTAGAAACAATGGGGTTAGATCTTAGTTAAATGACCCTAAAAATGCAAGTGAATTTGATGAATGTTTCCATGAAATAAGGAAATTTCCCATCTTATAGTATTACACTTTTAGCACATAATCGATGTGAGGCTCAACATGGCACATAATGGATTTGAAGCTCAGCGAAACACACAATCACAATTCGTGTAATTGTTTCTACTATAACCTCATCATTGACCATCAAAGATTTCAAATTCATGGAGGCCCTACCATTTCCTTCAATCTCATAAATACCTCATTCATGAATATCATTTTTTGATATATATTTATCATAAAAATTTGAAATTAAAATATTAATATTATAGATATCAAATCATTTTTCATTTTTAATCTACATAAATATAAATTCCAATTAAATGGCTATCTCTCACACATATTATAAACAAATCCATGTCAACAATAATAAACTAAATCCATGTGAACAATAATCTACATAAAAGGATTATGACACTATTTGTATAAATCCCATTTTAATTGCTAACTCTCATGATTACTAATAAAAATATGGTGTTCTAGACCAAATCCATGTGAAGTGTATATGGAAAGGAAAAAAAAAAGTTAAGATGACAAATCTCTCTTAAATTCAATTTCAATTCTTAAAATTCTTAAATTCAATTTCAATTCTTAAAATTCATCTGTTGTACCTTTCTTCTCTTTCTTTATAAAAAGTGTTGTACTTTTCTTCTCTTTCTTTATAAAAAGTGATTTTTTTTATTGGTTCAATTGTATGTTATATTATAGCTATATGTTTTTAATTTTAATAAAAAATATTTGAAAATATTTGTGAGTATGTTTATCATATTTTATTTTTCATTTTACTAATCATGTTGCATTTGGTTGATTTTGATTTATTATAAAAAAATGGTTTAATAATAATAATAATAATTTGTTTTTTTTATTTTATATATGTTGAAAATATTAAGATGAGATAAATCAATATTTCTTTCCATTATTATTATTAAGATAATTAATATTTTCACAATACAAATCACTATTAAATTTTTTGAAAATAATAATAAAAACTATAATCTTTTTTAACAAAATTCAGGCTCCAACCTAATCTCTCACAAAACTCCAACTTATATAAATACTTCAATTTTTATAAAGCTCGAATCATGATAAATTTCATCAAAATCCTTCACAAATACTTCCTTCAAAAAGTCTTTAAAGCTGCTCCTCAAATTCTGCTCAAAAGTGGTTCAAAATTGCTTCAAGAAAGGCTTCAAAGGAAGCTCATAATTATACAACAAGAAAGTCTTCAAGTTCAGGTCCAAATTCAACTTCAAGTCTTCGAGAGATCTCCAAGTCTGATATAGGGAGGACTTCTAGTGTAGCTCAAAAGTCTTCAATTATACTCCAAAAATAAAAGGTTTCTTCAATATGAGTATATGATTGCTCCAAAAGTCATCAAGAATGTTCAAAAAGGGGCTGCTCCAAAAGTCTCTCAAATTCTGCTCCAAAACTATTATTTTACATCAAAAAAACTTCTTTTACATCAACTTTGCTTAACGATACTTTCGGTAAGTTCAGCAGTATTCCAATCTCTGCAAACTCAATAGCATGCCAATGTCTAATTCAAGACATACATTGATGGACCAATGCTCCAAAAATGTGCATAGGTAACTATGCATTGTTCCCTTCATGCTAAATTTCCACTTCGCTAATTGGAGATATATATTTCTTGCACATTTGATTGCTTAGAACAGGCCATCATTCATCAGTGACATGGATAATAGACCCAGTGCTAATTTTACAAAAGAAAATATCAGTCAAGATAAGTTGTTTTTAGCATGTAATATGGCTGAAGAAAAGAATGAGGATATATGGTTTCTAGATTCAGGGTGTAGCAACCATATGACTGGTAACATTGCCATGTTTTCCATGTTAGATGAAAATGTAAAGTCTCAAGTTACATTGGGGATAGACAGTAAGGTCTATGTCATGGGAAAAGGTAGTGTAGGTGTCTTGACAAAGAAAGGAGAAAAGAAGAGCATATCTGATGTATATTATGTACCAGGTATGAAATGTAATTTGTTAAGCATTGGATAGCTCATTCAAAAGGGCTACAATGTTTTCTTTGAAGAAGATGTATGCACCGTCATGGATAAACCACCAAGAAAACAATGTATTGCACAAGTGAAGATGACAAGGAACAAAATGTTCCCTCTCAAAATGAGAGCAGATTTGAAGAAAGGAGATGAAATGGCAGCAGTGACACAAGAGACATTCCAAAGAGAAGCAAAAGGTGAAAATTGGTTATGGCACTTGAGATTTGGACATCTCAACTTTGGAGGACTGAATTTGCTGCATAGGAAAGGAATGGTAAAGGGATTACCATTGATTGAGAAACCGGACATCCTATGTGAAAGCTGCATCTTGGGAAAACAACACAGAGAAAGCTTTCTATCAGGAAAGAGAATAAGGGCAAAGACACCCTTAGAAATTGTCCATTCAGATTTGTGTGAACCAATGCAAACACCATCACTAGCAAGTAGCCACTATATGCTGACTTTTATTGATGATTACACAAGGAAAACTCGGGTTTATTTCTTCGAATATAAAAGTGAAGTATTTGAAAAATTCTTCCACTTTAAGGCACTTGTTGAGAACCAAAGTGGGCAGCACATAAAAGTTTTAAGAACTGATAGAGGAGGTGAGTATATCTAAAAATAATTTCTGTGTTTTTGCAGAGAAAATGACATACACAAGCAATTTATAGCAAGGTACACACCGCAGCAAAATGGAGTTGTTGAAAGGAAAAATATAACAATCATGGACATGGTAAGAAGTATGTTGAAGGCAAAACATTTGCCAAATGATTATTGGGCTGAAGTTGTACATTGTGCAGCATACATCTTGAATAGATGCCCAACCAAAGCAGCAATGAAAAGAGTTCCTGAAGAAGCATGGAGTGGCATAAAACAAGGTGTCACCCACATAAGAGTTTTTGGTTGTGTGGCTTATGCACACATTCTAGATCAGCTAAGGAAGAAGTTGGACAGTAAGGGGGAGAAGTGTATTTTTATTGGATACAGTGAAGAATCCAAGGCATATAAATTTCATAACCCATCCACCAAGAAATTTGTTATAAGCAGAGATGTTCAGTTCATTGAGGAAGAAGCTTAGGATGGAAGCATTGAGAAAATAGTCAATGTGAAGAGTTGTTTGTCTCATGATGATGATGAGGAAGAAATGGTTGAAAGGAACACCTCATTAGTAGCACCACCTCCACCAACACAAGGACAGCAAGGGACACCACAAGCAGGAATGAGGACACCCTTGAGAATTAATGATAGTGATTTTTCCAGCACACCATAAGGAGAAAATTTGAGTGCTTCTTCAAGCAGAAGTACACCAAATGAAAGAGGAACTAGATTCAGAAATTTGAATGATATTTATGAGAAAGAGGCAGAAAATTAAGGTATGAACTCTTTATTTGCATTATATTTTCATGTAGATGATCCTATTCATTTTTAAGGAGCTATAAAAGATAAGAAATGGATAGATGCTATGGATTAAGAAATGAATGCAATAGAGAAAAATAAAACATGGGATTTTGTTGAACTCCTAAAAGGTAAGGAAGTCATTGGAGTAAAATGGGTTTATAAAACCAAGAGCAATGCTGAATGTAAGATTGAAAGGCACAAGGCCAGACTTGTTGTCAAAGGCTATAAGCAGCAACACGAAAGAGATTATGAAGAAACTTTTGCACCGGTTGCAAGAATGGAAACAGTGAGAGCAATGTTGTCCATAGCAACACACAAAAAAATGGAAGGTTTACCAAATGGATGTAAAATCAGCATTCCTAAATGGAGTATTGATGGAAGAGGTTTATGTTGAACAACCTCTATGCTATGAGAAAAAAGGCCAAGAGCACAAAGTTTGCAGATTGAAGAAAGCTCTTTATGGGCTGAAACAAGCACCAAGAGCATGGTACAGTACAATAGATTCTTATCTACTGGAGAATGGGTTTGAAAAATGTGAAGGAGAACCCACATTATACATCAAGGAGAAAGATGGTAAGATGTTGATTGTTGTCTTATATGTTGATGATGTGATCTTTAGAGGTAATGATGATTACCTCATTGAAAATTTTAAAACAGTCATGAAAGATGAATTTGAAATGACTCATATGGAATTGCTGAAATACTTCTTAGGAATAGAAGTAGAGCAAAATGAAAACAAAATATTTATCTCTCAAGCTAAATATGTAAATGAAGTTTTGGAGAGATTTAACATGCAGGATTGTAAAGCAACAATTACTCTTACAGTGATGGGATTTAAACTCAGCAAAGAGGACATCAGCAAGGATTTTGATCCTAGTTTGTACAAGAGCATAGTTGGCAGCCTTATGTATTTAACTGCAACTAGGCTTGATATTATGCATGTTGTTAGTTTAATTTCCAGATTTATGGAAAGGCCAAAGGAAGCACATTGGCAAGTAGCAAAAAGAATTCTGAGGTATGTGAAAAGAACAAAGAGGTATGGAATTTATATACTACTTCAGAAAATTCTGAATTGATTGGATATACTGACAATGATTGGGCTGGAAGTATAGATGACTGGAAAAGTACATCTGGTTATGTTTTTCATATGGGTTCAGGAGCCATTTCATGGGCTTCTAAAAAATAGCCAATTGTGGCATTATCTACAACAGAGGGAGAGTATGTGGCAGCTACAGCAGCAACATGTCAAGAAGTTTGGATGAGAATAATGTTGAGGAGATTGTGTCAAGAACAGGTAAAAGGCACAATAATATATTGTGACAATAGCTCAGCTATAGCATTGTCAAAGAATTTTGTGTTTCGTAAAAGAATGAAACACATTGATGCCAAGTTTCACTACATCAGGGAGTAAGTGAACAATGGAGAAATTGTTCTGAAACATTACAAAACATAGGAGCAATTTGCAGACATTCTGACAAAGCCATTGGGTCAAAAGAGTTTTGAATATTTGAGAAAATTCATGGGTATGACAGAGAACCCAGCAGCTGAATTTAAGGGGGAGTGTTGAAAATGTTAAATTCACCTGCAAACCCCGTGCAGGAGAATGAATGAAAAGTACAACAGGGGCAGAAGGTTGATTGCACACCTTCTTGCATTTAATAGCGGGTTTAATGAAGCCTGCAAAGTGAATTTTGTTATGGGTGCAACCATCTTTGCAGAGAAGAAGAATTGAAGTTATCCATGGTTCATCCACACAATAACAGAAGTTTTAAAAGAACAGCCTTATCGGGCTTTAACGCCCTCACCAACTAAAGTTTTGAGTTTAAGCGCACCAAGTGTTGAAAGAGCCACGTCATGGTGGTCCCCACAACATCGCACATCCACCCAACCGCAAGGCTCTTCATCCACCGCAATGCGATATCGCACATCGCATATCGCATGTGCCAAAGGTCTATGCCATCGCAACATTGGATTGTCGATCGCTGATGGACCGCAATGCGATATGGCCCACATCGCACATCACATATCGGCGGCGCAATGAGTCAAGCAACCAACCTCCATCCGGACCCGAAACCTTTTATCAACTACAGTTCATAATTTCTTCACGTTCCAATTTCTTGTGACGTCGGCACAACCTTTTGTTATGCGAACTTTTTATAAAAGACAGTCCAATTTTGGTTTAAAATCCGGTAAGGCCCAGCAATAGCCAATCAGATTGCATTCGCGTTGGTTTCAGGCTTGGTGACATCATATGAATTTGTAATGCGAATTTGGAATGAAATTTGGCTTATGAAGTTTGAAGTCCGAGTCTAATGGTTTTAAATATTTTTGGTTTAAGTTTTATGCAGCGGAGTATTAAGGTTTTAAAACCTTATTGCATTAGTTTTGTTGTATTTTTTTGTTTAACGTCGCGACTTTCGACTTAGGATATAATACACAGGATATAATATATATTATAAACTTATTAAATTTATAATATATGTATTAAATAAGTTTTATTTTAAATGCTTTTCCTTATATGTTGCACCATATAAAGTGAAAAGTTAGAATAGACGTAGCATGGTAGTGTATTGTTGTGTAGTGAAAAAGCCCGCAGGCAAAGGAAAACAAAACATAGAAACAGAGTATTCTTCTGAAAGAGAACTGTATGTGCGTTTTTTTTGTAAGAGACAAAGAGTCTTGTAAGCACTGTGTGTGAAGCAGTAAGACACATTTTGTAATCCCACTTCAGTGGAAGAAAATTTGTAATAGTTTTTTTTTATTAATGAAATAGAAACAATTTGTGCCATCTCTGTCCATCAGCAGCAAGAAAATTTTTTTAATCTCTGTGTTGTAGAGGAGAATATTTTTTTCTCCCTGTGTGTTCTAGAATCATCAAAAAATCCAACACTTAGGAGGAGCCGCAATGGATATGATTTTCCACAAGATACATGTTTCTATCCAGCTGACTTGTGATTCCTTTGTTGAGTGTTCATTACATTTTTTGGAGTTATCCTACCCTGATTCATGTCGATGTAAACTATTCAACATTATTGTTTTGTAGTCTCTAGGTTTGACAGATGAAGAAAAATCTGTGAAGAGAGAAAACCCTAAAATTTACAACTTGTTCTCTGCTCCTTTACAAGGAGATAACATGAAATTCGAGCTTTGTGGTCTACATACTTTAGCACATCATGGTATCATTTCCTGTGGTACAATTTCCTATTAAAAATGTGGAGCGGCTCAACTTTGTATGACCAGTTCTTGTAAAAATTTGGAGTGGCTCGACTTTGTATGACCAATTCTTGAGCGTTATATCAAAGTAAGTTCAATCATTGGTGTTCTTGCTTTGACATCAGTGAAAAATATTTCAACAATCTCTTTGTAAGTTCGTTCATTGGTGTTCTTGCTTTGACATCAATGAAAAATCTTTCAACAATCTCTTTGTTATTGATGGTAGTACCTTTTCAATTTCTCCCTCACATTAGTGATCAAAGTAAGTTCATTCAGTGGTGTCCTTGCTTTGACATTAATGAAAAAAAATTCAACAATCTATCTCTTTGTCATTAATGATAGTACTTTTGCAATTTCTCCCCCACACTAATGCTTCTCCATATAGTTATGTTTCTTGATTTTTCTCCCCTTTGACATCAATGAGAAATGGGGTGACTCACCTCATCATCTACTCCCCCTGACTTTTCGAACACCGAGGACTGCTCTTCCTAAGCATGTTCTTGACAAAGAGATCGTAGATAATGTTGTACAAGATGCTCATTCTCTATTTGGAGATATGGTTGGTGAATGAATTTGTTTGGCAGTGATTTTTTCCCGTCCTCTTTTCATTTGAATCCATTCCTCACCCACAACTTGTATAACAACAATCCATTCTTCTGGAAATGGTGAAGTTTCTAAAAGTTTTGTATTATTTCTATACTTGAATACTTAGGTTACCCTTTGACTTTTCTTCCAGAGCTCACGTGAATGACCATATAAACCTTGTGCTTCTAACACACCAAGACCATCTTGCCCTTCTGAACCTTTGTTCTCCATTTCTGATGTATCATCTGATACATGAAATGGCATAGGCAAGAATTTCAGTTTCTCTATATTATCATTGAACACCTCTATCTTTTAACATGTTTTTGTGATATTTCTTGAGCAGTAGAGCTCAGCAACCTGTAATTAACTTTCACTTATTTACCAGCGCATTAGGGCTCGGACTTCATTTTTTCAGATCTATGTAATGAAGAATCATCTTTCTCTTCATATATGTGTTATATGACTTCGAGCATCAACTTCATGGGAAGGTAGTCTGACAGTAGAGAATAAATGATAAGTGTGTCAATGGTACTATCTTGATTATTGTTGGAATCATTTGAGACATTGACTAGACAATCATGATCTTCGGGATTAAATTTGATACCAGTTTTGAATTCCAAGCTAATTTAACACATAATGGTAGTTGGTTTGGCATCCAACCAACACGCTTTGACAATTTTTCTCTAGTTTTGCAACGAATTTAGTAAATGTGCTTCGTACCATCATAACCCACTGGACAAGTTAAAGCATGTTACGTGAAATGTAGTAATTTTCCTCCCAATGACATCCCAATGAAATTTTTATGTAAAATTAGTCATATGCTTCAGATTTCCTAGAGATAATCTACTGGTTGCTACTAAAATAGTTCCCTTGAAAAGTTCTCAATTGGACCATGGATGCTTTAGTTTATTGTAAGAGATTTGTATGCCAAACAAGTTGGGTGTTCTTCTCAAGACAATACCTACACAACATGGAGCGCTCTTACATATCTGTGCATTCAAACTTGAACTATTCCATAGAACCTTCAGGTACCTTAATCAATCAAAGGCGCTCACCCTAGACCTATTCTTGTTCTCTCAAATATTGATGCTAAGAATGCGATTGAGAGAGATGGATTTGGCATCTAGAAAAGAAGATTAAAAGAATTGACAAAGCATACCATGCGGCTAATCAGATCAATTTTAACCATCTTAAAAAAATAAATAAATAAATAAACAGTATTCTGATAGATGCTCTTATGCTGGAAATAGAACAAACCCCTAGTTATCCATCAAATCATTTATAAAGCATCCCCTTTTTTATGATGACAATCCTTAAATTATTCATCTATAGGCTTGCAAGATTGCAAAACTCCTTTCTGAAGGCACTCTGATTTCTATTGTACTGTCTTGGTAAGACAACTGGTTTTTTTGGTTAGATGCAGACCTCCAATACACTGCTAGCTTCATTTCTCATCCACTAAAATGTATCCATTTGGACAAATTTCAAGCCATACTAAAATGTGAACAATCTTATGACATTCTTGTCTGCTGAAGAATCTATATAAATCATTTTATAATATATACATTCCTAACATATCCCTTACCTTCTACATTTCCATTTCCAGTTGATATGAAAATTATATGACTCCATCAAGCTAGCACTAGTGGTAACAAAGACCACGAGTTCGATCATTCGGGTGAGTAGTGATAAGCAACACATATTTCTTCTGTCCTTTTTTCTTCATGATTTCCATTCCTCCAGCAAGAATGGTATCTTGGATTTGGTCACTTCAGAGAGCTCTTTAAAAATACATATGTAGAATATCAATATACAGAGATTAATGAATCCTATATTTTTCCTTATTTACATGATTAGTTAGCAATTTGAACTAGTGTTTGGAACATTCAAGGCAGGTTCAATTTTTGGTTCAACTTATTTTCTTCTCCAAATTTTTGTAGGTTTTTAAATAAAAAAATTTCATTGACTTCTTTAAGATCTCATTTTATGCCACTTCTGCAGTCTTGCACCATATGTCCAAAATTGTGACATTGATAGCATTCTACATTGAACTTGATTAGTGGGGCAGCTGAACTGCAATAGCCATTGGGGATTTTGACTTGTTCACTTGCAAGTTTCCTTCTATGGCTTTGATGATAATCTTTGTAGTCATCCTTGCAATATGCTCTACAATATATAGTTTTATGATTGGAATCACTGCAAGAATAAAAATAACCATAGAATAAGGTTTGATACCTAAGTGAGATGACCTTCTTTGTTGGTTTTCTGAAACTACTTTTCCAAGTGAGAATACTCTCTTTTCTGGTTTCATGAAATTGTTGAAATGTGACAACAAATTAAGTAATTCATGTAATTATGGGCAAATTTGGTTCTTTACCGGTCAGTCAGTTGTATAACGAGAAGGAGTTATGTAACAAAGTAGCTCATATTAATTGGGATGGCCCGATAAGCTTGTATGATGTAGAATCATCTTTGAATAATAAGTTTCCAATTCCTTGCCCTGTGGAGGCTTCCTTGATACACTGCCAAGGTTTTACCATGTAAATTTGTTGTGTTTACTTGTGTATGTATTTCAGTTTCCTCAATTTTTAGTATATTTATTTCTTGTGTAGCAGCTCCTGCGACCAAGAATTGGTATCAGAGTTGGGACAAATAGAGTCGCTCATGTCGGGTCTGATCGAAGAGGAGGACCGCTTGGGTTCTATTGGTGGAGCCGCTTTGTCCTGTGCAAACACAATTAACTGTTTTGGAAGAATGCAGTCTTGGCATATTGAGCTGCCTATACATTAGAGGCGGAGTTTGTAAAAGCACCCCCCTTCCTTCGACAAGGAAGACCGTTGTTGCGATCACTGAGTCGTCGAAATAAAGCAGTGAGCCGCCAGTCAAGCCGCCCACCGGAATAACATTGGAGAAACATTGAAAGCTTTTTGATAGCTGATTCACCATGTGTCAAGGAGCCAAGAAATTGAGGAAAGCTTGAAGGTGGAGATTGTTGTCTCTGCCGATGTTACTCGCTCGATGAGGACAGAGTTTGAGGGAACCGATTGTTAGAGGAAAAGGCAGAAAAAAGCTGCAGGTTTAAAGATTGACTGATCATCATTGTTCATCGAAGACGAGTTTTTGTTCTTTAAATTCTTGGGAGCTACGGCGGCCCTTGTTTTCTCATACAGAGGAGTCAGGTTATCTTTTTGTCATCTCACTGAAGTCGAAAGAGAATATTTGCCTGTCTGGAGGGAGAAAGAAACAAGTCGAACGCATGCAACACTCACTAAAGTGTGAAATTTTCAAGCTAAAATACTACTGCAGTGATAGATTTATTTCACTTACTCATTTTATGATAATTTATTTACAGATTCTTCCATTAAAATTTGAAATAAACACAACTACAGTATTAACTAAATCATAAGCAGAAAATCGAATAGAAGACATATAATGCAATAGAAACAATCACATGAACACAGTTATTTTGGACAATTGTCCCCAGAAAAACCCAATGTGGGAAAACCGATGCAACATATGAGGGTTTGTATTATTCTTTAGCAGGGAAATTCATTTATAAGAATTTGATGAGAAGATGTCTAGAATGCACCTGAGATAAACTCTCTGAACCATTTGGAAGAATTTCTAAAACCCGGGAGACACCCTAGCTCCCTCTACGTCACTCTGCGTGGTCTTCTATGCAATCCCTGCACTGGACTGCGTCACTCTGCGTGGAGACTTAGTGTTGTTGCTCATTGTTACCCCCTCTGTGTCCTCTTCCTGCCTTTCTTTTTCTCTGCTGACTTCCCCTTCCTTCTTCTGCCTCTACAATCTCTCCCTCTGAAATCGAATTATGTTCCTTCAGAATCGATTTCCTTTGGGTACTAAGTGTGTGCTCGGCTTGCTTTCCAAATGACCCTCAAGCCTTCTCTTATAATATTTTAATTGATAAATCAACGACTTATATTATATCTCTAATCAATGGCTAAGATTAAAACATCACTTGATCTTCGTTTTCTAGAATATTCACACTCTGTTTTATTAATACCCTTTAATTATTTAATTATTTTAATAAAACATAATCCGAGTTGAATTTCCACAAACGGTTTATGGGTTCTCTAGAATATTGATGTTCAAGCCGCCTTCCAAAATATGATACTTGGAACACTTTCCAATGCTACAAAATCAACACTCCCTCTTAGCGAGGAAAGTGTTCAAGCAAAATACCAATTGCATCTACTATGACTTGAAGTATCTACTACATTGTTGATCTCTCAGCTGCTGCCCCTCATCTGTTGCGCTACTTCCCTCTGCACTATTTTCTGTGACACCATCTCTATCACTGCCTCATCTGTACTGCAACTCCCTCTAAATCTCAAGCCCAACCATTCCTCTGCTAAAATGGGTTCTTGGCCATCTCCATCTTTTCTATGAATTAAGTAAACTTAATATTACCCATATCTTTCATGAGGATGTTTGCCACCTGTTCCCTTGTAGGAATGTACTTCAACTGTACATCTCCCCATTTGACATAGTCTATGATGAAGTGGAACCTAATGTCAATATGCTTTGATCGATCATGAAACACAGAATTCTTAGAAAACTTGATTGAACTCTGATTATAACAAAAAATTATGGTTGGTTCCATCCTCTTCTTGAGTAATTTAATGAGAAACTTACGATGCCATATGGCCTCACATGAAGCTGTGATAACTGCAATATATTCAACCTTGACTGAGCTCAACGACATGGATTTATGTTTCCTACTGCACTAGGAAATCATTCTTGATCCGACACTGAAACAATACACACTGGTACTTTTCCGATCTACTGGAATTATAGCCGATTCTGCATCAGTGAACCCACTCAACTGTATTTCATTTCCCTTCTGCTGCCAAACCTCCAAACCTAGAAAATAGTGCATCCACCCTAGATCCTTCATGTCGAATTTTGTAGCCAAATTTTCCTTGCAGTCTTTGATGAGCTTAAATGATCTAGCCAAAAATAGACCATGTACATATAAAACCATATTAGAGGCTCATCCCCTACTCTCATATATTAGAGGTTGGGATCTACGTCAATCTTTTGCAGGTAGCTGTCAATTCACCCATACCATGCTCTTGTTAGAAAATTATATATTATGGAGCAATGCAACACATAAAATATGCAGAAAATACAAGCACACAAAACACATAAAAACAGAGAGACACAGATATATGTGGTTCACCCAGTTTGGGCTACGTCCACCTCGAACAGCCAGTCCTTCCTTTCTATTATCCAGCAAAAATGAAGAGACAAAACCTACAGCAGATCCACTGTAATATCCTCTGTTCTCTCTCACAGTCTCCCTCTCTGTTTCTCACTCCGAGAATACACACATAATACAAAGCCACAATACAATGCCCTCATATATACAAGGGGGTTGCCTTCTAGGGCAAAAAACCCTAATCTAAACATAACTTCTACCGTCAGATCATTTGCCTAATGAACGGCCCAGATTGACTAGAAATTACTATACTTTTACAAGGCAATTTTACATCTGTTTTTAGCTTCGGGGGGGCTCCGAAAAGCGTTGCCGCCCCCCCTGGACCCCCCACGACAGCGATTAATTTCGGGCGGGTTGCCGCCCCTTTTTAAGGTACAGGGTTCAATGCTGTGATACAAAGTAAATAAGATAATCATGCTCCACACCCAACAATCTCCCACTTGGAGACTGATTGTAGCAACTCCATCGCTGCTTTATTTGTTGGACAATGACTCCTCTTTGGACCTGGCTATTTCTCATCTTCATCGTCATCCTTGAAGACCAATTGAAACTGAGCATGTTCTCAGTTTCTCCCTGGTTACAACTTTTGTTAGCATATCTGCAGGATTCTGGCTAGTGTGTATCTTTTCCAGCTTCAACTCTCCATCTTCCAATACTGACCGTATGAAATGGTACTTTAGATGTATGTGTTTAGTCCTGGAATGAAATGTTGAGTTCTTTGCAAGATGAATAGCACTTTGGCTATCACTGTATAGTGTGCCCATATCATGCTTCTTACCCAATTCATCCATAAACTTTTGTAACCAAATCATTTCTTTACTAGCCTCTGTAGCAGCAACATACTCGGCTTCTGTTGTTGAAAGTGCAACAACACTTTGGATTTTTGAAACCCAATTGACAGCTGTTCCACCTACAGTAAATACATATCCTGTAGTGCTCCTCCTATTATCTCTGTCACCTGCCATATCTGCATCAACATATCCCTGTAGAGCAATGTTTGAACCACCAAAGCATAATGCTTGATTTGTGGTACCTCTCAAATATCCGAGAATCCATTTTACTGCCATCCAATGTTCTTTTCCTGGATTATTCATGTACCTGCTTACAACTCCCACTGCATGTGCAATATCAGGCCTTGTGCAGACCATTGCATACATTAAGCTTCCAACTGCCGATGCATATGGAACTTTAGACATATAATCCATGTCTTCTTGGGTCTTTGGGCACATCTCCTTACTAAGTTTGAAATGGCTAGCAAAAGGTGTACTAACTGGTTTTGCATTCTGCATATTAAATATTTTCAACACCTTTTCTATGTACTCATTCTGAGACAGTGTTAATTTGCGATTTTTCCCGTCTCTAGTTATCCTCATACCAAGGATTTGTTTTGCAGCTCCCAAATCCTTCATTGCAAATGAATTTGCCAATTTTCTTTTGAGCACATTTATTTCCTGCATGTTAGACCCCGCAACAAGCATGTCATCTACATACAATAACAATATAATATAGCTGCCATCATTTTTCCTTTTCAGATAAACACAATGATCAGAGTGACATCTAGTATAACCTTGTTCAGACATAAACCTGTCAAATTTTAGATACCACTGCCTTGGGGCTTGTTTTAAGCCATACAAGCTCTTCTTTAACCTGCACACCAATTTTTCTTTCCCTTTTACCTCATATCCTTCTGGTTGCTGCATGTATATCTCTTCCTCCAAATATCCATGGAGAAATGTTGTCTTTACATCTAACTGTTCAAGATGTAAATCTTCCGTTGCTACAAGACTTAAAACAATTCTGATTGAATTCATTTTAACAACAGGAGAAAATATTTCATCAAAATCAATACCTTTCTTCTGTGCAAACCCCTTCACCACAAGTCTAGCTTTGTACCCATGTTTTCCTCCATCTTCTTCCTTCAGCCTGTAAACCCATTTATTCTGCAATGTTGTTTTACCTGCAGGAAACCTGACTAAGTCCCAAGTCTGGTTATGCATTAAGGAGTCCATCTCTTCTTCCATGGCTAGCTCCCACTTCTTCCTGCTTTCAACCTGCATTGCTTCTTCATAACATTCAGGTTCACCAGAATCAGTCAACAATAAATAATATAATGAAGTAGAGTATCGTTCAGGGGGTCTACTTATCCTGGTAGATCTTCTAACACCACTTTCAGGTGTTTGAGGTGCCTGTTGCTGTGGTTGTTGATTATTATTATTTTCTGGCACCTTTACTTTTTCAGTTATCTCATCAAGAACCGTGTATTCCTTGCTTTCTTTTTCCTGTTTCTTTTCCTGCAGCTGATTCTTATACAAGACCTTTTCATTGAATATTACATCTCTGCTCCTAATGATTTTGTGATTTTCATAATCATATAATCGATAACCAAAATCATTAGCACCATATCCAATAAAGGTACATTTATTTGATTTTGCCTCAAGCTTTGTTCTGTTTTCTTTATTAATATGGACAAAAGCCTCACAACCAAAAGGCTTTAAAAAAGAGTAGTTTACCTTTTTACCTGTCCATGCTTCCTCTGGAATACCACCATCCAAGGAACTTGAAGGCCCTCTGTTTATTAGATAAACAACAATATCTATAGCATCTGCCCAAAATTGTAAAGGCAATCCCGCATGCAATCTCATGCACCTTGCACGCTCCATGATTGTTCTGTTCATCCTTTCTGACACACCATTTTCTTGTGGTGTTCTTGGAACTGTCTTCTCTCTACGAATTCCATGCTCTGAACAGTACCTATCAAACTCTTTGCCGCAATATTCACCTCCATTGTCTGATCTGAGACACTTCAACTTCTTTCCTGTCTCAATCTCAACCAAAGCTTTCCATTTCTTGAAAGTATCAAATACATCAGATTTATTTTGAATAAAATAAATCCATGTTTTTCTAGTTGCATCATCAATAAAAGTAACATAATAACAAGAGCCACCGAGAGATGATACCTGAGCAGGTCCCCATACATCTGTATGCACAAGCTCCAATTTTTCGCTCTTCTTTTCTTTCCCAACTCTGAGAAATCTGAGTCTCTTCTGTTTTCCATAAATACAATTTTCACAGAAATCCAAATCAACATTCTTCAAACCTGGAAACAAATTTCTTGAGTGAAGAATCTTCATTCCCTTCTCACTCATGTGTCCGAGCCTATGATGTCATAATGCTGCATCTGCTCCTTTGGAAGTTAAAGCATTAACAGAGTTGGAAATACCATTGCATCAATACAATGTACCAACCTTTTCGCCTTTTACTATTACCAGGGCTCCTTTGGTGACCTTCCAAGTTTTATCTGTGAAAGTTGTCACACAACCTTCACTGCCTAACTGCCCTATTGAAATCAGATTTTTCTTCAGATCTGGAACATGACTTACCTCCTTTAGTAGCCATTGGTTTCCATTCTGTTGTTTTACAAGAACTTTACCCATTCCAACAATTTTACAGGGTTTATCATCACCCAAGCGAACTTGTCCAAAATCTCCTTGAACATAGTCATGAAAATATTTCTTATCAGGTGTGGCATGGAATGAAGCCCCTGAATCTACAACCCAAGAATCAGTAACATTTTCGAAAGAAAGAATCAAAGCATCTTGTAACACATCACCCGTCACATTTGCTTCATGATTGTTTTCTTGCTGTGTGTCTCCTTCTTTTCCCTTCCGAGATCTACAGTATTTCTTTAGGTGTCCTTTCTTTCCGCAATTCCAGCACACTATCCCTGATCTGGACTTGGATCTGCCTTTCCTTGATTTACTACGATATCCCGAGCTCTTTCCTCTTTCCATTCTTCTTCCCCTAGACTCTGCACTCAAAGCATTACCCGATGTCTCATCGGAGCTTTTCCGTCGCATTTCCTCGCTAAGGATAGCACCAACAACATCATCAAACTTTAAAGTACTAGATCCAGAGACAGAGTTACTAATGGCCATTACTAAACCATTCCAACTCTCTGGCAATGAGCACAAGAATAACATAGCTCTAACTTCATCATCAAAGTTTACCCCTATAGAACTTAGCTGACTGGTAACTATATTAAATTCATTTAAATGGTCTGCAACAGATACACCTTCCGACATCTTCATATTAAATAGTCGTTTCATAAGAAATACCTTGTTTGAGGCTGAGGGCTTTTCATACAGTTTCGCCAACGTCTGCATCAAACCTTCTGTTGTTGTTTCCTTCGAAATATTGAAGGCGACTGACGCCGCAAGACACAACCGTACTGTTCCGAGTGCCTTTCTATAAAGAATGTTCCACTCCGCATCTGTCATGGTCGTCGGCTTCTTTGTTTTTCCGCTCACGTGGGGGGCACAGATCTTTCTCGACTTTGCATCTTCCATCTCGCATTCTGCAAACTGGCTTGGGCCGTTAAATTTTCGACTCAAACTTACCATCGTCCGCCATTGCTCCCACTCGAACGCGTAAAACCTTTTTTTCCCCGCGAGAAGCCATTTCACTCATGATATTCTTTGGCTCGATACTGGGGCGACAGAAAATTATATATTATGGAGCAATGCAACACATAAAATATGCAGAAAATACAAGCACACAAAACACATAAAAACAGAGAGACACAGATATACGTGGTTCACCTAGTTTGGGCTACGTCCACCTCGAACAACCAGTCCTTCCATTCTATTATCCAGCAAAAATGAAGAGACAAAACCTACAGCAGATCCGTTGTAATATCCTCTGTTCTCTGTCACAGTCTCCCTCTCTGTTTCTCGCTCCGAGAATACACACATAATACAATGCCCTCATATATACAAGGGGGTTGCCTTCTAGGGCAAAAAACCCTAATCTAAACATAACTTCTACCGTCAGATCATTTGCCTAATGAACGGCCCAGATTGACTAGAAATTACTATACTTTTACAAGACAATTTTACATCTGTTTTTAACTTCGGGGGGGCTCCGAAAAGCGCTGCCGCCCCCCCTGGACCCCCCACGGCAGCGATTAATTTCAGGCGGTGTTGCCGCCCCTTTTTAAGGTACAGGGGTCCAATGCTGTGATACAAAGTAAACAAGATAATCAGGCTCCACACCCAACAGCTCTAGGGTCTTGCTTCAGTCTGTACAAGGTTTTCTTAAGCCTGCACACGAGTTTTCTGCTCATGTATCTCAAAGCCCTTTGGTTGTTCTATGTACACTTCCTCTTCTATCACCCCATTCACGAATGTTTTCTTGACATCCATTTGGTGAATTTCCCATTCCATTTTCACTTCAAGAGAGATGATAGACCAGATTGAAGTGTACTGAGCTACAAGGGCGAATTTTTCTTCATAATTGATCCCTTCCTTCTGTGCATACCCCTTAGCCACAAACCTAGCTTTTAATTTCTCTATGCTACCATCTGCAACATATTTTATCTTATAAATCCATCTTGAACCTATAACTGACCTATTTTGAGGTCTAGGAACTACTTCCTAGACATCATTTGTCATGATGGAGTTGTACTCCTCCACCATAGCGTCTAACCACACCTAATGTTGAGCTGCCTCCCAAAAACTAGAGGGTTCTCCAACTTGTGCTACCAATGCCTGGTACCTATCTGGTTGCCTGTGTTCCCTCTTCTCATTTATAGGAGCTCCAACAAAATCCTCTACATCCCTCAGAGTATGTTGAAGTTCTCTTCTCGTCCTTCCACTGGTGGTGGGTGGATTCACCTGTTCTCCTTCTTTCACTTCCTCGAAAAAACTTTCCTTAGGATCCTTGTGTCGTGGAGAGGCACTAGAGCCATATTTTGTAGGCCACTGTGGCTCAACCAGCAGATCCTCCTCAGACTGCATAGTTGTAGACATCTCCCGGATCTCCTGAAGGCTCTCTCCTTCATGAATTTCACGTCTCGTCTTACTACGATCTTCCTACTCTCGAGAATATAGATGCGGTAAGCCTTCACATTCTCACTATATCCCACAAGATATCCTTTTATGTAGTATGATCTAACTTCTTCCTCTTCTCATCAGGTATATGGCAGTACACTATACTGCCAAATATCTTGAAGTGGCTCACCTTAAGCTTGCTTCCAGTGAACACACTTTCAGGAGTAACCTTACCCAATGCCTTATGAGGCACCCTGTTCTACACATACATAGCTATATTGCAATCTTCAACCCACAAAAATTTGGGCATGTCTTGGTCATACATCATCGCCCTCACAGCTTCCATAATTGTCCTATTATTCATCTCTATGACCCCATTATGCTCCGGATTATATGGAGATGTCCATTCTCTCTTGATGCCTTCCTTTGTGCAGAACTTTGTGAAGTCTTTGTCAATGTACTCTCCACCATTGTTTGATCGCAATTTCTTGATCTGATTTCCTGTTAGATTCTCCACCAAAGCCTTGAATTCTTTGGATTGCTCAAAGACCTCATCTTTGGTCTTCAGAAAGTATATCCATGTCTTTCAGGAATTGTCATCGATAAAGGTGAAAAAATACTTCGCACCATTGAGAGAATTTGTGGACATTGGTCTGCATATGTCTGAGTGTATCAATCCCAACACACTCTTGGCCCTATTGATGCTTCTCGGATATGTTGCCTTGGCATACTTCCCTAATACGCACCCCCTGTTGACATCCTCTCGCTTGGTGCTAAGTTATGAAGCTCTAGTGATAGTCTTATTGAGAATCCTTAAGGCTCCATGATGTAGATTCCCCATTATTCTATGCCATAATTCATTCAAATCTCTTTCATCAATAGTGCTTATCAGTTCCACTGGGGACTCGAGCTGTAACTTGTACAGTTTATGGCTCCTTACTCCAATTTCTGCCTTCTTTTTCCAACTAGGGTGTTTGATATAAACTTTGTTGCCAATAAATTATACATCGTAACCTTTGTTCTGAAGTTGAGACATTGAGAGCAAGTTCATCCCCAATCCCGGTACATGCAATACGTTGGTGACCCAAAGCTTGTTGCCAACTTTTGTTTGAAATATTATGCTTCTGATAGGGGTACTTTTTTCCTTGTTTCCCATAGTGATTTGAAAATTCATCTGCTCCTCCTGGTAGCTTGAGAAGCATTCTCAAACGACCATCATGTAAGCGGATGCTCCACTGTCAATATACAAAATCCCTGGAGAGGCCATGCTTGACACACAAGAAAAATCCTCTTCTAGTCTGGATGCTAGAACTGAAACATCATGATCCATATGTTCCTCCATGCATTCTGGAGGACTGCGTGAACCCTTCCGAGCTGATGCTGCATCATTGTGGACCTTCGTTCCATTGCAGAACCTCCTCTTCCATTTCTTGTCTTTTTCTCTGATACCATGTGAAATTTTCAAGCTGAAATACTACTGCAGTGATAGATTTATTTCACCTACTTATTTTATGATAAGTTATTTACAGATTCTTGCAGTAAATTTTGAAATAAACGCAACTGCAGTATTCACTTAATCATAAGTATAAAATCAAATAGAATGCATATAACGCAATACAAACAATCAGATGAACACAAATATTTTTGGAAAATTGTCCCTGGAAAAACCCAATGTGGGAAAACCGGTGCAACATATGAGGGTTTGTATTATTCTTCAACAGTGAAATTCATTTACAAGAATTTGACAAGCAGATATCTAGAATACAACTGAGTTAAATTCTCCAAATCCTTCGGAAGAAATTCTGACACCCAGGAGACACCCTAGCTCCCTCTGCATCACTCTGTGTGGTCTTCTGCGCAGCACTGCACTGGACTGCGTCACTCTGCGTTAAGACTTAGTGATGCTGCTCAGTGTTGTCCCCTTTGCAGCCTCTTCCTACCTTTCTTCTTCTCTGCTGAATTCCCCTACCTTCCCCTGCCTCTGCAATTCTGTCTCTAAAACCTCTCCCTCTGAGATCGAATTCTATTCCTTCAGAATCGATTTCCTTTGGGTATTGAGTGTGTGCCCGACTTGCTTTCCAAATGACCCTCAAGCCTTCTCTTATAATTTTCTCGTTGATAAATCAACGACCCATATTAGATCTCTAATCAATGGCTAATATTAAAACGTGACTCGATCTTCATTTTCTAGAAAATTCACACTTTCTTTTATTAATACCCTTTAATTATTTAATTTCCCTAAGTTTAGACTTAGGGATCAAATTAAAATAATTAATTATTTTAATAAAACATAATTTGAGTGGAATTTCCACAAACGGTTTCTGGGTTCTCTAGAATACTGATGTCCAAGCCTCCTCCCAAAATATGAGACTTGGAACACTTTCCAATGCTACAAAATCAACATAAATAACACTAATATTCGAGCGCATCCATCACCACAACGAACGATGTCATTCGAACTCTAAATGAACGTTTTTCATAGTGTCGGGAAGAGCAGGCCCAGTCAGAAAAAAGGAAGCCATTGTGTATGCAGCCCAGACATAGAAATTTTGGGTACAAAGATTTTTTTTTTTAAATATTACTATTTTTATATGAAAAGCGTTATTAGAAATTTTAAGAAAAAATGATTTGGTTTTTTAAAGAGGGAATTGGAGAGGGTTTCTGTGAGTTTTTTTGTGGAAATTATGGAAATTGGAATAAGGTTTGAAGAAAAATTCTGGAAAAGTTTCTTTTCTTTGAGCAATCTCAGATTTTTTTTTAAATTTGTAAGCATTTGTTTTAAAATAAAATGATTATTAAGGAGCATAAATTGAAAAAATAAAGAGAAACACTAGTTGAAAGAAGGGAAACCTGAATTTTTTTAATGAAACCTTAGTTGAAGGAAATAAACCGTAGAAACGAGATTTGTAGGAAGAAATGGAAAAAATGATGAATGCTAAATTCGAGGTGGAGAAATTCACTAGCAAGAGATTTTCCTTATGGAAACTGAAAGTTAGGGATTTACTGGTGCAACAAGGGTTGCACAAAGCATTAGACGGGGTGAAGAAGAAACATGTTGGCATGACAGAGTTGGACTGGGATGACTTGGATGTCTGAGCTCTCACTACCATCACGTTATGCCTAGTGGATGAGGTTCTCTTCAATATCATTAAAGAGAAACACCTACAAGTTTGTGGGGAGAACTGGAAACCTTGTATAAGACCAAATTGTTAACCAACAAAATTTATTTAAAAAGAAAATTGTACAGTCTTCAGATGAAGGAGGGTACAAAAATTGCAGAACATTTAAATATTTTTAATACACTTATTTGCCAATTTTCAGATATGGAAGTTAAATTTTAGGAAGAAGACAAAGCTATCACCTTTTTGTGTTATCTACCTGAGTCATGGACCACTTCGCAACATTAATCAGTTTGAACACTACTGAGTCTTTGGAATTTGATTCAATTGTAGGAGCTCTATTATCTGAAGAAGTATGGAGGAAGTCTAGTGTTGAAACCTCTGCACCAGAAGCCATGGTAGCGAGAGGTCGGTCAAAGGAAAGAGGGAAGAACGCAAGGTGTTCTTCCATATAAAAATCAAAGGGAAAGAAGTTAAATCCAAATGCTGGTACTGCAACAAAATTAGACACCTCAAGAAGGATTGTTGGAAACGAAAGGAGTCTGAAAACTAGAAGAAGGAAGAAAATTAAGTTGATTCAGGTATGGTTGATGAAGTTTTATCTGCTGAAGTAGGTATGGTAGATGATGTTTTAAATTTTTTCAATGTATGTTAGAATTTTGAAAATTGGTTGTAAGATTCTGGTGCTTCTCATCACATGAGTCCGCATAAAAATTGGTTTACTTCATATGAAGCTGTGAATGGTAGTTCTGTGTTTCTAGGAAATAATGTATCTTGTCAGAGTGTTGGGATGGAAAATGTCAAAATTAAGGTGTGTGATGATACAGTTAGAACATTAACTGATGTTAGGCATGTACCTGAATTAAGGGAAAAAATGATTTCTTTGGGAGTATTGGACTCGGATAGTTACAAGTTTACAAGTCATAATGGAGTGTTGAAAGTCTCAAAAAGTGCCTTGGTTGTTATGAAGGCAGAAATGGTTGGAAATATTTACAGACTCAAAGGAAGTACTCTGGTCATTGAGGTAGTGACTACATGTTGGGTCACATGAGCGAGAAAGGTATTCAGGTACTAATGAACTGCAAATTGCTTCCTGATTTGAAATCCTTGAAGTTGGATTTTTGTAAACATTGTGTGGATGAAAAATAATGTAAACAAATATTTAAAACTGGAAGTCATAATAATAAATAAATTTTGGACTATAGCCATTCTGATCTTTGGGGACCATCTCCTACTGTGCCTTGTGGAGGTGCATTATATTTATTAACATTTATTGATGATTTTTCTTGGAAAGTCTGGGTCTATATGTTGAAAAAGAAAGCCAATTTATTTAATGTTTTTAAAAAATTTAAAGTTATGGTGGAGAATAAAACACAAAAAACAATTAAATGTTTAAGAACTCACAATGGCGGTGAATTTGTTTCTTTGGAATTTTAAAAATATTGTAAGGATGAAGGGATTGTTAGACATAAAACTACTATTTATACTCTTCAGCAAAATGTTGTTGCTAAACGTATGAATCATACTCTTATGGAAAGATCTAGAAGCATGATCATCAATGCTAACCTGCAAAAGGAGTTGTGGGAAGAAGCAATGTCTACTTCTTGTTATTTAGTTAACAGATTAGCTTATGTTGCCATAAATTGTAAAATTCCTGAAGAAGTTTGGTCAGGTCAATTTTGTGATTATTCACATTTAAGGATTTTTTGTTGTGATGCCTATGTTGTTATTCCTAGGAATCAACGCTCAAAATTAGATCCAAAATCGAAATGTTATGTCTTTTTCGGGTATGATTATGCAATGAAAGGATATAGGTTGTGGGATCCTTCTTCACGGATGATAGTCATTAGTAGATATGTAACATTTGATGAATCTCCTCTTCTAAAATCAAATGTTGGAAAAGTTGAATAGGAACAAGTATCGGTGAATTAGAAAATTCAGTTGGAGACTAAACCCTTTTCAGAAAGTCAAAAGGAAGGAGAGACTTCTAAAGAAAAAGGCGAAGAAGGAGAAGTAGAGGAAACTGTAGAAGTTCCAGAACCAATTCAGTAACCAATTATTACTTTAAGAAGGTCTACAAGAGAAATAATAACACCTAAAATATATGAAGATTCTGCTTCATCTTTTGCATTGATTACTGAATATGGGGAACCTTATTGTTATTAGGGAGCAGTAACTGATGTGGATAATGAAAAATGGAAAAAGGCTATGGAAAAAGAAATGGATTACTTTCTTCAGGGAGAAGTGTTGTTGGATGCAAATGGGTCTTGAAATTGAAATGGAAAGTTGATGGAAGTATCGAAAGGTATAAGGCAAGGTTCATTGAAAAAGGGTATTCTCAGGTTGAAGGTATTAATTTTCATGATATCTTTTCATCAGTCGTAAAACTTGTTTCTATTCGTACTGTGTTAGCACTAACTGCATTACTTGACCTTGATTTAGAATAGTTAGATGTTAAACAACTTTTCTTCATTGTGATTTGGATGAAGATATATATATGGAATAACTGGAAGGTTTTGTGCAAGGTCGCAATAGAAGATTAGCTTGCAAGCTCAGGAAATCATTGTATGGCCTCAGGCAGTCTCCTAGGAAGTCGTACAATAATTTTGACTCCTTCATGGTGAGCCATAACTTAAAAAGAAGTGAGTATGATCATTGTGTATACTTCAAAAGTTTCAATGGCATATTCATTATCTTGGTTTTGTATGTTGACGATATTCTTATTGCAAGCAAAATCATGGAATAAATCAACAGGTTAAAGGCTCTACGCTCGAGAACATTTGGTATGAAGGATCTTGGAGCATAAAAACATATCTTGGGCATGGGTATACACAGAGACAGGAAGAATGGTGAGAATTGGTTATCACAACAGAAGTATGTGGAGAAAGTACTTGAAAAGTTCGATATGAACAACATGAAACCTGATAATGTTCCATTAGCTTCCAATTTTAAGCTTTCTTTAGTTTTGAGTCCTAAAATTGATGAAGAAAATGAGTATATGTCTTGTGTACCATATGCAAAATCGGTAGGAAATTTAATGTATGCGATGGTCTCTACAAGACCTGACATTTACATGCAGTTGGAGTTGTCAGTAGGTTCATGGAAAATCCAGGGGAAGAACATTAGAGAGCACTAAAATGGGTGCTTTGGTATTTGAGAGGCACAAGTGACCATTGTATCATATTTAATCAAAGTGAAGGGTTAGTCTGCAGATATGTGGATGATGATTATGCAAGTGATTTGGAAAAAAGGAGATCTACTATATGTTATGTCTTTACTCTTGCAGATGGAGCAATTAGCTAGATGTTAAAGCTTCAAGAAGCAATTGCTTTTTCCACTGTTGAAGAAGAGTATATAGCTGCTTCATATGCCTGTAAAGATGCAATATGGTTAACAGACCTCCTTGATGAGATTGGAAAGATGCAGGAGAAAGTGAATGTGTTCTATGATAGTCATAGTGTTATTCATTTGGATACAAATCTAGCTTATCAAAGCAAGACCAAGCACATTGATGTAAGGTATGATTTTGTGAGACATGTGATCGATGGCGGAAAAGTAGCTCTCAAGAAGGTCCATACACGGGAGAATAATGCATACATATTCATGAAACTATTTAAAATAGAGAAGTTGTGATGGTGTTTGGCTTCTCTTAGCTTGCAGAAGAGATGATGAATGGGCATGGGGAAGGGATTAGGAAAATTGTTGTCAAGGTGGATTTTGTTGAAATGTGACAACAACTTAAGTAATTAATGTAATTATGGGAAAATTTGGTTCTTTACCGGTCAGTCAGTTGTATAACAAGAAGGAGCTACCTAAAGAAGTAGCCCATATTAATTGGGATGGCACGAGAAGCTTGTTTGATGTAGAATCATCTTTGAATAATATGTTTCCAATACTTTGCCCCATGGAGGTTTCCTTGACACATTGTCAAGGTTTTACCACATAAATTTGTTGTGTTTACTTGTGTGTGTATTTAAGTTTCCATTCAGTTTTTTAGTATATTTGTTTCTTTTAATAACCCCTGGGACCAACAGAAACTTCTTTGCCTTAGAGGAGATTCAATCTTTGTTTGATTCTCACAATTTCTTACATTGAGAGAAGATTCCTTAGGGGCATGTGGAACATTTTTAGTGTGATTTCGCCTTTGAAGGATGACAACTTTGTTTTTAGACTTTTCTTCAGATTTATCTTTTGGGGACTTGAGGTTTATATCTTCTTTTCAGGTAGATTCATCTGAATAACCAAGTCATTTTTTCAAATGGTGATTTGTAGGGGCTAATAATGTCATCCAATTATTGAAAAGTTTTCAGAGTCTTGCATATCTTGTCAACTTCATTTTTTTAAGTGACAATTTCCTCTTCAAACTTCTCACAATATTCTTTTTTCTTTATAACCTGGATCTTCATTTCTTCTTTTGTACTTTTTGCTTCTTCTAGCTAAACTTTTAGGGAGGTGACTTCTTCTTCATACTTCCTTTGTTTTTGATGAAATTCTACTTCAAGATTGCTAAAATCCTTAGATATTTCTTCTACCTGGGACCTTTGGAGAACAAATTATTCCTTTGTATGATTAAGGTCTTGAATATTCTTTTTAAGCTATTTCTTTTAGATAATCCATCAGTTCTCCTTCAAGGTTTACTTCAACCTTTACTTCAATTTATGTTTCATCTTCATTTTCTTTCATGTTTTTTATGCCTTCATCTATTTCCTTTGATTCATGATCATCATTGTGCTCTTATTCCACATACTCTAGTTTTAGTTCATGTTATAGGGAATAATGTTTGGTTGGACAAACAATAACCCTCTCTAGTTTTCCCGGAAACCCGAGACAAAAATGGTAAGGGATTGATTATCCTAAGGCCTGACCCATTTGGTAATGCAAGAAGTAAAGTGAGATTGACAAAGTAATGTTAAAGAAGGACCTGCTTGTATTTCTGTAGATGAGTTGGAGTCGTCATTGTAATTGCGAATCACTCCCAACTAGTGCCAAAGGCTAATCTTAGACACAAAGGAAAATAGGCCAAACCCTCGCAACATAATAATCTTGTTAATCTAAAACCATAGTCAATAATCAAGTATAAATTAATGAATGAACCATTATAAACGAAGATTCCAAACAACCATTAATCAAATACGATATAAAAACATTCAATCTATATATTAATGAATAGAAGGAATATTACAACCAGATATAAAGTTGTAGTAGCACCTCATCTAACTCCTAGCTCCAAAACTCTCTCTCTTAAAGAAGGTCTCGATAACATAAAAATGCATAGAATTAAGATCCCCTTCTCAATGGCCAATCTCTCACTCTATAGGAAAACTGGAGACTATGAAGACTACCAGTGTCTCTACAATGCCATTTTGGGAAAAGATTTGGGGAGGATGATTTTTCCTCATGTTTAAATGTTTTTATCCATTTTAGAGTGCTTTTTTTTTTAGGAGAAAACTATAGATGAGGTTAAGGCGATCAGATTCTACCTTTTAAGAGATTCCTTATGTGAACAAAAGTGTCACCATGAGTTAACCCGAGCTTTTTGTTAATGACTGCATGAGATTCTGGTAATGATTTTTAGATGAAGAGACAAAGTGTTACTGGTTAGGGTAACAAAGGTTGAATACTAGCTAACCAATTGTATAACACACTTATTTAGGCATGCAGGGTGTGTTACAATCTTAAGTGGGACAAAGAAAGAAGTGAATTTCAGCCAAAAGTATAGTGGTCTTCTCTGAGAGGATGAGGAGGTATTTTCAAGGATAATTCTTGCTTAAGTGTGAGGTCAGAATATAATGTGATGGCTGAAATACTTTATAAAATAGTTAAGGAGATAAAGTAATCAGATTGTTTGAATGGAAGAAGGCATGCAAACAACATATTTCAGAGATAAATCATGTCCTGAGTCAAGCATACCCATGCTCAATAGCTAAATCATTACAATACACTTTGGATCCATGACATATCAAGTCCACCAACAAGTACAATTTGGATCTATGTCATAGTGCAAACATTTTGATATAAGCTATCTACAAAAACAAAATATGTAGCTTGGGAGAGGAAATAAGGTTGGGTGATGTAAGTCTCATCCCATGTTCTTCGCAACTGTCCCAAAATTGCATAATTCTACACGTGAATGAAATGCACTGATGTTGAACATGTGAGAATTCATCTGATTACCGATCAATGATGAAAACCATTAACATACGTGAGGAAGGCCACTGATAAGGAGGACAGTCTCCAAGATGCTCAATACAATCTAGCAAGTGTGAATGAATGAATTAAAGTTGAAAAATCGTAGAATATCTCAATTAGGAGTCAATAATGAAAACCCATGGTCAAATGCACATAAACCTACCACTGAGAACTACAAGCTCCAAGGTACTATGATGTTTCTCTACCCTCTTCCCAAATAATTTTTTGAACTTGATAGGAAGGGATCTGTCGAAGGTGGAAAATGATGAATCCCACATCAATGTACATGAAACAATAGTGAAGTGATTAATTTTGGAGATAATGTAAAAAAATGAGGAAGATTGTGTCAAGTCAAAAGGAATACGATAAAATGGTTGATAAGGCTAACAAAAAGTAGGCAATCCCTTGAATAGTAAATGGCACGACACCAATGAAAATAGGTAGCTTAGGCTCAAGAACGCCAAGTATAGTAGGTTATAAAGATGTAGGAACATAGGGGTATCAAGACAAAACTCATAAGGTGGTAGGGTTCAAAGAGAAGTTAATAGAACATGAATGTGTTGGACGAGTGCCATGTCCAAGGGGTAAATAATAAAATGTTGTTAGAACTGACTATTGGTTCTTACATTTTTTCCCATTATGCTTAGGCTTAATGTGTCCAGAAAGCGTAAAATCGATGCTCCTTTTATGTTTAGAGAGTTTGAAAAGAGCTTAAAGAAAACTTCAGGGAGTATCTCTATCATGGTTGTTGACCGGGTGTGACAAAGATATAATAGTATATCTGGCACAATTATTTTTCCATAGTTAGTCCATTGAGTATGGATAAAGAGATAAAACTATGCTCAATATACTTTCTCCTAATTGTTTTACGAGAACAAGGGAGAACAAAGTAAACATTATATTCTTTATAAATTTTTTGATGTGTTAGACAAAGAAAAATCATGGTATATTTTTTTAGATTGGTGAGCGAGAGAAAGATAGAAAAATAATGGCTTGATCTTCTTCGTTGGAGTTTTATGATCCCAAAGAAGTAAACTCGGGGTTTTTTTGTTGGAATAATGTCAAAATGGTGATTCCAGATAGAGTTGATAGTTGTGTTCTCGTAATTTGTGTTTGAGTCTATCTGTCATGAGTTGTGTCTTTGTAGTTGGTGTTGTGAGTTGGTGATCCGAATTATTTGGATCTAGATTGTCCTAGAGATTGTCAATGTGTGCCTATATAATGTAATGGTTGTCCAAGTAGTTTGATGAATACTATTTGGTTGTATTCTTGTGTCTTTCTGATTATCTAATTTGGCATCAGATCCAAATGGAAAGATACTTTCAACTGTGACTTTTAGAGAGCTAAGATCTATAATTGATGTGAGGTTATTTGGTGTCTATTTGTCCGTAAAATTGATTTCGCATCTGCCCAACGTTTTTGAAGGAGAGATCAAAGTTACAATGGGCGCTATTTGGATTATTTCGTCTTTATGGAATGTTTTGTTGGTTGAAATTTGCAAGTGAATCTACATATAGATGTTGCAAATTTTCAAGTAGTTACTCTCCAATTTTATTTTATTTTTAATTGTTGGCTAAGGTTGTAATTAGATCTCCAACTAATCTTGTCCATTGCTCCTGGAAGGGCCCTAAGTACACAAAACTTCATCGCACAGGATTGTGGTTCATCGCTAACAGTTGTATTAAATGTTGCAAATCAATGATTTGCAGAAATTTTACAAGATCAAGGTCATGTTTGTA
Source organism: Pinus albicaulis (assembly GCA_034641835.2). NCBI lineage: Eukaryota > Viridiplantae > Streptophyta > Pinopsida > Pinales > Pinaceae > Pinus > Pinus albicaulis. Next base: position 782,980,053 of record CM076576.1, read on the forward strand.
GAGGTGTGATCAATCTTGTGATTCTTTGCGGCATAAAATTGTGGACAGTTTGATCCATTTCTCTGAACCAACGATGGTGTGAAATTTGTGGAAGCTTTTTTTTCAACATGAAAAATACTCTGGTTTTTATATTGTACCAGGACAAGAAACTTCAAGGCCACAAGATTTGCAATTACATTCATTTGCTGAAATATGGAGGTTTCCCTCCATTGTACCATATCAAAAAAGAATATACTTCCCATCCCAAAAATGTTAACAATGCTTTCATCCCATCTGCACGGTTGCTTATTAGCATTTATCTATATTTTACAAAAATCAGGACCAAAGTAACGAAAAAAATAGCACATGACATCAGAAATCCCCTCGCACATTTTTTAGGGGTTAAACCATCCGATCCGATGCAAAAAAATTGTGGAGCTTCTCTAGGCATCATATGAAATTAACCTTCCCCATTGCTCCCAGTCCATTTGAGTTGAATAACTCATAATGCATTTCTCCAAACATTCCATTCAGTCCTCTTTTTGATAGTCGATCAACTACATTGTTTTTCTCCCTGTAGACATGAAAAAAAGAAATGGAGGTGAAAGTCCTCTTTAAAGCATATATTCTTTCCAGCCAGCGAAATAACATACCTAGATTTAATGTAGATTTCTAGTTGATATGGTCAATAAGGATTTTGGAATCCCTCTTCCAAATTTGTGGAAGCTATTTTTAAACTTCCACATACCTTGCAGAAGGTCTGAGAAATCGTTAGATATTTCAATCAATTCATATTCTCCACCGTGGTGAGTCAAAGGTTCAATTTTATATTTCCAAAACCAAGCCAATCCATAAAGTGAATTTATTTATTTTTATAAAGAATATTGTGCCCATATATTATTGGATTCGTACGTGATTAGTTTTTCCATGGTGAAAAGAATTTATGAGGTATAAGGATTTAAATATATATATATATATATATATATATATATTATGGTGAATGTTAAAAATTTCTAAAATGGGAAAATAAAATTTTGGAAACAGGGGTTTGGTAAAAAGGAGACATAAGGACATAAAACAAATTGGTGAAAATTTTGGTTTTCCTTGGTGGAAAATAAGGACTGAAGTTATGTGGTGATTATAATGAGTGGTGTTTTTTTTTCCCTTATATAAAAAGGATTTATCAAGAATTTTTTTTAAGATTTGACCTAATATAATTTAAAGATTGAATATATTTTTTTTTGAAAAAATGTCAATTTTTTTGGTTGAAACTTATTGGAATGAATCTATAAGGTTTGATAGAGGAAGTTATGCAAATTGGAAATTCAAGGTATTAACAATGTTAGAGGGAAATCATTTGTCGCCTATAGTGAGTGGGGCAGATCTCAAACCCAGTGCTGCTGCAACCATTTCAGATTGGGAAAAAAAAGAAATAAAAGCAAAGGTGTTGTTAAGAATGTCTGCTAAGGACAACATCATTCATTGTATTAGTGATTGTAAAGCATCCAAAGAAACATGCAAAAACAATATCACACAAAGAAAATATGCAAAGACAAACCTTGAAAGATTCTATATGTTCCAATGCAAACGCGCGTCTACTCCTTTGGAACAGAATGCCATGTTGTCTAGTGATGATAGATCTAAAGAAGTGAATGGAACTTTATATCGTCAATTGGTGGGAATTTTGAATTACCTCACGACTACCACGTCAGATATAGCATATTTTGTCATCATCCTTAGTTAGTTTATGGCTAAGCCTTGTGAAAGCCATTGGAAAGCAAAAAAAAAAAATCCTTTGATATTTGAAAGGAACACTTTATTTTGGTATTTTGTATACTGATGAATGTGATGTTGAGTTGGCAAGTTTTTCTAATTCAGATTGGGCTAGAAATTGTGATGATAGAAGATCAACCTTTGGATATATATTTAATTTAGGATCAGGGATCGTATCATGGAGCAGCAAGAAACAACCAATTGTTTCTTTTTCATCCACAGAAGTTGATACAAAGCCTTGACCAATGCAACATGTGAAGCTATTTGGTTAAGGAGGATTCTCGAAGATGTTGGAGAAAAATAAAGAGGACCAACAAGAATCAAATGTGACAACCAGAGTTCTATTAAGTTAGCAAATAATCCAGCTTATCATGCCATAACAAAACATATTGAAGTTCAACATCATTTTGTAAGGGAGAAGATACAATCAAATGAGATTCATTTAAAGCTATTGTAATACAAGTGAGAACGTAGTTGAGGTATTTACCAAGCCTCTTGGAAATATGAACTTTGAAATATGTAGATAACAACTATGCAATGTTGAAAATCCATTTATGTGTGCATATATAATGTAATGGTTTATTTTCTGTTTAACCAGTGAGAAAAATACCATAAAAACGGCTTGTTTAAATTTATTTTTTTGGTCAGAGAAAACAAACCAACACGAGTTTTGATATGACACAAATGTGGCAACAAACGGACACAAGTTTTGATATGTCACAGATGTGGCACCCATTCATCTTGTAGACATTTTGTATAGACATCCAAGTTTTTAGATTTTTAATGTAATAATATATGTACACACTTTCTTTTGGCATATTTAATAAAAAAATTATTATCATTATGTTTTTCTAAGATTTAAAAGGGTTAATTATGACAATATAAAACTTCAAACTTATTTAAGATGACCAAGACTATCAAATATGATATTATTAGTATTAAAAATGTGAATAACTTATTTTATTTTCCAGAATTAAAATGAAGATATAATCTCTACTCTAATGTATAAATGTGACTCTTTTAAGAATCCCACATAAAAATTAAAAATATTATTACACGTATTAATTTTACAAATCACAAATTTAGATTTTGAGCATAACAATATAACTACAAAATATTTTCAAAATAATTAGAAGCCCAATATTATGTTATTTATATGAATATTACTAAAAATAATCAAAAACTTAAAAACTGTAATAAATAAAAATAATGTATAAATATAATATTGATTTAAAAATCTCACATAAAAATTAAAGATATTGTTACAAGTATTAATTTTACAAATCATACATTTAGATTTTGAACTCAAAGCATGCTAATAAAACTAGCAATTTATATTGATGTTACTAAAAACAATCAAAATTTTAGAAATTGTAATAAATAAAAATAAATTTTAAAAACGGTAATAAATAAAAAATATTATTTATAGTTGGTTTGTGAGGTAATACTTCAGTAAATTGAATTTCTCATTTAATTTTATATTATTTATTTATTTTTAATATATTTAACTAAAATGTTTTAATTTTAAGAAAATAACAAACATAATAAAAAATACCACAGTGAAAATATTTTCTTTTAATTTTATATTATTTATTTATCTCTAATATATTTAACTAAAATATTTAAACTTTAAGAAAATAACAAATATATAATAAAAAATACAACCAAGTAGAAAGAAAAAAAAGTAGTTAAATAAATAAACACACTAATATATTTAACTAAAATGTTTTAATTTTAAGAAAATAACAAACATAATAAAAAATACCACAGTGAAAATATTTTCTTTTAATTTTATATTATTTATTTATCTCTAATATATTTAACTAAAATATTTAAACTTTAAGAAAATAACAAATATATAATAAAAAATACAACCAAGTAGAAATTAAAAAAATAGTTAAATAAATAAACACACTATATAATCTTCTCTTATATATTTATATTGTTCAAAAAGTAATAAACAAGGGTCAAGTAGTGAAACATGATCTTTTAATAACTTTTACTTTGATATTGTTATCTTCAAACACTTTCCTCTTTCGTGGATTTTAAAGTTATATATAAAACATTATATAACTTTGAGGATTTTAAAGTTATATAACTTTGTGATTGTAATAATTTTTTACATTAAATTTTATATTATTGTATTTATTTTTTAAATGAAATTTTGTATTTTAATTGTTTATATTTTATCATACAAATTTATATGTGAATTGTTTATTTATATTTAATATTTGTAATTGTTTGATTAACAAATTTATAATATTATTATAATTTATATTTCTAATTTATGTTAATATATTTTTTTGTCATAAATTTAATATTATAAGAAATTTAAAATAATATATATGATGATAATGGTTAACATCCATTAAGACCAATCTATATATATACCCTACTTAAATAATAAATAGATTAAAATATGATTTTTAATCAAAATTTATACTTATCACTATTAAATTTTAAAATATAATAATTATAAAACACTTTTATAATACAAATAAAACTAATTATATAAATTGTACTATATTTATTATTTTTATTTACACTTTTTTTTTTTTTTTTAAGTTAGGTGGTACCTTTCTATTTTCTATTTATAAATGCAGGACAGGCTACATTAAAATATTTATACTTTGGCCTCAACCTGCCCGTAGGAAACCAGGTCTGTTGGCCGTCTAAGTGCTTTGAATGCTTGCCAAAATTGAAATTGTCTCTTTATCCTATACAGCGCATTAACTAGCTGTCCTACTACTTCACCATGTTCAAGCAGATAACATAAAATAAGTTCAAGCATATAACATAACATAAGTTGACATACTTCCAAAAAAACTAGATCCTATAGAAACTATCCATCAGAAGAGGAAATTGGGGTTGGATCCTTAGCATGCGATCCAGGCATGTCCACCTGTTGCATCTGTTGAAGCAACTTCTCCATACGTGCCATCCTATCATCCATTCTCTGAATGCGATCAGTTACTTGATATTGGGTAATTTTAATATGCTGCAGGTGGCTTTCAATATTCTCCAGCAAATCTTTAAGGAAATGTTCTGTCTTTGGCTGCACTTTAAATTCTGGAGGATGTGCACTTTGAATTGCTTTAGCTAGAAGGCATTTCACTAACCAGTATGTATGAATGGTTTGGTTGAATAAACTGAGGCGACCTCGGGTATTACCAGGGTCGTGAATGAAATCTAGAATGTCAGCTTCAGCTTCGTTGTCTTCAGGGTCTGTCTGCAGATCTCTTTCCCAGCCACGAATTTGCATTCGGGTTGGAGAGGAATTGCCCAGAATGTAGTTTACTACGAGATTTTCCAAGTGCTCCTGGTTTGTTTTCCTTCCTCGTTTCTTTGGCACCTGTTCCTGCTGTACCTGCTTCCCTTTGGCCGTTTCAGAACGCAGACCACGTTTCCCCATGGTGCCTTGATCCCTATTCAGGAGAACAGACATACAAATAGTAACCAGAGTAATAACTAGAGTACTGTTGGCCCCTCTGTTTCCATTAAGTCCAGTTATAATGTGCAACTGGGAGCAATTGCTAGAGCAATTCCTCCATAAAGCCTTGCGCACAGAGCATGAACAGAAGAGAAATATAAAAACACAGACAATGGAGCCCATAACCTTTAGGATGATGGTAAGTCAGAGAGCGCGACTGAAGATAAGTCTGGAAAGATGGGAGTATGCAGGGGGCGCGGAGGGTAAAACGAAATGAAACCCAGGACTTAGCAGACCCTTTTTAAATTGAAAAACTATAAAATTGAGAAGGCGCAGCAAAGACCAAGTAATGTCGTTTGCATGTCTGCTAAAAAGAAAGAAATGAACACGAGGGTCCCGAAGACAGGGGTAAAACGAACCTAGAATAGCTTGAAGCCGCTTCGCCCACAAAAAGCAGAGGCTGAATCCCAAACAAAGGCCCCGAAAACAGAGCAGGGGTAGACCTATAAAAACAAAACGGCGCTTCTGAAAGAGGGCTTTATTTACACTTTCATATATATAATTAAGGGCCAAATTTTTATTCAAAATAAGAACCATTCCAACTTAAAAAAACAAAAACACAAAATAATTAGACAACGCCAGTTAAAGCATCGAAAGAATTCACTCTTATTAGGATGATAATGAGAAAAGCCCCGTAGCCGCTTCAGGAAGAAAGTATTGTCACTAGGCGCAGTACTTACATAAATGGACACCCATTTAATATTTATTAAATCCTCATAAACCAGTTCCCACGTCATGCCGTGTCTATGGCTCGTGTGGCACGGGAATGATTATTATGAAGTTGTCTTTAGTGCGACTTTTTGGAGTTTTAGGTGCTGGAATCTGGTGAAAATAATTGAGGTAAAATCTTGATTTATGTTATTTAAACTAGTTTTTTGACTGTTTATATAGATTCAGCACCCTAAAAAACCCCTAGGGCACTTTGATTGTGCAAGGTTACCCATTAAACTTCTATTTTCACTAAATTTCTACCTAAATTTAGAGAAATTTGACTGGAAAAAACTACCGTAAAAGCCTTCAAAAAGTCGCATCCGTCAATCCTATTTTTCGATGCAATAATGATAGAAGGTTAAAAAAGATTTTTAAATAAACTATGTACAAAGGAACGGATTTTTTTTTTGAAAATATGTTTAGATAACAAAACATATAATTTCGCTCACAATTAAATTATATAATAATATTTAAAAAATATCACAATCACAAACTTCCCTTGAAATGTTTGGAAAAACATTCACTTTTGCTCTAGACAAATTGTTAAGTAATGTATTAAATGATATTAATGTGTAAGATAATTGTTAATGAAAAATTAAATGAGTTGGAAAAAAAATGGAGTTTAGGTTAATAACTTTATATTGATTTTTTTTTATAGTTTTGATCGAGAATCTGGTCAAATTAGAGATTTAAAATGGGTAATATATGTAGTTTAAACATTTTATATATTTTTATAGACTTTAAATTTATTTAAATTTTAAAATTAATTTAAATAATTAAAAAAATTACAAATGAACAAAAAATCATATTAAAACATTATAAAAAAAAACTAATTTAAAAACCATAAAATAATTTATTCATAATAACCACAATTTTAAAAAAAGCACAACATGTAAAATAATTTATACATAATATATAATGTCATCGAGTAATTCAAACATGTACACTTCAAAATGACATATAGGGAGCTAAAAGAACAAACGAGTGCGAAGTAATTTTCTTTCCATTTCGTAATTCAAAGCTTCAAAACATCGGAACATTTTGCTACCTGTAGGGTGGAGGTTGAAAAATGCTTCAAAATGACTGGCTTGTACGAAAAAACCAATCTATGCACATCTTCTCAATCTATGGAATTACAAATACTCTCCAGCTGCTTTATCTTGTCATCAAACTCGTCGGCCTCGGCATGCTCATTTTGGTCGAGCCACTGGATAGTCCGTTCTAGAGCATCCTCAACCATTCTGACAGTGTTTCTCATGTTGTATGCGTAATTCTCCAGCGAGTTCTTGGCTTCCACTTTCTTCCTGTGCACTGCGTCCTCGGACTTGTATTTCTCAGCATCATGAAACATTTTCTCAATCTCCTCCTTACTAAATCTACCCTGGTCACTTATGATGGTGATCTTGTTCTTCTCATCAGTCGTCGTGTCCATCGTAGATACATTGAGAATACCATCGACATCAATATCAAAACGCACATCGATCCGGGGAACTTTTCTTGGAGCAGCGGGAATGCCACAGAAATCAAATCTGCCCAACAACTTCTTGTCTTGGCTTCCACTTCCCTCACACTCATACACGTAAAACGACAAATTCGTTTGGTTGTCTGAGACCGTAGAACACACTCGCTTCTTGTTGGTGGGGATGAGGGTGTTCCTGGGGATCAGGACTCTCAAACGACCATCTGCAGCGTCAAACACTAGTGAATGAGAAGTTACATCCAGAATAAGCGTATCTCGAATTTTGTCATCACCCTGTCCACTCAAAATAGCAGCCTGCACCGCAGCTCCGTATGCGACGGCCTCATCGGGGTTGATATTCTTGCAGAGTTCCTTGCCATTAAAAAATTCCTGCAATAACGACTGCACTCCGGGAATCCTAGTTGACCCTCCAACCAGAATCACATCATGAATCGAACTCTTGTCTATCTTGGCATCTTGCAGGCATTTTTCAACAAGCTCCATACACTTCCTGAACAAATCCATATTAAATTCTTCGAACATGGCCCGAGTAATGGTGGAATAAAAGTCAATGCCATCAAAGAGAGAATCAATCTCAATGGTGGTCTGGGCAGTTGATGAGAGAGTTATCTTCGCCCTCACGCACGATTTTCTGAGTCTGGCAAGCGCTCTGGCATTGCTGCTAATGTCCTTTTTATACCTCGTCTTAATGTCTCGTATAAAGTAGATAACCAATCTGTCATCAAAATCTTCGCCACCCAAATTGTTATCACCAATTGTGGCCTTCACCTCAAAACGATGGCTTTCAATTGTCATAACAGAAACATTGAAGGTACCTCCACCCAAGTCAAAAATGAGAACATTGATTTTACCAACACTATTAGCCTTCATGTCCAGTCCATATGCAACAGCAGCCGCAGTGGGCTCATTGATAATTCTGATAACATTCAAGCCAGCAATGACACCAGCATCCTTGGTTGCCTGCCTCTGAGAATCGTTGAAACATGGAGGAACACTGATGACAGCCTTCGTCACCGTGGTCCTAAGATAAGCTTCAGCAATCGCTTTCATCTTTGCTAAAACCATGGAAGATATTTCCTCGGCTGCAAAACGTTTCTCCTCCCCTTTGTATGTTACAACGATTATGGGCTTATCAGCAACTCCTGGAATAACCTTGAAAGGCCATAGCCCCACATTGCTCTGAACCAACGGATCAGAGAACTTCCTTCCGATTAACCGCTTTGCATCTGCCATATGTTAACAAAACAACTCAGTTTGAAAATATTGGAGTAGAACAACCGAAAACATATTCAAATCTGACAGAAAGAGGAAGAATGTTAAAATCGTTTAAATAGTAATTGAAGATTGTTGACCATAAACTGTATTGTTGGGATTTCTGGCAACTTGGTTCTCAGCGGACTCTCCGATAAGACATTCTTTATCAGTGAAGGCAACGACGGAGGGAGTGGTTCGATTCCCGTGCTCGTTGGCGATGATCTCTACCCTGCCATTCTGCCACACTCCCACACACGAGTACGTCGTTCCCAGATCGATACCGATCGCCGGCCCTTCGCAATTTCCATTCATCTTCTCACTCGAAATGGCAGAAACAGGCAATTGCCAGAGTGTCAAAAACTTGAAGCTAAGAAAACATAAACGTTCGAATTTTTGACACGCCCCTTACACGTTAAATATCTCGAAAGGTAACTTTAAATATCTAGGCCCATGATCCATCTTTTACCATGGCTGTTTTGAAAGCATTTACTTTCACTATGCCTGTTTTAAGAGCATTTAGGAGAAGGTACCATCACATCGTTTTATTTCACAGTCGGCACACTCGTTCATTTAATGGCATTGATCATTGGACGGACTTTGGGTGTCACTGTATGTCAGTTAACGTCAGATTTTCTTGGACTTCGTGGCATTGTTACTATGATTATTCTGCTCGTACTGACTAATAAGTATATTCACCGTTAATTTCTTCAAGTTACAATAAATATTATATTTTTCTATAATAGTTAAACCATTAATGAAGAAATTATGATCCTGACCAACTTCAAGGAGGACAACTGGCAGACGAGTAACGAATATGCACCCATGGATACGTCAGCCACCACGCATCATCGGGCGTTATCATGGATGGAATTTGAAAGTGAGAAAACTGTGAAATGTAATTGGACTCTATTTTGAAATTTCAACTCTATTTAATTATCAGCATATCTAAAAACTAGATTAGCGGCCACAGTTTCAATCACGGAGTTGTCTACCTAGGCAACGAAAGAGCTCGGACGGCAGTTTTTTGCCGGAATCCGGACAACTAAAATTCAAGAAATCAGGTACTTGCAATGTTTGAAATCCATTTTTGAGGTTGGAAATGGATTCAGCACTACCAAAAAACCTCAGGGCATTCAAAATACTTAAGTTTAACAACTGTAAACATGATTCTGATGAAATCTTTGCCAGACTTTTTAAAAATCTTTGCCGGATTTTGGGCCAAAACGTTGCCTAGAAAGACTAGGGCTTTCAATCACTGTCTAATAAATGTAATAGATTCTATTTTTCTATTTGATATCTGTTAATATAAGTTTTTGTTAAGAGGATGAATTTTGGGTTTTTTTAAATGTGATTAACATTTTGAAAAAAATTTGAACATTTGAATTTTTGCAGATTATATCGTTGAAATTTACCATTTAAATTATTTTTTATTATATGTATATATGGAAAAGCGGGTTATATGGTAATGGTGAAAAGCTTTGTTCTCTCAAATTTATAATGTTTATTGAAATTTTCAAAAATATAATATTAAATTAAATATTTTGAAAATTAAAAATTAATTTTTAAAATTTAAATTATATTTAAAATAACAATATTTAAAATTTTATATATAATTAAGAAAAATAATTTTATATATATATATATATATATACTAGTATCTCAACAATTAATTAAAATTTAAACTATTAATTAATAAATCAAAACTTTCTCTATCAAATCAATTCATTTTTTAAAAGATCTAATTACACTAAAGGTGTTCTCTTTGCTGGGTTTGGCTGGGAAAAAATTCGTCCTTCCTTCCAACTAGAATTTGACAATTTGACACATATAGGTTCACTACTCTTTGTGGTCGTTGATTCGACTTTTATTTCCCACCAGTGGATTTGTTCAGCACGTTGCCACACACTACTCGCTCACCAGGCTCCGTGTTCATTAATTTCCCTCTGCTCCATGGCCAACAAATATGTCATGCGAAAACAAATGCATTCAATTTCTTCACCAACTAAAATGATGGCTAGTTGTTCTCTGCAGGTAGCATTCATTGCACCCAACAATAACGTCTTCAAGAAGGCCCTTTGTCTCACTGTCCAGAGACTGCTTGCAAAGGGATCCTTCCAACCCAGATAGTCCCAATATTCCACGTGGTACGCCAAAAAAATTACAGGCACATCCAAATCCAGCTCTCGCGACGAATCCCCCTGTCCCAATTTTGATATCAACAGATCTATAGCAGGGGAAGTGGTGCAGCCCTGTGAGGTGAACAATTCTACCAGAACAAGTCCCGGTGTTTGGCCTTTGCTTTTGGGCTTCACACCATTGATATCACCAGCCTGTGATGCTCCACCCTCTTCGCTGGTGGGATTGAGATCTAGTCTGTTGGTGGTGTGATCTTTGGCTCCGTTTCCTGCGGTGTCAGACCCTTCTAAAACTCTTGGCTTGTTGCCGAAATATTATTTATGCTATTGTTTTGGCAAAAGAGGAGGTTTTGAATCTTGGTCCCATCTTCGTCCTTTAGTTTAGGGAAAACGAGGCCATCCATTGTCCCATAAGCTTTTTCCATCTGCCAGATTCGCACAGTTAATGGCAGTTGCTTTGAGGCAGCTTTACGCTACTACAACCGGGATTTAGGTACCATCCGGTCCTCGTCTTTCTTTGTATATATTTTTCCCTCCAAACAACAATCCCATGGCTCGATCCCGGGTTTCTGCAATGCCTCCAAAATAATCACCAAGAACTCATGCAGTCACTCGGGCTATTTCAGATCTGAATCTTATAGGAGGAGCTCTTCTAGTGGATTTTTTCAGGCCAATTACATTCGGCATATTAGAAAGATTTGAACTCTGGGTCGTTCACATATGAGATGTGGGTAAGGTAAGCATTTGTCGATCGAGCGAGGAGCATTTGGCTATTTTTGACGCAAACAGAAGTTTTGGATACGCGATCGATCAAAATGATGGTTGACACACCATCGTCGGGGACTATTCAGTACATTAGGACGAGGCGTCAATCTTTGAGCTCCAGCGATAGCATCCCGTTGCATTCTAGGGCCAATGCCCCCCAGTGCAGAGGATGACGACAACAATGGCACAGATTTTGCTCCATAAGTTTGTTCACACATTGCAACTAGTGTTTCATTTTGTATCAATTCAGCAGCATAAAGTGTAGTTAGTTGGAACGTTGTTTTGATATCTTTATGTGACCTCTTTTTCGAACTCGTCAGGGTTGGTTTTATACCGGGATCTTTAAATATATGAATACAACCAAAAAATTGTGTTCTTAATATTCATTTATGTTGTAACACAATGCCCACTAGACCATTTGCATTTCATTTTATTACCCATTATCTGTCGATTAACACATTTTATTATGCAATTGCTAACCTCGATAGTTCTGAGTTATAATACTTATCTGCATAAATTTTACCTGAATTAACATTAAGACATACAGTTTAGCTGAAAGTCAACTCTGTAATGTTATAATTGATATTCTTCTTTTGGTTGCCGAGGGTTATGATTTTAATTAACAGGTCTGAATGTTTTTAAGTGTAAGTGCAAGCCTTTTGAGGTCAGTGTAATGACTGTTGTGCCCGTGAACCTTTGAGGCAGGAGTCACCACAAGCCCCATCAGCATTAACGCAACCCACTTTTAACAACATGTTCATGGGAAAGACATGCCGAGGCCAGATAGTAAGAGTTTGATTCGAACTTGGCAAACACTCGGATAATGCAAAAATGTAAAATAGATATTGTCATTTCATTTGGGAAAAGCTTGGACCCTGTATAAAGTTTAACTAACTCGCGTGTACTTGTGAGTCAAATTTGCAGTTGGCAAGTCAGTCCTGTTGGTGGCATTGGTGACTCGTCACGAAGTTAACTTAGCCCGTTTTGTGGGCCAAGCCAGATTTGGTTCACGGGCCAAGCTTAGGGCACTATGGCCACTGGAGTTTGAACCTGGGTCTTTAGTGGTTTTTATCACTAGATTACAGTTTGATGGACATAGAGTCTCCGACCAAAGTAGCAGGATTTGACTGTATTGGTGTTCATTGTATGAAAATTCGGTAGTCGTACAAATTTGGTGAATTTTCTAAAGTGCGAACATGGTATGATCAATGTAGTTCTTTATTGTCTTTGTATACCTCATGTCTTTGATACCCAGTTGACCTGACCTATAAACCCCACAAAAAACCTGAAAACCCTGCAAATATTAAGCAAAAAAATAAAAAAGATCTATGAATATAAACTAAATAGTGAAATTTTGAAGAAACGAATTATTTTTCTTATTTAATTTGTTCCTGAGGTTGAAATTCCTCCAAAATTTGGAACAAAATTCATATTTTTCGTATCTATACTTCCCTATTGGGGTTTGTATAAGATTTTTTTGTCACATATTTTGTCCATATTGGATCGTGTTTGGATTCAAATCTTGCTATGATGCCTTTGGCCGATAGAATTTGACTTGGCAAAAGATCAATATTTTATCTTTGGGTGAATATTTTTGTGTTTGTTTTAGTTTTTATAACTTTTCATTCTCAATTCTGACCTTGCCAAACCATTTTAAAAATCGAGTCTGGCTACTTTGCTTCAAGCTATGATAGAGCTGTGTTATTTTTTTGATCAACAGTTGTCATTGATGTCAACCCAAGCAGCACCAGGGGCTACCCCAATATTGAATGGGAATTTTTACCTACCAAATTAATATATTTTGGGTCAAGAATTATTTTTATGGTTTCTACTTGTCAAAATGTTTCCGTTGATATATGGCACGCCACATAATTCTTCACGGTTTGAGAGATATTCATGTTTGAAGTTTGTACCCCTAGTTAGTGGGCTAAAACCCCATGGGGTTGTGGAATGGGTCATTGAAAATTCATAATTAATCTTTTTTAAGCTCCTAAAATCCCTCCCACGTTCACTTGTTGAAGCCCCTCTCAACCTAAGAATTTATATAAATTGTGATCCTCATATCCTCCTTATGTAGGGATTTCGCTATCTGAAACAGGTCATCATGGAATTTTCACTCCAAATTTTTTTATACGAAGTTTTAGAAGCTGAAATTTTTATGAGGCGAAGCCAAAATCCTGAGGAAACTCTTGTAAAAATTTCAGATCAAGGTGCGCAAAATTTTTAGAGATATGATTTATGGAAGTCAGTGTTTTTGCAGGCTCCTAAAATTCATCCCAAAGAAGTGACCTTGGGAAAATTGTCATAACTCTCTCTCTGGGTATCAGATTGGAATTCTGTAAAAACTGGAAGATATTGCATGGACTGTAGTTTTCTCTATATCAATTTCAGAGCCGAATGAAGAAACTGTGACACGTGGCATGTCGTACAAGTTCGCTCTACTGAAACAATCTATAATTAGGGCATTGTGAGAGATTGGGCATAACTCTCCCTTGAAGAATCCAAATTGGGTCAAACCTGTGGAATTGGAAATACGACTCAGAGGAATACTACAAAACCAAAATCACATATTTGTGATCTGAAATAACAGAGATACACCAAATTCAATATCGAGCTCCTAGAAGGCAAGAAAAAACTAGATCATGTGTTGTCAAGGGCTACAAAGGACCAGAATTTCTAGTGCAGAAAATCAAAGCAAGGTGCAACAGAGGGTAGCATGACAAGAGCAGCAACCAAGGTGAAAAACAACAGCAATAATTTCATCACATGAAGTCTTCAAGTGGGCAACACCGCATACAGTCACTGTAAAGGTATCATTGTACTAACTCATTGTAAATACATTATTGTAAAAATTGTACTAGTGTCTATCTGCCAAGAGTTGAAGAGGCGGTGTTGGGAGGTCTAGGATCATCATTAGGTGGTTGTGTCATAGTTGGGGTTATGGTCTAGCATGTCTTCTTATTCTAGATCATTCTATATCATTGTAAAGTGGACCATTTTCCCTGGTACATGAGTCCATTCTTCTTTTATTCTTCTATAGGGTGGTAGGGTGGTGGTAGGGTGAGTTGTAGCTCATTAGGTGTTGGGGCATCCATTCAGTTGACTACTGAAGAATCTTGGGCGTTGGAGCATCCATCCAGTGGGAGCTAGAGAAGAATGCTTTTATAGATTCTAGGAAGTTAGAGCTTTATTTTCAATTGGAGTTGAATATTAAAGAATTATTAGAAAAACATTAGGTGATTTTTATCCCGTAGTGGATTTCCACCTTAAAAACTGTGTGCATTTGTGTTCCTTTTGTTTACTGCTATCATTGTACAAACACTGATAATAATTGAAGATTAACTAATGCTCTAATTGAAATGAATATTGATTCACCCCTCACCCCTCCCCCCCCCCCCTCTCATTATTTCCAACAATTTTTTTCTTGTTAATGCTTCAAATGGTAATTGGAAATATGTCTGCTGAAATTTGTGGAGTCAGTGCTTGGTTTCACCTGTTAAGGGTTTGGTTTGTGAAAATTATATTGCTTGAAACTTAAATTCATGTAATGCACGAGTAATGATCGTTGATAAGGTTTCTTTTCTGAACCAACTTGGGGTGTCAAATTTGTATTTGTGTATTCTAATCAACCAGCTACCATTTCTTAGTTTCTTGTTGATTATTACTATGCATGCAATGGTCCCTAGCGATTACTGCCATTTAAAGATGTATACAACTTTGCAATCAGTTTAATTCATGCAATGCACCTCTATAAGGTTTCTTTTCTGAATTATCTTATGGCATCAATTTTGTGAACCTGTGTATATTAACCAACCAGAGGCAGCAGGTTATTAGTTTGATACTCGTTTACTTTTTACTATGCATGCAGTGGTCCGTAGCCATCATTTCCATTTAAAGATGTATGCAGTTTTACAATTGGTTTTTGATTATTTCTATCATTTGTGAAAACTGAATTTTATATTACAGAATGACCAAAAATACATCGATATTTTGCTCACCTGCACAGCTTCGACTAGATTGTTTCCCATGTAAATAACATATTTGCCATGTTTTATAAAATGAATGAGTTAGACTAGAGTAGGAAAACTGGTATCTAAGGTTTTCATAGTCAGGTAGTTGTAGCCATTTATATTGATTGATTGCACAATCCATATTTGGATTTTATTCACATTAATTATGCAGTCTGAATCTTCTATAAAACCATGACAATAACCCCGAGCTTAACATGAATTGTGCCTAATCGTGGATTTTTCTTTTCCACTACTTAAACAAGTTATTATCTTCGTAAGAAAGAGGAAAATAAAAGAATTGCTGCCATATAAACCTCACTTAAGAAAATTCTTGTGATCACAAGAGTCAAGCAACCTATCAAGAGTTTTCATTTCGAGAGCAAACACAAAATAGGAGTGAAATAGACTAAAGGCACAACTGACGTTGGACTTGAAGAAGATGGACAGTTTGGCAGTAGTGAACCTCAACTGATTGCATTCATATTCCTCCCTTCTATGAGTGAACTAAGAATAAGTTTATCAGATCACATATTTCGAATAAGAAA
Organism: Pinus albicaulis; assembly: GCA_034641835.2. Classification (NCBI taxonomy): domain Eukaryota; kingdom Viridiplantae; phylum Streptophyta; class Pinopsida; order Pinales; family Pinaceae; genus Pinus; species Pinus albicaulis. The sequence goes on from CM076576.1 coordinate 782,996,195, forward strand.
TTCTCCAGTTTTGTATTAAAAATAATTATAACATTGTTCTGTATTGTCTTTAGCAATTACGATATTTGCTTAGGGTGTCTATTTTAGGCGGTGTTTTTATTACAACAGGGTTGTTACGTTGAACAGATTGTAATTACACAGTTGCATCACTCATGAGTTGTATTAGTTTCACTGATATGGCATTGTTACAATGTTATGAACTCGTCTATCTGGTTTGTCTGCCACTGTTATGGAAAGAATTCTTAGGCAATTAGCCAGAATATATCCTACATTTTCCAATGAGTAGGTTTGGTTGGGTATCTGCATTGTTTACCCGCATTTTGAAAGTCATGCCCAGATTTTTAGTTTGTATAAGTACCATATTTATATATTTATATTTATATTTCCATCATTCGTTTAAGTAGTTATACACATTAGGCATTTAATACAATTTTCCTAGATCAATTCTCTGTGTATATTGGTTTATTCTTGTTCCATTAAAACATGGATATGCGTATGAGATTCTATATGTATGGTCACAACTGTTTGTTATTCAGTGGTTTTATCCGTCTTACTTCCTAAAATTTTACTCACAGACATGTAGGGGTTCTAATTTTGATCAGCAAATGTTTTACTTTTATCATTATTAATTATAACACAAAATTACTTTGGCTACTCAAGCCGAGAGTTTCAATTTCCTTATTGGAATAAGACACCTAGTAAAAGTGATAAATAATAACTACTTAGTAAGATAAACTTTGAGGGAGTTACATATACTCTCGTTTTACTTGCTTTGCGCATTTAGATATGAGAAACCTACTACCAGATGGCAACCGAGCACTCTCGCTTTCCAACTTTCTATTCAATTGCTCTCATCAATACAGAAATGAGAATTGGTACATCAACCAAAGAGGGAGAAATTATTATAAACTCCAGGGTGTCTCCAGCTTCAGTTTGGGAGTACTACTAGGGCTTCACAGGCAAGCAAAATGGATCTACTGATCAACGGCCAAACCACGTGTAATTCAGTTGAGAAGCAGAGCAATGAAGATTCGAACCTCGACATGTCAATTTCCGATGCGATCAGAGACAAGCTGCGGCTTATGAGAGACATAATTGAGAAGGAAGATCCTGCCTCCAAGGTTGGTAATTGGGTTTTGTTGATTTATCAAATTATTTTTGAAATTCAAGTGAACACACATTCTTCTTCTGTTGGTAAAATTTATGTTCAGTGCAGGAAATGTATCATATAATGTTGAAGTTTTGCTTCAATTGGTCTTATGCCATGCTAGTCTTGATTAAATAGAAAACTGTATGAAATTTTCTTCTACTGACACCAATTTTCTAGCACACTTGGCTTTCTGTTATTTGCACCCCGTTCGGATGGGTTAGGCCCTTGGATTTTATAGGGATTCCATTAGGATGGGGTAGAACACAATGAGACAAAAAGACTCTTTTAAAACAAAAATTGACTAGATTATAATCAATTTAACAAAAAGTGAATATGGCTATTTAGGGAATTTATATGTTTTTGTATATATGTCATTGTTTTTAGAAGAGCTCGCACAAAATCTAGGTAAGAAATATTTCTGAGTTTTCCTTCCAATCACAAATTTGACTAAACTTACCACAACAGAAATGCCCTTAACAATGGTGAGATCATTACTTGCAATCTTTGTCAAATTGTTCAACATGATTTTGATCTGAGCTTTCACTTGATCGTTTGGCACCATGGTTGGAAATCTGCCATACCTTTGGTGTATCTTTGCACCTTTTGGGGCAATTGCTAGTTATTTCTTTTATGTGGTAATTAATGTGTTGGGCCCAATTTGTGTGGTGTTATGTTAATCGCGTGAGACATAGTCTCAATATGTGTTATCATTTTGAAAGTTACTTCGTCCCTATCACGTTTTTCATTTTTCTTCACTGTAACATGAAATCTTTGATTTTAGTGAATTAATATTAAGAAATTTTGTTTTTTCAAATTTTTATATTAAAATGATTTTAATAAAAGAAAATTAATGATATATAAAAAAATAAATTTTATTTTATTTTATTTTTTTCTAATTTTATTTATTTAAAAATTTAATTAATCTGTTTATCACATCTATATATTTAATCTACCTTGCAATTCATTATCTTCATTTTTAATATCCTCCCTAAAAAATCATTTTGGATTCTATTTTTCCCAAGGACTCATATTCACACATTATACATTCTCTTTCCCTCATTGCAGATCTCTAGATTTTATTTATATAGTACGTAATGTTTTAAATTATTTTAAAAAAATCAAATGTATTTATTAAAAATGTAATTTAATTTTTTTTTTTAAATAATAAAATAAAAAAATATTTCGATTTAATTTTATAATAATTTTATGAAAACATTTTTATATAAAATTTTAATATTACATTAATTTAAATTTATATTAAAATATATTTAATTCAGTATTTTATATATTTATATATATATATATTACTTTTTGCATAAGAGACAAGTACTAAGGAGTAACTCTCCATATTATACTTGTTAAATTTTAGAAAAAGATAAGAAATATATCCAATAGAAGAAAAGAAGAAGAAGAAAAAAAAATCTAACAATTAAATTACATTTCTTGAAAATTCTTTTTGTATATGGAGTGTACTTAGTGCATAATCATAGTGACCTAAGGTTTCAATTTCAAAACCAACAAACTTATCAAATTAGACAGTTTCCACAATTAGAACTAGCCTTTTGACAATTTAAATAAAGAAATTAACCAATATGAAAGATTTATAATCCTATAATATAGACAAATCATTTAGTGATAGACGATTTACTTGTCAAATCCCATCCATGTAAGTGAGGGATGGTATGAACATGCTTTAGAGCATCATGATTATATTCTAAGCGCTTTTGAGGGAGCCTCATCCACTCCATGTGTGTAGCTCACTATCCTGCAAGCCAATGCTTAACACCAAACTCTCAAATGCTAGGTTAGCATGAAACTCTCAAAGGTTAGTTTAACGAGTATGAGATATTTTATCCATGTAATATGGACAAATCTCCCCTTGACATACAATCTACATGTCAAATTTTAAGCTTGGTAGTGAGGGTGGTATGAACATGCTTTTCAGTACCAAGATTATACTATAAAAAAATTTGAGGGAGCCTCCTCTATTTTTATGTGTGTAGGTGGCTATAACCTTTAGACTAGTGCTAATACCTAGCCTAGTGTCAACCACCTTAAAGAACATGCTTTATAGTATTATGACTATACTCTAAGAACTTTTGAGGGAGCCTCATCCATCTCTATGTGTATAGGCCACTATAAGCCCTACGGTAGTGCTAACAACCCGCAAGGGGAAGCTTCATAGGAAACTTATGACTTAGCAAGGGCCTAGACATCCAAAGACACATCAAGAAGAAGAGAACACTTTGTCCCTCAAATCAAGGAGCTATAAAAATTTGACAATATGTTAACTCTTTCTCTTTCATTAGTATTTCCCAACCCTAAGGTGAGATAAAATCATAATTCTTTATTTATATATATATTTTTAATTATAGATTTGTTTTTATTAGTATCTCTTGTAATTATTAAAATAAATTTAAAAATTCAAATAAATATAACAATTTGTCAATCCATTTGATGGAGTAGAATTATTGGTTAAATTTTATTTACTTTCAAGGAACATATTTCTATGTCCACATATCAGGTTTCATATCACCTCCTCAATATCTAGGTGGATTCGATGATAAAAAATGCACTAAAGAAACTTATCTTTAGGGTGAATGCCACCTTTGAGAAATAAAATGCTTTTTAATACATATTCATATGCGACTGGTTCAACTACAAGTTGGTCTGATTTACTCCACCCAATGAATTGATGGAAAACTCTATGAAAGTGAATAAATACCGTACGAAAGTGAACTCGTTGCGAAGGCATGACAAATATATAATTTTTCCCTTTATGTTATCCTTAGTAAGTTGTTTGGGTACTCTTTGAGGCTTAATAGATTTTTTCATGGTTCTCTGTAGAGAGATCACAATGTATCCAAAAAATTTTGTGATGCAGTAGGGGCGGTGGTGGTTGTAGTCCACAAAGATAATGCAGGGCCTGACTATTTTCCTAGGAATCTATTACGACATATTTCAATGTGGTGCTTCCTGAGACCCGATGAGAAATCAAAAAATTGGAGACTGGGGTGAGTGTCGAGGAGTAATCTTGTTCTGACTGTGAGATATTAGAGGAGGTTTCTTGTTGGGTTCTTGACCCTGGTCACATAGGGGGACGAAGAAAGAAATACCTCAACTCAGTTACATTAAGCTAGCAGATGAAGACTATGCTTGGTTTGGTACTAAAAGATAAATAAGTGGAGATGTACAATGTGTTTGCTTCATTGAAATTTATTAAAAGCCTCGTTGAAGAACCAACACTTTTCTATGGATAGGCTCGATGTATGCATGGCGTATTAAGAAGGGCATATTCAATGTGATTAATATTGATGCACCTCTTGGTTCAAATGCAAGGGACCCAACTCCCATTTCTTTTGTAGACCCTTAATGGACATTTAGTCTAATAGAATATTTGGACTCTTCCCATGTTTTGTAATGTCTATCTAGAATTTCAAGTTCTATTTTTTAGGTTTCTATGAAAATAGTAGTTGGTGGATCCTCCTCATTTCGTTGGAGGAAGAGAGAATCCCCTTATATAACTAGATGTAACAACAATATTCTTTGTCTTTGAATACACTATGATGCAATATTTTTTTTAAATATATATATATATATATATGACATTAATTGATATAATTTGAAGTTATAGCATATTGTTCCTTCTTACTTAATCTTGTGTTTCAAGCATGTAGATATCAATAAATAATGTTGTGGCTTGAACCATGAATTATGGTTCTCGAGTGTGAAGTTATTTTTGGTTGTTTGATTAAATTTGAATCATAGATAAATGTCACATTGAATCATTTAGCAACTACAACATCCTATCGCAACAATAAAGTAATTGTCATAAATTTAATTGTTCAACTTACTTGTAAGATTTAAAACATGACAATACTATCATAAAAGATAAAATAGAACCATGAATTATGGTTGTCAAGTATGAAGTTCTTTTTGGTTGTTTGATTAAATTCGAATCATAAATAAATGTCGAATTGAATCATCTAGCAACTACAACATCCTATCGTAACAAAAAGTAATTGTCATAAATTTAATTATTCAACTTACTTGTAAGATTTAAAACATAATAATACTATCATAAAAGAGAAATTTATTTATTTGTTAATTTTGAAAAAAACTTTTACCTCTTTTCATAACTAAAATATAGTTATATTTTTAAAATAAAAATTATACTAAGAAGCAACCACCACTTTTCGATTTTCTCTTTTGCCTATACAAGTTGCACCAAAGATGCTTCCCTTATCCCTTCATAAAAATTATACTAAGAAGCAACCATCACTTTTCGATTTTCTCTTTTACCTATACATGTTGCTCCAAAGATACTTCCCTTATCACTTCATTTATATTGTAAGATCTAGTAACACCTAATTGTACATACATATATAAATCTACTCTTTTTTTACTTGTATAATATGTACATGTTTTAACAATTAACCAAACAAATTATAGCTAAACTATGAATATATGTTTCCCCACACATGACTTACTAAGGACATCATATGTATTGACTCTTCGACATACTCTTCATAATGTATGGTGAATGTTTATGTTTAATTATCAAGCTTCCATGATGATTTTTATATATTCATACAGGGCACGTATGTTTTATGTAAAGAGTTATTTTCCTTGTTCGTTGTTCGTCTTGTTATCAAGGTTATAGTGACCCGTATGTACACCACAATCCAACTCTGTGACAGCTCAACACATTTCACATGGTAATTAACATGTGGTGGAGCAGTCCAATCTCCTACGTGCCATTGGCACGCATTGCCAAATCCAACGCTCTGGATTGTGTTTTGGAAAAGGACGACTTAGTTTTCTCGGAAAAGGGGTTAGGGTTTCTATTGTTCTCTAGTGCAATTCCAAGAGGTAAAAGTGGTTTCTATCTTCCACTAGAATTTTACTAATTTTTTTTTTTCATCGAAAGACTTCGGTTTCACACTATTTTTTCCACTACTTCGAGGATTATAGTCTTCAACGAGAGCGAGGGTTTTTAGATATTTTCTCTTATTTATTTCAATAAGAAAGTGACAACTCTTAAACCTTTAGATTATGCCACGTTTTATCGGAGGATTTGTTAAAGGACGTTCCAGGTAAAGTTTGTGAAAGAACCGTGAAGCTCTAGTTTCATTGAATGATATAATTTCCTCTCCATTCGTGTAAGGTTGCAATGGAAAAAGGGCCCCGTAATTTAGCTACTTTAAGTTATTATGAAAAATTTTAAGGATGGAAAATTATCTTTAAGTTTAAAAATATTTGCTAATATCACTAACTTTTAATATGTAAATTATTAAATGATTATTGATGTATTTGTCAAATTATTCAAATTTATAATGATTTTATAAATATTTTCTATATAATGTTGGTGAATTTTAATGTAAAATAATTTTATATTGTAAAATATGCAGAAATTATTTTTATAAAAAATGAAAATTAGCAAATCTTTTTTTTTTTTTAAACATAGAAAATTAACCCACATACAAATATTAACTCCTAAAATTTCCCATATTAAATACTCTATTCCTTTTTCTTAATTATACACATATTATATTACCATGAATAACTACTAATCATGTATACAAATTAAACATTGAACATTGAACATGTAGGTATGTTGGCTCCATCACAGTTGGAATGGATCTCGCTATTGGATTCTACCTTATTTTTCGAAGCGTTTGTGTTTAGTTTCAGGTTCTAAATATATCTCTCTTCCTTCGAGGTTAATTATGATGACTAAATGACACCCCCAATGGCATGGCTAGAATAGTGTTGGAATTAATGCTTACATCTTATATTTGAGATGTTAGTTTGTGATGGTTGAGAAATTCTCTCAACCTCTCTTTCGAACTTAGGAATGAGTTAGATCTGGAAAACTCTATTTAATAGATTAATCTGAATGTAATCTCTGTGTGTGTGTATTGTCACATACACCTTCTTGTGAATATATGAATGGTTTTAGTTAGTTTTATCATGGTATCAGAGCATTGTCGTTGAACATAAATGTATTCTTTGATTTCGCTGCCAAACTTGATATGAGCCAGAGCAAATCGGATTGCAAGCATTTAAAGATGTTGAATGAGTCTCTACCAGAATTGTTGAAGATAGCTTATTATGGATCGTCAGAGTTTCTCAGCACTGCAGAGCAACATATATTTGACTACCTTAAGTCAAATACGTCACCAGCTATTAAAGTTGCGTGTAGAGATGCCATTTTGAAGCGGTTTAAGGAAGATGTGGAATCTATTAAGGAGTCTAAATGTGATGATATGTGTATGGAAGCGGCTTGTTCTGACTTGTCTTGGCTACTGGGCATCATTCGGCGTTGCGATGCAATATTGTTCGGAACAGTGGTCAAAGAGTTCTATGAAGATCCCAATCTTCGCGATTTAGTATCTGTTAGAGCAGTACAATATTATTGTGCTGCAAAAGACATGCTTATCATTTTAATTAATCACATTTTGTAGGCGATGGGAAATGGAGAGATAATTACTCCAATGTCATTCGGTGTTGATTTTCTTACCAAGTGGACTGATACAATGGACCTGATCATGTTCATGTTTTTTGTTTGGAGTGGAGTCGCTTAAGAAAGATCCCCGGTTGTAGCTAAAGATTAATGACACTGATGGCATAAGTGGCACAAACACTTGCAACAATATTAAAGCTCTTTGCGAGTGGCTGAGTTCTATGGTTGAATCTGGTGTGTTGAAATCTTTATGGTTTAGTAGTATTATAAATTGTTTGTAAATTAAGTGAGAATGAATTTTCAAACTTAGATAAAAAGTTTATGATGTAATAGCTGAATCTAGATACATTCAGTATTTAGACGACCTTTCTAGATAACTGGCGAGTAAAACAGTTAGCACCCATGTATTTCGGTGGATGGGAGCTCGTCCATAGAATGACTAGGAGTTCAGAGTTGTAAACATGTAATCAATTTTGTTTGAAGAGATCAAGTGGTAGTAAGGCTTAACATGGATGGTTGTCGAGATATTATGGAAGTTGTGGATCTAGGGAATGATCCCTCATTGGTCGTAAACATGGAGTGGTCTCCTAATGAGGTTATGCAACAAGCTGGGATGTTGTCCGGTAATTGACTTCGGGAGGTCCTTGATTCGGGAGTTCAGGAGTCGAACTCGAGAATCCAACTTGCTGACTACACCTTTACTGATAAGCTAAATAATGATTGTGTTTTCAATAAATTTATGTAATATAAGCATTAAGAGGGGATGTTGGAATTAATGCTTACATCCTATATTTGAGATGTTAGTTTGTGATGGTTGAGAAATTCTCTCAACCTCTCCTTCTAACTTAGAAATGAGTTAGATCTGGAAAACTCTATTTAGTAGAGTAACCTGAATGTAATTTGTGTGTGTGTGTATTGTCACATACACCTTCTTGTGAATATATGAATGCTTTTAGTTAGTTTTATCAACTACTACACTCTGAATACGCTTCTTGCTTTCGCGTTAGACCTGTTCACAACATTAAGATTAGAAATTTGTCGAGAACAGTGACAGTCATGTCCTCTCATGTCCTGTCCTGTCGAGAACAGTGACAGTGACAGTCATGTCCTTCCTTGCTTATGTAACTTGGGGTTTGATTAATATTTTACTATGAGAAGTATGACCTCTCATGGCCGCTTACATGAGAGTCCTTTTATGTTTATGGTACATATTATTGTATAAAAAAAATTTAAAGTTTGAAGTCTTCCGACCTTTGCAGTTTTAACAATAAGGGATTATTGCTTAACTAAAATTTGGATATATATATATATATATTCGTGAAATGTCATAAAGTTTCAATCTATATTTATTACAAGCACTCTGCCTCGAACTTTGTCTTCGAAGACTAAACTCTAAACCCTAAACTCTAAACCCTTACGGGTCTTTACTTGTTACAACACCTTTTATATAAGGTTGTTATTACAATTGTTAATTAATCCTTGGGTAACTATATATATAAAACACCTTATTTATGAATAGGTCGAAGAGTAAATCCTCTTGTTTGGTTTTTTTGGGGTGTACAGAACAATATTTTGTTCTTGATAAATATTGATTCAACTACTTTTTTTTCCGTACTTCTTTACTTTGTACATGCTTCCTTTCAGTTATGTAATATCTATATTTTTCAAGAATGTAATAGTCTGTGTAATATTTTTGTATTGGTCATATTTAAAAGTTTATGGTATAAATAAACATATGAAACTTATATATATATATATATATATATATATATATACAGTTCATATGAAATTGTGGTTACCTGTAATGGGAAATCACTTCTAGTTCTTTGCGTCTTAACCCACTTTGTAATGGGAAATCACTACCAGTTCTTTGCATCTTATCCCACTCGTGCCTAATACCGACTCTACGAAACCTTGAGGAAGGTCATTTTCTCTTAGGATTTCATGAGTCCAACTTGGGGCGAATAAAACCCACAATTTGACCTTATTATAATAGTAATTATTAAATGTACCTGAACCATTCCTTCCATAATAAAAAAACGTTTTATTTAGAGACATCTCTTCAATAATTCAGGTTGAGGTTTAATTCATGTTATTTGTTCTTGACTTGTTCCTAACACAACAATATTTCTATGTTCAAAGACCATTCTAAATTTTACCTTCACATGTAGACATAAGATTCTTAATTTAAACTCTATTTATTTGTCATATATGTTTGCAATCATAGAGTTAGTTTAGAGTTAGTTTAGAAAATACATTTATGTAGCTATTAATTAATTCTAAAACTTGTAATTAATATCCCATTCACAACATAACCATGATTCACATAGTTTACACAAGTACTTGAAAGACAAAATAATTGTCTTTTTCCTTCAGAAATAAGCTAGAGGCTTCCATGTTCCTTCCAGCTTCGTACTAACTTGTTCAGACAATTCCCCTCGAGCTCTTCCTCTAATTTTCAGGTAAAACTCGGAACATTCTTGGATTTTTTATAGAATTTTGGCTTCTGTGATCCATCGTAAAATTATGTAGAATTATTTCGGTAATGATCACATTCAAATGAACATTGTCGACGCATTTCGAGGAATTTGTTTGCCTCCACAACCCTATGCATCATCCTACAAACCCTTTCCTAGGTTACGAGTCTTTATCTCCCACTAGTAATCATTATCTAGATATTGTATTTATCTCACATTATATCTTGTTCAAATCCCACCCTAGGGTATTTCTCTCCAACCCTATAATTTTCAAAGGTGGTCTGTAATTTCTATCTCTGCTATTGTTTTTTCCCTTTTCTAGAACACTTAAGTTCAAAAAAGAAAAGACAAAAGGAAGATTATTTTTCTTTTCATCCTTTTTATTTTCCTACCTCTTTAGCCATAATTAAATTCAACTATTTTCCCCTAACAGTTAGTGGTTAATCTCTTCACATCTTAGCAATGGTGTTGCACCCCCTCACAAATGAACTAACAAGTACAAAAATAAAATGAAGTAACAATAAGTTCATACCCAACTATAGCCAAAATTATACATGGTATTATTGAGGCGGTTATACATATCACCAAAAACCCCAACTATTGTAGGCAGCATACATACAATATATCCATGGGACAGTTATACAATTGACATTTCGTTTTGGAAAGTAGTAATAAGACTATGAACTTATTGTTCAATAAAATTATTAATGGACTTATTAGTCCCTGCCTGGACTATAGCGATCGATAGATCGTTGAATTTAAATTAGTTATTGTGTTGACCGAACTTTTGCCCACGCTAATCTTGTTTATCCAAACTTTTTAAATATATATTTTCAACATTAAAATTTTTATGTTAAAGTTTTTTCTGGGAGAAAGTAGACTTCTTATTGTCGGCTTATCTCCAAAGATATGTTTCTTGTTGATCCAAACTTTTTTTATCCAAAGTTTCTAATTTCGGCAATCGTTTTAACTTTTTTATCCAAAGTTTCTAATTTTATCGTTTGTTAGTCTCTGCCTGGTTTTCTTGTTTTATCCAATGTCTCCGCCTGGTCTTTTGATTTGTTTTATCCAATGTCTCTACCTGGTCTTTTGATTTTTCTGCATGTGATTTTTCTGTAGGTGGTGGTGTTGTATGCAGTTGATTTTTCTACAGGGGGTGGTGTTATATGCAGCTGTTGTGTTGTCATCATTCACTATCACTATGAACCATGAATCTACCATGAACCGTGAATCCGTTGCCATGAACAGTGAATCTACCATGAACCGTTAACATGAATCTGAAATGTAAGCATGCTCCTTTATATTTTCTGAAGGTCGAATCTTTAATGTAAGCACGCTCCTTTATATTTTTTGAAGGTCGAATCTGTAATGTAAGCATGCTCCTTTATATTTTCTGAAGGTTGAATCTGTAATTTATTTTCTGCATCTTATGAAGGTCGAGTCTGAAATGTAAACATTGTTGCCATTTTCCCAAACCCTAGCAGGGTTTGATGAAATGAGCCGGTCATTGGTATTTCGCTGAACCAAAGCTAGCATGAGTAGATTAAGCAGTTGATTCTATTAAAGATACAGGGCCTGTTGATGACCTTGAACGAGAAGCATAAGTAGCATGAGCATAGGTTACCACAGGGTTTGTGATCTAGGTGTGTGACACAAGGGATTCACTAAGGGAGCAATATTATACCACGTGGGTTCATATTGGGGGATATATTTTGAGGGGAAAATGGCATAATATATTGGGGGATATATAGGGGGTAAAGGGTTTTAATATTGGAAAGTGTAAAAAATGGAGCTCAAATTTAATGAAAAAATATCAAGGGGTATGAAAAATGTTAATGAAAAAATACATACCTACAATATCTAGTGAAAGTAGGGGTTTTTTAAATTGGGAGGTAGTATTGGGTTCGTATTGGTAGGGGGTTAAATAATGTGATTTTTAGAGGTATTTTCCAATATGTAGTCAAATTAAGGGTATTATTTAATATGCCATGAACGCACGCGATATGTCATAGGTTCATTGAGTGAAGCCCCTGTGGTGTGTGACTACAGCGGTGGCGTAGAGAGGAGATGATAGCTTAACCAGTGTTTACGTTGAACCCCATTAGATGAATGGGTCGAGAAGCAATACAACACAACCTATTGAATGAACGGATCTATTTTTTCCACACCTTCCTTATCGATGGTCGCCTCCCGTTCCTGCTGTGTAAACTCAGTAGTGATCTTTGCGTCTGGTCTGGTTTAATACTAGAAAACTCAACATGTGCTCTCAGAGGGTGGTTGGGCACATTCAGAGTAACGTTAGGGTTTGATGTTTTCTTGGTGATATGACTTGAGGCATTATGCTTTGCAATCGCTTCATCGTCTTCGAAAAGGCTACCTCTTCTCTTATCGCCAATGTTATATTTTCATGGCCAAAGCCTTGCTAGCTCAGGGGTTACCTTTAAGGACCCGGTCTAAGGCTAACTTTCCCTTCGTGCGCTACCTACGGTCTAGCTTTCCTTTCAATCAAATAAATAAATGAATCGAAGAGGCAATACCAGTATCCCTCCTTCCTATCATTAGGCTCACCGACCAACCCAACAAGGAAGGTAAGATCGGTCAACCCGGTCCACCGTGGTTTTTAGAAAGATGCTAGGGAAGTTGGAGTAGGTAATGGAAAATCCCATCGATTCCATCAAGTCGAGCTATTAGATCCAAGTTTACCCCAGCTAGGGATTTAGGCTTAGGAGCATCATCTTTATCAGGTGGTGGATCAATTTCTCTTTTTTCATTGCCTGCTACGATCCGTGCATAGGTCAATATATATCTTTTACCCTGTCTAGCCTGCTGCCATCCCGCAATGAGATGAAATCATTCCATTAAATGATGATCCTCCTTGTATTTTCTATCATGTCTTTCCAGGTTATGGTCAATTGGGTTCTTGGGAGGGCTAAGGCTCAAAAGTGGCAGGGCTTCCCTCAAGGGAGGGGAATCACACCTCTCAAGCAACTTTGGAGGGCACTGGACCAAAGCTTGTGGAGTATAAGAATGAGCAGAATACAAGGCACTAGTTTTCATAGTTTATACAATTCTTTATATGCCCATCAGTATCAGTTTTCATAGTTTATTCTAGGCAAAATCCATAAAGAACATGTGGCGAGCATGAGGATTGCAGCCATAAAGAACATGTGGCCAGCATGAGGAGAGCATGGGGGTTGCAGCCCATAAAGAACATGTGGCGAGCATGAGGAAAGAGATTTATTTTTATTGTTATATATCATACCTATATTCTTATATTGGAAAGAGATTTATTTTATGTTTTTGTATTCTATAGTGTAATTTTACTTATGATCTAAATTAAACTTGGATTTTTACATAATACTAGAGCATACACTTTCTACCTTGCTGATGTGAGAGTACATTCAACTCTCATTTCTCAAATACCTGATTTTGGCTTTGCTCCAATCATATTTTCTGATCTGCGTGGGATCTATCCCAGAAGGATTGTTCTTTCTTTCCTGTCGTGGGCCAGCCCCAAGATATAGTTCCCCAGGCAAGATCCAAAGATTGTCCATCTAACAACGTCACCCTCAGTACTATTTTGTAATCACGAGATTCATGTCATGGTGGCTACAATCCGAGCATGGTCTCCAGCTACGTGAGCTCTTTTTAGCTGCTGCACTGAGTCATCGGGCCTCGAGTCCATTTAGATGTCCTCTTGAAAGCTTGTAGTTAAGTGGGTTGAAGCCTTTGTTAAGTTATTGGTTCTCTATTCTTTGTCATAAAGGCCACATTCAACACTTTTTAGATACATTAAAATGCAGGTTCAATTCTCTTTGTGTCTATTAAAGTTAGGCGTGGGTTGAAGCCCCTATCAAATTATTGGTTTTTTGTCATAAAGGCCAAATTCAACATTTTTTTTTTGGATACATTAAAAAGATAGGTTCAATTCTCTGTGTCCATTAAAGTCAAGCCTTTCTAGTTGGATGGAAATTGGGTGTTATGTCCCTTAAACATCGAATTCCTATCAGTGATCGAATTTGATGACATCATAAATATCCATGGTCCTTTGGATATACTCAATCCCAAACATTGCATAGTTTATTTATTCAATTATCAATATGCTCATCAGAGATCATAATTTATTTATTAAATTCCCTATTTTCCTCATTAGGGATGAACTTTGATGACACATGAAATTTTCATGGTGCTATCAGTGATCGAATTTGATAACATTATAGATATCCATAGCCTTTTGGATATGTTCAATCCCAAACATTGCATGGTTTATTTATTCAATTATCGATATCCTCATCAGACATCATAATTTATTTATTCAATCCCCCTTGTGCTCATCAGGGATGACCTTTGATGACACATGAAATTTTCATGGTGCTATCAGTGATAACAGCTGGTTGGTAAGGATAACTGCTTCCAAACAAAGACTTGTTTTTCTCCACAACATTCATTTAGGAGGGCTAAAATTTGAGTCCTTGCATATCCACCCTTGTGTATTAATGTCTCCTTAATTTTTCCACTTCGTTTGGGTTTGTAACTGCTACTGTTGTTCCCACCATATGGTCTTTTTGGATATTTTTAGCTCAAAAGATGCATCTTCCTATATGTTAGACTTATTAATGGCTGCCAACTGCTCCTTAAACTTTCTTGAATGGTTAGTTTGTCATTAATTTTTTTCCTTCACTGTGGTTAAAGGATCTATCCTTACCCATCTCGTTTATGTTACTTGAAGGTATATATCTATATGATATATCTCTAATTCACTCTTCTATTAAATTTCTTTTGACATACATTGCCAGAGCACGTGAAGCAGAGTGGGAGTGTCATTTACCAAAAAAATCTCATAAGTAGAGACTCCTAGGAGCATCTATTCCATTTACATTCAAAAAAAGACTATAAATAATTAATTTTGCAAGCATGATTCTAGTACTAACAAACAAACATACAAGATTTTATTAGCAAACCACTGTCAACAGATAAAGAGTGTTTTGCTAGTTAGCACATTTCCCATATACATATATGCAATCTTAAAACTTGAAGAAAAAACACTAAAAAAAAGAAGACCTAAAAACATTGTTTTATTCCTGCAACAAATCAGCATAAAATTCTATTATTAATCAATTTATGATGATCTATTTAGCTTGTTGATGTTCATCATCACTGGGAGCTTCCAGGGATTTCATCATCTTCAGAACTCTGGTCCTCTTCATCTTCAAGGGAATAATTGTCGGCTTCACGAAAATCCTTGAATGGCTTTGCATGAGGATGATCTATGTTGTTCTTGCACCCTTTTGCATAGCAATAGCATGGCAGCCTCAACATTATTGTGTTGTGTACCTATCAGAGACTCTAGACCTTTTCTATACTGAGATCCATGTTCCCACATATGCACCTGCACAGAAAAAAAGAAAAAAAAAACATAGAATTGCTTCATATAATCAGATAAAAAATTTCCTGCAAATTCATGAATCTGATTATACATCAGACTAGCTTAGCAGACTTTGTCTCTATTTGTTCCTTGACCTAAATGCTCCAACTTACAGAATCTGGATTTGAAAATGCACACATATCTTGGATTATGGTCTAAAGAGATGCCATGCAGGTTGCAACAACTCAATATCTATGCATACACATTGTTCTCATATCTATGCATACACATGAAATAACACACCATAATATTTGCACATATTGTCATGCATACACTGTCAAATAACCTCTGCAACATTTCAACACATGTATCTTTCTAGAGCAACATCAACTTAACAATGTAAATAATTGAATATGTTCTTTGTGTATTTCATAATTAGATCTACAATAAACATTATGTTAGGGATTTCAGAACTTTATCAACCATCAGATCTTCAAGTGATGGACCAAATATTTAAGAAATCCTTCAGCTCTCCTTTGAATATGTCATTAATGGATAGATTTGAGCCTCCTCCCGTGCTTAGTGCACACTTGTTCGAAACAAGACACAATAAACTCAAGAAATACACACTCAACTATTCAATATCCTTCTCTTTTTATAACCTTTTTCCCTTACCAATAGCAAGATAAAATTCCATGGATTTTTTGATAGGAAACTTTGACATGATCAACTGGACCTCCCAGAAGATTACCAAGTGGGAAAAAACCATGGTTTGGACCCAAGTTTTTTCTTTTCTGTCCTCACAGGAAGTAACATACCTATCCCCTTTGGAAATTGTGTTATATCTTATGTCTTAAACACACATTATGTGTTACCCTAGGTGGTAACACTCCTCCAGCAAAGGTAGTTAGTGTTGCTATGTCTCCATGCCTCGAAAGTTGTCAAAACATAGTTAAAGTTTGTTCAATTTTTCTCCAACTTCTAACCTACCGTTTCCAACACTTGGGGGGCCTATAAGTCTTTAATAAGGCTTAAGTAACACCTTACAAACCATAGTAAATATTATCCAATCAACCACCTATGTCTCCTTATTTGTCTTCTCCTTAAGCAACTCCAATCCTTGTCCATCCTTCTGCATTTGATCCAAACCTTGTACAATATTTTTCAACTCATATGCAATAATCAAGACACCTTTGTACTCATTAGGACGCCTACAATATTTTTCCAATCATGAGGAAGCATCCTCCATCCATGACCCAGCTAGGCACATCAATTTTGTATGCATACCAACAGTATCATAATGTGACCAAACCATAATGACATGATATGACAAAAGTATCCGCCTGCTAGCTCTTCAACATTTAGCATTCCTTGTAAGATAGTAATAATGACATAGAGTAGCAATATATCTTGGAAAAAATGACTCCAATACTCTAAAAGATATGTTTCTCAATAAAAATGACAGAGTTATACCCGTCCAAATAACTCGTGCTGAAAACAATGGATTACAACCCTTTCTTGATGGGCTTCAAATACCTCTACACCTCACTTGTGAAGATAGCGCATCACTAGCAACTTTGTTCCGCTTCAGGTTATATGATGTTGTCCTAAGTCAGTGAGATGGTAAAATCAAGGTTGTCTCATCAATGGGAAAACAGAGTAGTGGAAAATCATTATGATTAAACCATTTATCTGGCTCTCTTTTCGATATGCCTAGGGAAGATGCACTGATGGAGTGTGGATGACACTTCGAATGAGCCAAAGTGCCTCTATGTATTGATGGACTTTGAGGGATTAGGGAGTTTTGAGAGAACAGAGCAAGAAGATATGTTACTCTCAATCCTAAATGTTGCCTTCAGTGATTTAACAATACTCAACAAGAAGGTTTGTTCTTTATTCCTTTGCTTTTACTGGTTTACCATTTGATTTTCTCATATTAAATAGTGGCCTTAGATTTCATATTTGTGTTACTGTAGCTACTTAAATATTTGATTTTATTTTTATGCCAAAGCCATCCTATTTGCGACACTGCAAAATTGCAAATAAATGTCACCAAAAACAAAGGAGAGAGTGATGGAAACATCTTTGCAACAACCCTTTCACTCATCAACGGAGGCATGTAAGGATCCTTAACCTTCCAATTCAAGTAATTTATTCAGATTACTTTTTTGTTTTTGACATGTAATTGGTATGTTGACAAGTCTCTTAGAACTTCTCTTCCTAACATTCAATACATCAGTGAAGCTTGCATTATTGCACATAGCATAAAACAGATGACTGAGATCGTTTTAAAAAATGTTGAATTTGTATACCCGTTCAGGCTCCACACAAAGATTTTCCATAACCTATGTCTCACAGTTCCTATTAGCCAAACTGTGGCTCTAGTTGGGACTAGCTTATTTGCAACCAACATTAAAGAGGATATCATGTTTGGAACACATGGATCAACTATGGAAGACGTGATTGCTGCAGCAATGGCTTCCAATGCGCATAATTTTATCAGTCAATTGCCAGAGGAATATGACACTCAGGTATCTATAGATAATTTTTCCTCCCTTGATAGTACTAGCACATATCTATCTTAACTTCAGATCTCTTATGAGTCGAGGGTTACCCAATTTCCAATAAGTAACATCTTGTGGATCTGTATGTTGATGCAAATGTATTTATAAACATCTATTGCAGCTGGGAGAAGGAGAAGTGCAGAAACAACGAATGGCTCACAGATTGTCTACAATTTAAAATGCTAATCTAATCTCAGTGGTTCATGGTGGCCAAATAATTGAATAAGGTAAAGGAGCATACATAACACTATGGAATATGCAACAACAAATGAGAATTGAAGAAGAATCAATGAATGGCTCACAGATTGTCTACAATTCAAAATGCTAATCTAATCTCAGTGGTTCATGGTGGCCAAATAATTGAATCAGGTAAAGGAGCATACAAAACACTATGGAATTGCAACAACAGACGAAAATTGAAGAAGAATCAATGACTAAGTTTTTGGCAAGGTTGTTTCAAGAATGTAATTAATGAATTTATATATGTTTTCGTTATGAGTAAGTTGTTGGCAAGATTGTTTCAAAATTGATTGTTTCAAAAATGTAATTAATGAACAGTTTACATTAGCATTTTTCCAAAGTAACAATTTTGTTTACATAATGTTTTGTTACATGGTTCATCTGAACTTAAAAATTGCACAACTCTGCCCACTTTAGCTTGTCCACAGCCACACTTCTTCCCTCTACTGGCAGAGGCTACAACTACAACAGTTGCTCCCTTGTTATTCAATAGAGTTTTTACAATTTTTGTTTTTTGTTTTATCAAAAAAAATATATATATATTTTCAAAAGTAAAATGGATTCCAATAATCCCATTTTGGCAAAGCATAATAAAATGCAAAGGAAAATAAATTTTTTAAATAAATTTATAAATAAAGTTTTGAGGAAAGAAATTACTCACCTTACTGAAATTGACAAATTAATTCATCTATTATTTAAAAATCTTGATTAAATGGTCTGGAATTAGATTAGTTATCATATTCTTGCATTCTATTTATACTAATGATTCATATCAATCATATTAACTTTCTTCTATTTATTAATCCATGATTTACTTTTTCCTATTTATTAATCCATGATTTACTTTTTCAATTTTATAAGGCGTGATTAAGAAATTGTTTTGATGCTTTAATATGATGTTTAGTGGGAAGTAGAATAAACCCATAACTAAAATGCACACAGTTTTTCCCTAATTTCACCCTTATTAGGCCATGTATCATAATAGTGGGAAGGGGAATTGTAAAATTATCGAAAAGTCTTATTTATATAACACACTTATTATGCCACTTGTCAGCGTGGAATCAAGTGACAAGTGACAAGTGGAATCAACGAGTGGGTGGGAAGTGCAATGAGGCCATGCGTTGACAACATACCACAAAACTTTTCTCCTATTTATGCAAGGTTGTGGAGTATGCAAAATATGCAATGAGTGTATGAAACAAGTGTAGGATTGGGCAGTGTGTATGAAGTGGAATAGTTCGTTTTATTTGTTGGAAACTATAGTAAAGATTCAGATAAAATACAATGATGATTGAAAATGAATGTTTTACAAATGCACAAATCCATAGAGAATTTGAGGAGAAAGCTTATTTTGAGCGAAAGGACATTCGTCAAGCAAACAAGAAAAGTTACAGTTTTGTAAGTATACGTTTACGTTTCTAGAATTCTCTAGATGCATTCTTCAATTCATTAAATGTATTCTCTAGCTCAAAATTGTTAAACAGCCCATTACATGAAATGCAACTTGCGCGATGGATCTAATGCATATGGGAAATGAATGAAGGGCATATGGGAAATGAATGAAGGGCATATAGCAAAGTCTAGAATAAAAGGTATCATGAGCAACAAGGTGTTTATCGAAAGAGGAACGCTAAACTTATATTGAAACTCAATTTAAAACCTATTTGATTGAAGCCCAAGTTTTATGTATTAATATTCATATGTATTGAAACCAAGTTCGATTTCCACAAATGCATCACTAGCTCTTTCTTTCATGTCCCTTTGTATTAATGACTACCGTTCTCCTTTATCAATAGCTTGATTTTGCTAATGTTTCTCATCTACAAGTTCATTTCTTCAATAAAAAATATGATAAAAAGCAATGTTGTAAAAATCAATACAAACACGATAGAAAACAAAACTACATAAAACAATGCCAACATTAACCATACAAAATATATACTAAAATGTAATATATCTCATTTACTCCTAATATTGTAATAAATTTCCTATGTCTTAATTATACAAAATTTCTATAACACAATAAACACTCTACAAACACTCTACAGTGTAATAAAAAAATTATACAATAATGTGTTGACTAGTTATTTTGTTTAATAAATTTCTCGTACTTTTATTTTATACGCAATCTCCACCAAACTGCAAATTATACAATGAAATGGAAGGAAAGCTATAGTGAAAACTATATGATGCAATAGAAAACTATACAATGAAAAAAAATGTTAGAATATTAATCACGAAGTTGATTGTGATTGTTCCCATGAGGGCGAGTCGTCTGTGTCTACTGGCGGGAGGGAGTAGTTGATATAGATAAGAAAATAAATGTTATTCCCAGCGCAACCATGTATAAATTAATGTGTTTGTAATGCAATGGATAAGCTCCTCTTTGGAGTCTTGAGTTTCTGTCATGGTATCAGAGCTCCATATTCTGTCATGGTAAAAGCTCTTTATGAGTCTTCAATTTTCTGATATGGTATCAGAGCCAAAGGAGGGCTCGATGGTGAGAGCTGTCTGAAGAGCCAACGATTTCGTCTTGGTGTTTGCAGAGGAGTGTCTGCAGTGAGTGTTTTGTGAGAGCTGGGTTTGAAGTGTGTTTGATTTTAAGGTTTCCATCATGTGATAAGGGTGTGTGCCTGGCTAGAGGGGCGTGAACACTTCTTTAGCCTCCACGAAGTGCTGCAGTTGTCTACAGTCGTAAGAGGGTTGCAATTGTCTGTAGTTGTAACTAGAAATTGACCAGCCAGTAAAATCCTCTTGTAAGGCCAATGTGTATGGTTAAGGAGCGGTGGGTGTGGCATAAGCACTTGAAAGTATTTGTTTGGTGCAATGGAGGAGGCCGAGCTTCGAGAAGGTCTTAATTTAATAGTTGTGGCGTGGATGTCGGGGAGCGTTTAACTTGAGAGTGGTCGTTGTATATGAGCGTTGCCCCTGTGAACCTGAGCTAAGGTGCATCAGATCATTTTTCGTGTGTGAGGCAAACTGATTCTCAGAGTTGGTGGTCGAGGATCAAGCCTGGTGCAGTGAGATTAGAGGCATTTACTACCCATTGTGGCATGCAGATCAGAGCGGAAGATTAGTGAGGTTGTTTGTGCCTGCTGTGGATCACAACATGAGGAGTTGTGAGGGCTTTGTAGTGTGGATGTGTAAATCTGGAGCCGACGTGGAAGCGCCGCCTGGTGAACTATCAGCGTGTGGACAAGTTGTTGAATTGAGTGCTCTTAGGTAGGAGGGTTGTGAGGCCTACGTTGAGCATGAATTTGTGTGAAACGAGCTAAGGTGCAGCGGCGTGGGAGTGTTGTCACTTCCAATTGAGTGGTGTTTAGAAAACTGTGTGTTGTTGGTGCGTAACAGCTGGTGTGTTTCACATTGAAGACCATTGGTGTGATTAACGCTGCATGGAGCGTGGAGCCCGATATTTGCAGAAGAGGGTGTGGACCTAGTCCATCTAAGGGTTCACTGTGACAGTTGAGGGTTTCAGCTGAGTTGCAGCGTGTGGAGCTGTGACGCTATATGTGGAGGACGCCAAGATTGACGCAACTGTGTAATTTTTGTGTTGAGCTCCGTTGAGTAGTCAAAGGCTTATAGAGCTGAAGGTCTCGTGGAGGAAGTCAATTGCCCTTTGGTGATGCTTGTTGATAGTTGCCTGCTCGTTGGTTGTTGAGTGCCTCTGAGGAGGTAAAGCGTCGTAGTGCTAAGTTTCCTGGAACAATGATGTATCCGCATGGTGTGAAGGGATCCACATTGTTGGAATCTAAGATCCCTTAGTGGCGGAGTCTGAGATCATTGTTGGGATCGTTGCCTGACTGAATTTGTTGAAGAGGAGGCGTAGGCGTCATGTCTATTACTGTTGTGCATAGGTGCCTGCGTGGTGAGTGAAGGGAACCACCTCGCTACAAACTTGTGTGATCTCCCATAAGTGTTTGTGTTGAGGATCAGCTCTGGTCCTGCAAAAGCTGGTGTCCGCAGTGGTGCGCTGCCTGCTAAGGAGGCACCTTGTGTGAAGAAGTGAATTGTGGAGGAAATTTATTGTAATCTGAACTTGCTGCTTCTAAGGTGGATGTGCATTGAGAACCTCGATTATGGAAGTGCGCACCTGGAGAATAAGAGGGCGTGTGGAACCAGTGAGAGTTTCCCACTGCTTGTGGTGCAATGGATTACTACTCTTTAACTGACTATGCTGAAGTGTTGCACCGTGAAGGAGTATTTTCAAGTGAGTGTGGATGATGTGTGCATGTGAATGTTGTGTGCGTGTGAAGAGGCTTGGAAGTTGTGTGCGTGTGAAGGTTGTGTGAAGAGTGTGGACGATGTGTGTGTGCGAAAAGTGTGGACGTTGTGTGCATGTGAACGTGGTGTGCGTGTGAAGAGGCTTGGACGTTATGTGCGTGTGAAGGTTGTGTGAAAAGTGTGGACGTTGTGTGCTTGTGAACGTTGTGTGAAGAGTGTGGACACTGTGTGCCTGTGAACATTGTGTGCATGTGAAGAGTGTGGGCGTTGTGTGCGTGTGAACATTGTGTGTGTGAGAAGAGGCTTGGACATTGTGTGTGTGAAGAGGCCAATGCGGAAGAGGTGTGTTGTTGTCTTGATGTGCGTAGAGCAGCAGTAAGCACGGTCTCGTGTCTGAAGTGGGGGATTGTGTGCCACCTAGACGAAATATCAAGGTGTGTGTCTTGGTTCGAGAAGTTGTCGTTGTGTGTGTGCCACTTTTGTTGTAGATATGGTGTGTTTTTCGAGAGCCGCACTATTTGTCTATTGTGTTCGTTGTGGATCGATTTGAGCATCGCAGTGAGTTGTGGTCACTGCTCACATAGGTGAATGGTTTTTGTTGTAGACCAAAAGCCAAGGAAGAGTTGCTCAGACAAACTCTGAATCCACGTGGTGTGAAGATGCGTAGTCGAGGTGTTGTCAACTTTGAGATGGTGTTGAAGTGTGGGGCATTGTGGTTGTGTTTGTGTTCAAGTCCCTGATCAAGACCTCCTATGCATGTGTTGGGAATTGATCTTGGTGAGGAAGATCGACATGTAAACACTGATAGTTGAAGGGTGAAGTCGTCGGGTGAAATTCCCTGTTGTTGTTGTTATGAAGTCAAACGAATTGTTGTGCTTGTTGTTAAGCTTGTGGATATGTGGATTTACACAGACTGTTGTAAGCGTAGCTGAGACTAAAACCAGCAGGCAAGTTAATAATTAAAGTCGTGATTAAGGGGAGGTGTTAAAATATTAATCATGACGCCGACTGTGATTGTTCCCATGACAGCGAGTCGTCTCTCTCTGTTGGCAGGGGTCGTTGATATAAATAAGAAAATAAATTTCATTTAGCGAATGTTGTGTGTATTGAAATGATATTGAAGCCAAAATATGTATTGTGATCAAACTACAAACAAAGCCTTAATCAATTATCGATTAGAGAGATCGATGCCAGATCCTTAACCAGTTTTCAATTAGGGAGATCCATGCCTTTGGTATTGATAACAACAATCAAGAACTTCTACATAAAGGCCTTTCATTAGAATTCAAATGTTCATGATACTACTCAAATTCACATGAACTCATTGTTTTTTCTTAAGTGAAGATATTGCACCAGAGCAACTTTGGGGGTACATAACATGAGACTTGCAGGGAAGACAATTAAATATGAGAATCGATATTAGAAAAGAAACACTCCATCCGATGTACAAAATGTCCAATAATTTTCCCTGGAAATTCAAATATGTACACTTCATAATGATATTTTGGTAGCTTGAATGACAATGAGAACAAACGAGTTTGAAGTAAATTTCCTTTTGCTTTTCATATTTCAAATAAAAAACTCTAAAACATCGGAACCTTTTGTTCACTCCAGGTTAGAGATCTCAAAATACTTAACCGACAGCGTCATATTAAAAACCCGCATCACCACCAAGGCACACCTTCAGGAATTATGGAATTGAAAAATACTCTCGAGCACCTTCATCTTGCCATCAAACTCATAGAGATTGGCATGCTTGTTTTGGTCCACCCAGTGGATGCTCTGTTCAATAACATACTTCATCATTCGGACAGTGTTCCTCATCTTGTTAGAGTAATTCACCAAGGACTTCATGGCGTCCTCGGACCTTTATTTCTCAGTGTTATGAAACATTTTCTCAATCTCTTCCTTGTTCAATTTCCCCTTGTCGTTTGTGATGGTGAACTTGTTCTTCTCATGACTGGTTGTGTCTATCACAGACAGATTAAGAATAGCACCAGCATTAATATCAAAGCACACCTCTATTTGGGGAACCCCTCTGGGAGCCGAAGGAATGCCAGAGAGAGCAAATTTTCCCTGCAAGCACTCGAAAGTATTTGTTTGGTGCATTGGAGGAGGCCGAGCTTCGAGATGTGCTTAATTTAATAGTTGTGGCGTGGATGTTAGGGAGCATTTAACTGGAGAGTGGGCATTGTATATGAGTGTTGCCCCTGTGAACCTGAGCTAAGGTGCATCAGATCATTTTTCGTGTGTGAGGCAAATTGATTCTCAGAGTTGGTGGTTGAGGATCGGGCCTGGTGCAGTGACAGTAGAGGCATTCACTGCCCATTGTGGCATGCAGATCTGAGCAGAAGATTAGTGAGGTTATTTGTTCCTGCTGTGGATCACAACACGAGGAGTCGTGAGGGCTCTGTAGTGTGGATGTGTGTAAATTTGGAGCCGACGTGGAAGAGCCGCCTGGTGAACTCTGAGCGTGTGGACAAGTTTTTGAGTTGAGTGCTCTCAAGTAGGAGGGTCATGAGGCCTGCATTGAGCATGAATTTGTGTGAAACGAGCTAAAGTGCAACTGCGTGGGAGTGTTGTCCCTTCCAATTGAGTGGTGTTTACAAAACTGTGTGTTGTTGGTGTGTAGCAGGCACATTGAAGACCATTGGTGTGATTAACGCTGCATGGAGCGTGGAGCCCGATATTTGCAGAAGAGGGTGTGGACCTAGTCCATCTAAGGGTTAACTGTGACAGTTGAGGGTTTCAACTGAGTTGCAGCGTGTGGAGCTGTGTGTTGAAAATATTAAAGTCACCTGCTAGCCTTTGATCAGGAAGAAAAGAGTATAGAGGCAGCAGCAGAGGTTGAGTGCACAGCACTGCGTATTAAAGAAGAATGGGAAGAACCGTAAGGATGAAATCAATGTTGATGGGCCACAGCCACAATTGCGGAGGAGAATTAATTTTGTTATGGGCGTAGCCATTTTTGCAGAGGGACGAAGACTTTCGTGATCCTGAACTACGGAAGAATAGAGTTTATTAAAAATATTCCTTTCGGGCTTTTAAGCTCTCAACAACCAGAAATGAGGAAAATGTGTTTTAAACGGCGAAGTTCTTTAAATTTTTTAAAAGGCACGACAAGTGGTCCCCACCACTTAAGCGCCAATCGCAATCGCAAGTTTAACTTGCAGTGTCTTGTTGATGTAAAGAATCGCGATGCGATGCGATCACAATCGCAATCGCAAATCGCGGCAAATATATATTCCAAACTCCGAGTGTCTTGTTGATGTGGTAGAGTTCCGCAAGCGGAACGTTTTCATATAATATACATAGCCAAACTCTGTAATCGCCCTCCGCTTTAAGCCGAAGTCCGCGGGTGGTCCCACAGATCACGTGGCATTTTCTTATTAAATCGCAAGTTACGAATCGAGAGTGTTCTGTTGTATGCCTCGATCGCATTAACCAAAGGGCGGACCCGATGGAGTTGTGCGACCGAGTTTATTTGCCCATCGCATCCAATCCTCAATCGGAATCGAAACCTCGTGTATGAGGCCCGATCGCACAGTAATTAGAGTCCGGACCCGATTGGTTTATAAATCGAATTTAAATTTTGGTCCATCGCATCCGACTTGCAATCACAATCGGAACTTTTGTTTGGTGCATTTGTTTTATTGAAAATGCGAACCCGATGAACTTTTTAAATGGATTTAAGTCGCGCACTCAAAGCGCTATTGTAGTGGGCCCGAAGGTTTTATTTTAAAACAGATTTAGTTTTAAGTTTAAAAAGTCTTTTTATATAGTTTGTAATGTTTTTCAATAGGTGCGGCATATAAAAGCCAAAAGGCCCGAGACCCTGTGTATTGAATATATTGTATTGTTTTGTTTTGCACAGCAGTGCGTGAGAGAAAAATATAGCAGTGTTGTTTCGCTGAGACAGTGTTGTTTCGCTGAGACAGTGAAGTGTTTTGGCACTGTGTTTGTGCAGCAGTCCATTTTGTAAATCCCTCTGTGTGAGGAAGACATTGTAATAGTTTTTTTTGAAGAAATAGAAGTTTGTTTTCAGAGTTGAAACTCTTATCTCCTGTCAAGAAATTTTAATATTTTCTCTGTGTTAAAGAGGGGAGTCTTATTCTCCATTTGTTGTTCTGGAATTCTCAAAAATTCCAACATTGTGACACTATATGTGGAGGACGCCAAGATTGGCGCAACTGTGTAATTTTTGTGTTGAGCTCCGTTGAGTAGTCGGAGGTTTGTAGCGCTGAAGGTCTCATGGAGGAAGTCGACTGCCCTTTGGTGAAGCTTGTTGATAGTTCCCTACTCGTTGGCTATTGAGTACCGATGAGGAGGTCAAGCAGCGTAGTGCGAATTTGCCTGGAACAGTGCTGGATCCGCATGGTGTGAAGGGATCCACATTGTTGGAATTTGAGATCCCTTAGTGGCAGACTCTGAGATCGTTGCTGGGGTCATTGCCTAACTGAATTTGTTGAGGAGGCGTAGGCCTGATGTCTATTATTGTTGTGCATAGGCGCCTGCGTGGTGAGTGAAGGGAACCACCTCGTTACAAACTTGTGTGATCTCCCATAAGTGTTTGTGTCGAGGATCAGCTCTGGTCCTGTAAACACTTGTGTCTGCAGTGGTGCGCTGCCTGCTAAGGAGCCACCTTGTGTGAAGAAGTGAATTGTGGAGGAAATTTACTGTAATCTAAACCTGCTGATTCTAAGGTGGAAGTGCATTGAGAAGCCCGATTGTGGAAGCACACACTTGGAGAATAAGAGGGCGTGTGGAACCAATGAGAGTTTCCCACTGCTTGTGGTGCAGTGGATTACTACTCTTGAACTAACTATGCTTGAGTGTTGAAGTGCTGCACCGTGAAGGAGCATTTTCAAGTGAGTGTGGACGATGTGTACATGTGAACGTTGTGTGTGTGTGAAGAGGCTTGGAAGTTGTGTGCGTGTGAAGGTTGTGTGAAGAGTGTGCATGTTGTGTGCGTGTGAAGGTTGTGTGAAGGGTGTGGACGATGTATGCATGTGAAGAGTGTGGACGTTGTTTGCGTGTGAACGTTGTGTGCATGTGAAGAGGCTTGGATGTTATGTGTGTGTGAAGGTTGTGTGAAAAGTGTGGACGTTGTGTGCTTTTGAACGCTGTGTGAAGAGTGTGAACACTATGTGTGCGTGAAGAGTGTGGACACTAGGTGCGTGTGAACATTGTGTGCATGTGAAGAGTGTGGACATTGTGTGCGTGTGAACATTGTGTGTGTGCGAAGAGGCTTGGACGTTGTGTGTGTGAAGAGGCCAACGCCGAAGAGCTGTGTTGTTGTCTTGATGTGCGTAGAGCAATAGTAAGCACGGTCTCATGTGTGAAGTGGTGGATTGTGTGCCCCCTGGACGAAATATCAAGGTGTGTGTCTTGGTTCAAGAAGTTGCCGCTGTGTGTGCGACCACTGTTGCAGATATGGTGCGTCTTTCGAGAGCAACATTGTTTGTCTATTGTGTTCGTTGTGGATCGATTTGAGCATCGCGGTGAGTTGTGACACTGCTCAGATAGGTGAATGGTTGTTGCTGTAGACCAAAAGCCAAGGAAGAGTTGCTCGAAGAAATTCTGAATCCGCATGGTGTGAGGATGCGTAGTCGAGGTTTTGTCAACTTTGAGATGGTGTTGAAGTGTGGGGTGTTGTGGTTGTCTTTGTGAGCAAGTCCCTGATCGAGACCTACTATGCATGTGTTGGGGATTGATCTTGGTGAGGAAGATCGACATGTAAACACTGAAGAGCTTGCTGGATTATTCATAGTATCACGAAACATTTGTCGAAAGGTGAAGTAATCGAGTGAAATTCCCTGTTGTGGCTATTGTGAAGTCAAACAAATTGTTGTGTTTGTTGTTATGCTTATGGATTTGTGGATTTAAGCAGATTGTTGTAAGCCTAGCTGAAACTAAGACTAGCAAGCAAGTTAATAATTAAGGCTGTGATTAAGGGGAGTTGTTAAAATATTAATCACGACGCGAATTGTGATTGTTCCCATGATAGCGAGTCATCTCTCTCTGTTGGCCAGAGTCATTAATATAAATGAGAAAATAAATGTCATTTAGCAAATGTTGTGTGTATTGAAACAATATTGAAGCCAAAATATGTATTGTGATCAAACTACAAACAAAGCCTTAATCAATTGTCGATTAGACAGATCGATGCCAGATCCTTAACCAGTTTTCAGTTAGGGAGATCCATGCCTTCGGTATTGATAACAACAATCAAGAACTTCTACATAAAGGCCTTTGATTAGAATTCAAATGTTCATGATACTGCTCAAATTCACATGAGCTCATTGTTTTCTTTTAAGTGAAGATATCGCGCCAGAGCAACTCTGAGGGTACATAGCATGAGACTTGCACGGAGGACAATTAAATATGAGAATCGATATTAGAAAAGAAACACTCCATCCGATGTACAAAATGTCCAATAATTTTGGGTGGCAATTCAAATATTTACACTTCATAATGATATTTCGGTAGTAGCTTGAATGACAATGAGAACAAACGAGTTTGAAGTAAATTTCCTTCTGCTTTTCATATTTCAAATAAAAAACTCTAAAACATCAGAACCTTTTGTTCGCTCCAGGTTAGAGATCTCAAAATACTTAACCGACAGCTTAGTACTAAAAACCCGCATCACCACCAAGGCACATCTTTAGGAATTATGGAATTGAAAAATACTCTCGAGCACCTTCATCTTGCCATCAAACTCATCGAGGTTGGCATGCTCGTTTTGGTCCACCCAGTGGATGGTCTGTTCAATAACGTTCTTCATCATTCGGACAGTGTTCCTCATCTTGTTAGCGTAATTCACCAAGGACTTCCTGGCGTCCTCGGACCTATATTTCTCAGCATTATGAAACATTTTCTCAATCTCTTCCTTGCTCAATTTCCCCTTGTCGTTTATGATGGTGAACTTGTTCTTCTCATGACTCCTCGTGTCTATCTCAGACACACTGAGAATACCACCGGCATCAATATCAAAGCACACCTCTATCTGGGGAACCCCTCTGGGAGCCGGAGGAATGCCAGAGAGAGCAAATTTGCCCAGCAAGTTGTTATCTCGGGTTCGACTTCTCTCACCCTCGTACACATGAAACGACATATTAGGTTGGTTGTCTGAGTCAGTAGAATAGACTCGCTTCTTGTCCGTGGGGATTGAGGGTGTTCCTTGGGATCAAGACTCTCATACAACTATCCGCGACGTCAAGCCTTAGTGAATAAGAAGTTACATCCAGAAGAAGCGCATCTCGAATTTTCTCATCACCTTGTCTACTCAGAATAGCAGCCTGCACCGCAGCTCCGTATGCGACGGCCTCATCGGGGTTAATATTCTTGCAGAGTTCCTTGCCTTTAAAGAAGTCTTGCAACAAGGACTGCACTCTGGGAATCCTAGTAGACCCACCAACAAGAATCACATCATGGATTGAGCTCCTGACCATCATGGCGTCCCGCAGGCATTTTTCAACCATCTCCATGCACTTCTTGAATAAATCCATGTTAATATCTTCGAAACTGGCCCGAGTAACGGGGGAATAAAAGTTGATACCATCAAAGAGAGAATCAATCTCAATGGTTGTCTGGGCAGTTGATGAGAGAGTTGTCTTCGCCCTCACGCACGAATTTCTCAGTCGCGCAAGGGCTATGGCATTATTGCTAATGTCCTTTCTATACTTTCTCTTCATGTATCGTACAAAGTAAAGAACCAAACGGCTATCAAAATCTTCGCCTCCCAAATTGTTATCACCAACTGTGGCTTTCACCTTAAAAATACCGCTTTCAATTGTCAAAATAGAAACATT
Organism: Pinus albicaulis; assembly: GCA_034641835.2. NCBI lineage: Eukaryota > Viridiplantae > Streptophyta > Pinopsida > Pinales > Pinaceae > Pinus > Pinus albicaulis. The sequence continues at coordinate 783,026,492 of CM076576.1, forward strand.
AAAAGTGCCTCCTCCCAAGTCAAAGCTCAGAACATTGATCTCACCAACACTATTAGTTTTCCGGTCAAATCCATAGGCAACAGCAGCAGCAGTGGGCTCGTTAATAATTCCTACAACATTCAAGCCAGCAATGACACCAGCATCCTTGGTTGCCTGCCTCTGAGAATTGTTGAAACATGCAGGAACACTTATGACGACCTTCCTCACCGTGGTCCTAAGATGAGCTTCGGCAATCGCCTTCATCTTTGTTAAAACAATGGCAGAGATCTCCTCGGCTGCAAAACGCTTCTCCTCCCCTTTGTATGTCACAACGATGATGGGCCTATCACCAGCTCCTCGAATGACCTTGAAAGGCCATAGCCCCACATTGCTCTGAACAGACGGATCAGAGAACTTCCTTCCCATCAACCGCTTTACACCTGACATAAGTTAACAATCCAACTTAGCCTGAAAATATTAGAATATGACAACGGACCCCATAAAGACATTCAAATCTGACGAAAAGAAGAATGTAAAAATAAAATCTTATAAATAGTGATCGACGATTATTCACCGAAAACTGTATTGTTGGGATTTCTGTCAAATTGGTTCTCAGCGGACTCTCCGATGAGACGCTCTTTATCAGTGAAAGCGACGACGGAGGGAGTGGTTAGATTCCCGTGTTCGTTGGGGATGATCTCCACTATGCCATTGTGCCATACTCCCACACACGAGTACGTCGTCCCCAGATCGATACCGATCGCCGGCCCCTCGCCATTTCCGTTCATCTGCTCAATCAGCATGGCTCAGACATGCAATTGGCGAAGGTCGAGAGCGCGAGAAACTTCAACCAATACACCATAAACGATCAAATTTTCGATACCGCGCCCCTTGCCCTTAAAAATTTCGAAAAGTAATGTTGATACTTCCTCTGAAATCTTCAAGCAAGCGAATCTAGATATGCCTATCTTTAACGAGGCCTGTGTTGAGAGCATTTAGGAGAAGCCACCAGTGTACCATCATATCATTTATTTCACAGTCGGCCCACTTGTTCATTTAATGGCGTTGAGCATTGTCGGGACAGGGGTTAGATCATCTCCCGCGTGTGGGGTATGGTGTATCTCAGATAAATCAGATTTTCTTGGATTCGCCGTAGATCATCTCCCGCTTGTGGGGTATGGGTGTATCTCAGATGAAATCAGATTTTCTTGGATTCACGGCCATCTCATGATTATGTTGGCCTTACTCATTTTATTCGCGGTGAATTTTCATCAACTTAAAATAAATAGAGATACCTAACCATTCGACGTTTTGCTCGTTTATTGTGACTTTCCTCGCAGGCGGTCATTCTCCCGCTTACTCCCATGGGCCGACTCTATCCTCCCCAGCAATGTCCGTTTCCCGAGTCCCAACGACACCGTCTCCTCTAAATTGATGAGGCAAGTGGTTTGTGCCTAAAGGAGGACATCTTGCAGCTAAAGACAGGAAAACTAGGGTTTTACACTTGACAGTCCAGCAGAGTGCCAACACAGCGATCAAATGCAGAAATGGTATGAAGAGGGTGTTGAAGGTGTTGCTATGAAAAAACCCCTCAGAAATGTTTAAAAAGCTTGTTATGCTTCAAGGAGCACCAATAGGGTCAAATTCATCAAAGCAAACCTACAGAAAGACATAAAGAGGATCAGTGAAAGAAAGGTGAAAGGAAGTTTTTCAAGTCACCTACAATCAGAAGTGACAAAGGAGGTTTTTGAAAAGGCTCCTACTGTGTAAACATCCTAAAGTTGCCAAGCTGAACCTGACATGCCTAAAGAAGCAAAGGAAAATCAACTTCAATGTCATTTTAGTCACCTACAAACAAAACAATGTGAAACTCTTAGTAAGAAGAGGTAAAAGGACTTAAAGCATTAGGAAATGGGTTATCAAAGTTTAACATAAATTCCTAAGTCCATGAAAGCCGATTCTACACTTCAAACCACTCATTATACCATTGCAAAGGATTAGAAGAATTCATGGAGAGAAATTTTTGAGTTTTCGCGTCAAAAATTTGACTAAGTGTCGGGCGTTGCGCGCCTGGAGTCAGGCGCTGTGCCCTTGGCACATTTTGCCTGTGCATTTTATTAAGGCGTTGTGCGCCTGCCCGTTTCTCACCCGACAGGCCTGGCAAATAACTCTGGCGTTGCTCGCCTTGCACAAGGTGCCTGCCTTCACCTAACTCGCCCGACACCTCGTTCACACGCTACACCCCTAGCACAAGGTTCCTGCCTTCACTGGACTCACCCGACAGGCCCGAGCAGGCGCTGCGCCTTTGGCCAGAAAGGCCTTCCAAGCATCTAAAACACTTAAGTACCCTCAAATTGCTTTCAAACTGCCTCCTAGGGTCCTTCAAACATTATTAAGGGTAAGTGCCATCAAACACACTCATTTGTGAGTCCTTTTGATGATTTAATTGAATGATAAGAAAACCCTAGGAGACTACCCTAAGGATTAAAATTGACATCATTGTCAAGCCTCATTCCATTTTCCTATGAAGAAATCAGTGATTGATAAGGGTGCTTACATTAGAAAAGGGCTACCATTGAATTTTTTAGTCTCTTACCATCCCATACATTTTAATCCTCATTCAATCACCTCACTCACTTGCAAAGATACCTTTTTCATCACCATTCCATTCATCTTAGTCCCATTTGTAGAGGTAGGGTTTTTAAAGGCAGAGCTATTAAAATATCAAGAGGAGGGAGACATTGGCAGTGATATAGAGCCTCAAAAGCCATAAATGCAGTAAGGTAAACAACAGTGCAGAAGACAGTAAGGATGTAGAAAGAAATGGAGAGGATGCCCATAAAAAATCAAACAGAGAGGGCAGCAAGGAAATAAGGCAAATATCAGAAAGGCAGAAAAGGGCAGTGAAGAAGATATCAGTGAAGAAAATGCCAATAAGGGAAAGCCTTAGAAGAGGAAAAGAACAAAGAAAACCTTAACAAAATCGCTGATCCATCCCCTGCTAACATCCCAAAAACAATTAGCAGCACAAATCCAAATTTTGGCAATTTTTTGAGGTTTTTAGGTTTTTAACTGTTTTTAAGTGCCAAGGGTGCAACACCCCTGGCGCTGCGCTTTTTCCTCAGGCATCCATTGAAGGAAAACTTGGCATTTTTGGGTTCATCTTGTTAAGTACATCATGTCCACCAAATTTCAGGTTATTTGGAGCAGTTTTGGTCCTCCAAAAGGGCCAAAAACATGCAAAATTTCACCTTTCTGCCTTGTTTTCAGGGCTGACATTGCGCCCTTAGCAGCCTTGGGAGTTTTGGTATTTGAACAAGTAAATGAAGTGCAATCATAAAACCAAGGGTAGTTTTGGAAAGTAGACTTGACAGGATTTCCAAAGAGCTATCACGGAGGTCATTTCGACATCGGGAAGGCCTTCAAAATTCAGTTGCAAGGGGACCCATTTTTCCAGTGCAGGCGCTGTGTCGTTGGACCTCAAAACTGCGTCCTTGCAAAAAAGTCAACAAAACACACTGACATATTTTTAGAAGTTATTGAGGGCCTCAAAGTCAAATTTTTTTGTCAAAAGAGGTTGGGAAGATATTTTTCATTTATTACTTTAGGATATTTGTGCTTTGGGCCTTGCATGGTCTCAAAGGTTGAAATTGATATTTGTGAGCAATTAATGGCCTCCAAAACCCTAGTTATGGTTTTGACTCTCTCCTTTGCATGATAAATACTGAATGAGGGCCTCATTATTGTGGTTGGTTAGCTGTTGGTTGGTTTTCAATTGTTGAACTGAGCATAGTCTCTGAGTTGTAAAGAGTTTTTGGCTTTGGAGCCTTGTAATCCTTTTGGACTGAATAACAATGGAGCCAAGCACTTTGCAGGATTCATGAACATAGTTAATGGTGATGTTTTTCTTGTTTTGTTATCATTTTCTTATGTTCTACATATTGTTTCATCCTTCTCTTGCATTGGAACATAATTTTTAGCTTAAGGTATGCTGTCAAAAGTTCATTAAGTCTGTCTACTTCTCTTGCTTTCATGTTCTCCTCTTCTAAGTCAGTTTAGAGAATTCTTAGTTGCTCTCTAAACCCACTCTGCTTGTTTATCTCATGAATGATCCAATGGAGTCAGTGTCAAAGAGGTTTATGGTTAGCCTTGCCCTTTGGAATCACTTTAAACATTATTTTTTGAGGTCTTTACTCCAAGGTATTGCCAGTTAGGGTTTAGTTGAAGAGGTCTATGGTTTGCCCTGCCCTTATTCTCATCTTAAAATGGTTGTTTTGAAGTTTCTACGTAGTTTGATTAAGGAATTTAGGAGTTCCCTTTCTTTGATCATTGTTGTATGTTTATCTTAGATGTTTTCTTTCTCTGAAGGTAGATAGTTGGAGAGGTTAGGAGTTCCCTCCTCTCTAGGGTTTACTGGATTGTTGTCTTGATGTTTGCTTGCTAGGGTTTGGTCAAATAAGTATGGTATGCCCTGTCTTTGGTTTTATCTTCATGCATAGTATTCTTAGAGGCCTTTCTTGTTGTAGTATTTTTCAAAGGATTCTTAACTACCGTTTGCACCTACTTTGTTCGCAATTTAATGTTTCACTCCACCCACCTAAGCCTTGAAGATCCATTCAGCCCTATTAACTTTCCCTCTGAAGCATCCTTGACCTATTGTTGTACCTTTCTAGACCTATTGCAGACTCCATAGCCCATTGGTGTAAACCTATCCTACTGTATCTGTTTTCCTTGACAACCTACCCAACGAATCAAAACAAACAAACAAACAAACCCTAAACCTAATAACTAGCCTAAAATCAAAACACTAAAAACTATCAAATATTACATCTTTCACACAAGAATAGAGAGAGCCCTCTCTGAGTCCAGGAAGGCTAGGTCCTAGGACTCCAAACACTGGTTTGATGTTACCCTTGTACATTTTCCCTTGCCAATCTGACAAATTACGGGGACCTAACATAATGGCAATCACGGTGGGACTAAGTAAGCAAACAACCTATTTATTCCTTCAAAACTCAAAAATCCCTGGTCAAACTTAGATAAATCAAGTGTTAGCCAAGAATGGTATCTGGTTGATTCGCCATACTAACATAATGGCGATCACGGTGGGACCTTCTAAGTTAGTGACAATCTAAGTATTCCTTATGACCTCGGAAAACCCACAAACATCCTTAGATTGGTATTCAGTTGTTGATGGTGGACAACAAACACATCCTTAAACTGTAAGTATCCTCCGCCTAGCGACTCCACTAGTCTTCAGTAGCCCTGTTGACCCCACTAGTTCTCATAGACTCCACTGGGAATGCATTAAGCAATCCCAATCATGTTGATGGTGGACAACAAAGTTGAAATCATCCACCTGGCAACTCCACAACTCTCAATAGACCTAAAGACTCCACTGGTAGAAGACTCTAGACTGGTTGAAAGGATACAGTGACCCTTTCTGATTTACAAACATGGATCCAAGGACACAACGAAGATATGCTCTGATGAACAGAGATCACATCCTCAGATTCCCACACAAAATGCCTTAGATAGATTGGTTCTCAAACCTGCCTATGTTTCAAGATGAAAAATTTGATGACCCCTTGTTACATCTCATCAAATTTCATATACATGTATGGAGGTTAAAAGTTGAATGGCATGAAGACTGCCTCATGAAAATGTTCATGGGGACATTATAAGGAAAGGCAAGGAAATGGTATGAAGGCCTAGATCCTTGTAGTTTGTTTACTTTGAAGGATTTCCACAAGGTATTTTATGAACATTATAAATAACATTGTTCATCTTTATCATTCGCTGAAAATTGTTGTGATCAATCTGAAGATCTCATATAATACTTTGTAAAAATTGATGAAGATTTGGGAAATTGGCATCCTAAAAGCCTATTAGAAGCAGTTCATGAATTTCATTCTCAAATCATCTATCATGACAACCAAGAGGATTTGGTTGAGGATGTATTCAATCAAGAAATAAAGGAAGATCCGTAGGATCTCTCTGAAGGCACAAGTGATGACTCACCATCTCTTCTAGATGAGGCTCAAGAAGACATTTAGCCTCACACTCAGCCTTCACAAGAGGAAGAGAAACATCATGGTTTTGTCCAAAGAAAGGGAAAAACACCTTCTCCTTTATCTGAAGAGGAAATAAACCAGCTTCTAAACATGCAACCAGCCTCTAAACCTTCATGTGGGTAGAACATTTCTATTTATCCTCATGCTAATCTCAACTACCACACATCAGAAAATGGATTTGTAGAGCAATTCAAAGAAAAACAATCTGATAATCCAATATGTCTGATTGGTGACACTACTTATGTTGATGATTTTCCAAATTTTGATCAGTATGATGAAGATGTGCTCCAAACAGAAGCTAATGTTGTAGAGAAATCAACAGTTGGTTTAAGGGAAGAAGTTTAGTTTCATCACCCTGAAAATAGTAATCAGCCAATACATGCCAACTATGACACTGATGAGGAAATTCTAGAAGATTCAGAAGTAAGTAAAGGATCTCTGACTCTTTTCTCTACTTCATTTCAGTCCATCAGAAATAGCTTTCATGTGATTGGAAATCAGTAGTCTTTCAGTTTTGATGTTGAGGTTGGGGAAGAAAAATAACTTCTTGAGTAAGTTGTAAATAAAAAACCTTTTCCTGAAATGGTTGAGGAAATCATTTGTGACATAGAACCCTCCTCAGCTTTAGATTTGCATCCACCATGTCCTATTGAATTTCAAATTGCAGATGAAGGCTTGTAAATTATTGTGCTGCCTTCTCAAGAAAATCTATTACTAAATATTACTCCTACTCATCAACATGATGGCCTGCAAGTAGAATCCATTCCACTCAGTCAAGGCATATCAGGTTTGCTAGAGGATAACATTGCAATTTATGATGATACTGACAGTGCAGATGATCATGAGGAAGAGGAAGAGTTTCTTTCCCAAAAGTGTCCCAAGCATAGCCAAGTGAAGGAAGGAGTAGTCCTGAATGAAATCTATCTTTCAAATCCTCTAAGCCAGGTATTGTTTCAAGATCCCTTTGCTGATTTCTTAGAGACATTTGAAGAGGGAGTAAAATATGTCAGAAGCAGTTTGATGGAAAGTTTAAAGAAAATTTTAGACACTACTATTCAAACACAAGTGAGGTGGGAGTGGCCTTTTGATTTTTTCACCACACTCAAAGAACTGAACAAAGATCACTCATGGAATCATCTGCTTGATTGGTTATATTGGAAAAGAGAGTTCACCAAATGAATAGATATCATGTATAGGTTAGATTAGGATAGGTAGGTATGCAAATAAGCTTAGACTATGAGCATCTTTCTAGTTTTAGTCTTAGAATGTTGATCCAAAAATAAAAACACAAAAGCAAAGAAAAGTTGAAAAAGAGGGTAGAAAAAAGAATAGGTACAACCCCATACCAAAAGAAAGAATAGGCCACTTCTTTTGAATAAAGAAAGTCTTGATTCCATCATCTAGCCTAATCATGACTGAACATGTTTGAAATTTCTGCTGATAGGTTAGTGAAAGAAGACTTGTCAAACAATTTAAGCTTGGATTCTCAGTAGATTAGATTACAAGAAAAGATATTGGTTCCCAAAGCTCAAATTTAGAACCAAAGAGAAATGAGAGGGATGCATAACAAACTCTAAATCATAGCCCTCATAATTTCTAGTTTTTGCTTGTACAAAAATAATGTCTGTGTGCATTTTGTCCAAATTCCACAACCCATGGCAAATTAGATTGCTCAACCCTGGTTTAGTCATGTTTTCAATTTCATGTTAGTAGGAAAAAGAATGAAATTTTGTCAAACAGCTTAATCTTGACAAATAAGTAGACTAGGTAGAGAATAAGAGAGTTCATTAGCCTAATCTGAACTCTTGGAAGTGATAAGGGTAGAAATATATAGTTTTTATGCTTTCAAAATAACAGAATGTCAAGGGTTTGCTAGTCCAAGTGCACCAAGAAGAAGAAAAATGTTAGGAAATATATGATGGGTAGGTAGAACTAATGTTGAAGCAATCATGTCCTTTCAGATTTTATGAGATCATAACTTCAAGAGAACATCAGCAAAAGAAGGAAGAAGGATTTGCTAAGTACAAGTAAGGCACTGGTCTTCAAAACTCAGAGATCTAAGTTCTGAGGTTCTGGACACCTCCTGAAAAGGAGCTGCTTTCCCCAAGTGGAGCCACTGTTAGTCATCCATAATTTCACTATCTGTAGATGACTATAGATTGGTTCTAGATTTCTAAAAAAAAAAATTCCCAGAATATTGTGAGTTTTAGAAATCTCACTGCCTTCATTATCCTAATAGAAAATTTTTCACTATTTCATCAGCTTGTCATTCCATGGTCACCTTGTCACCCTTTGAAACTCTTCCTAAGCTTATATCTATCACTTTTAGTCTCCTTCCCTGCCTATGGCTTCATTGGTTGTTTTCCCTTGCCCATAACTCCATTTTCCATCTAGGGTTTACCTTTAAACCTACTCCTTCCTATGTGCCTCAGGTTCATTGAGTATTGATGGTCTCAAAACTATCTCCGTAGGCTCTTTAGATAAATCAAGTACATTGGATTTTGGATCTTCAATGCATCACTTTGTCAATACTGTGTTTTTACACTTGAAGCCTCCAAATCCATTTTCAGTCAAAGAATAAGTCAAAGAGTCCTCTCACTAGGTCAATTAGGGTTTCATGTGGTCCAAGGTCATCATTTCCTAAAGAGGATTGTTGTTCCATTTCAGAGTCTGTACATAAGGTAATGAACAAGCTTGACACTTTTACAGAAGTGTTAAGAGGTCAATCAGCAGAAGAAATTGATGAGGCAAGTGGTTTGTGCCTAAAGGAGGACATCTTGCAGCTAAAGACAAGAAAACTAGGGTTTTACACTTGACAGTCCAGTAGAGTGCCAACACAACAATCAAATGCAGAAATGGTATGAAGAGGGTGTTGAAGCTGCTGCTATGAAAAAACCCCTCAGAAATGTTTAAAAAGCTTGTTATGCTTCAAGGAGCACCAAAAGGGTCAAATTCATCAAAGCAAACCTGCAGAAAGACATAAAGAGGATTAGTGAAAGAAATGTCAAAGGAAGTTTTTCAAGTCACCTACAATCATAAGTGACAATAGAGGTTTTTGAAAAGGCTACTACTGTGTAAACATCCTCAAGTTGCCAAGATGAACCTGACATGCCTAAAGAAGCAAAGGAAAATCAACTTCAATGTCATTTCAGTCACCTACAAGCAAAACAATGTGAAACTCTTAGTAAGAAGAGGTAAAAGGACTTAAAGCATTAGGAAATGGGTTATCAAAGTTTAACATAAATTCCTAAGTCCATGAAAGCCCATTCTACACTTCAAACAACTCATTATAACATTGCAAAGGATTAGAAGAATTCATGAAGAGAAATTTTTGAGTTTTCGCGTCAAAAAATTGACTAAGTGTCAGGCGCTGCGCCCTTGGCACAGTTTTCTCATGAATTTTATTAAGGCGCTGTGCGCCTGCTCATTTCTCACCTGATAGGCCTGGAAAATAACTCTGGCGTTGCTCGCCTGGAACAAGGTGCTCGCCTTCACCCGACTCACCCGACACCTCCTTCACGCATTGCGCGCCTATCACAAGGTGCCTGCCTTCACCAGACTCACCCAACAGGCTCGGGCAGGCGCTCCGCCTTTGGCCAGAAAGGCCTTCCAAGCATATAAAACACTTAAGTACCCTCAAATTGCTTTCAAACTGCCTCCTAGGGTCCTTCAAACATTATTAAGGGTAAGTTCCATCAAACACACTCATTTGCGAGCCCTTTTGATTATTTAATTGAATGATAAGGAAACCCTAGGAGACTACCCTAAGGATTAAAATTGACATCACTGTCAAGCCTCATTCCATTTGCCTATGAAGAAATCAGTGATTGACAAGGGTGCTTACATTAGCAAAGGGTTACCATTGAAATTTTTAGTCTCTCACCATCCCATACATTTTAATCCTCATTCACTCACCTCACTCACTTGCAAAGCTACCTTTTTCATCATCATTCCATTCATCTCAGTCCCATTTGTAGAGGTAGGGTTTTCAAAGGCAGAGCTATTAAAATATCAAGAGGAGGGAGACAGTGGCAGTGATATAGAGCCTCAAATGCCATAAATGTAGTAAGGTAAACAACAGTGCATAAGATAGTAAGGATGCAAAAAGCAATGCAGAGGATGCCCATAAGAAATCAAACAAATGAAGAATCAAACAGTGAAGGCAGCAAGGAAATAAGGCAAATATCAGAAAGGCAGAAAAGGGCAGTGAAGAAGATATCAGTGAAGAAAATGCCAATAAGGGAAAGCCTTAAAAGAGGAAAAGAACAAAGAAAACCTTAACAAAATGGCTGATCCATCCCCTGCTAACATCCCAAAAACAATGAGTAGCACAAATCCAAAGTTTGGCAAGTTTTTGAGGTTTTTAGGTTTTTGATCGTTTTTAAGTGCCAAGGGCGCAGCGCCCCTGGCGCTGCACTTTTTCCTTAGGAATCCATTGAAGGAAAACTTGGCTTTTTTGGGTTCATCTTGCCAAGTACATCATGCCCACGAAATTTCAGGTCATTTGGAGCAGTTTTGGTCCTCCAAAAGGGGAAAAACAATGCAAAATTTCACCTTTCTGCCTTGTTTTCAGGGCTGGCGTTGCGCCCTTAGCAGCCTTGGGAGTCTTGGTATTTGAATAGGTAAATGAAGTCCAATAATAAACCAATGGTAGTTTTGGAAAGTATACTTGACAGGATTTCCAATGAGTTATCACAAAGGTTATTCCGACATCGGGAAGGCCTTCAAAATTCAGCTGCAAGGGGACCCATTTTTCCAGTGTAGGCACTGCGCCCTTGGACCTCAAAACTGTGTCCTTGCAAAAAAGTCAACAAAACACTGAGATATTTTTAGAAGTTATTGAGGGCCTCAAAGTCATATTTTTTTGCCAAAAGAGGTTGGGAAGATATTTTTCATTTATTATTTTAGGATATTTGTGCCTTGGGCCTTGCATGGTCTCAAAGGACAAAATTGATATTTGTGAGCAATTAATGGCCTCCAAAACCCTAGTTAGGGTTTTGACTCTCCTTTGCATGATAAATACTGAATGAGGGCCTCATTAATGTGGTTGGTTGGCTATTGGTTGGTTTTCACTTGTTGAATTGAGCATAGGCTTTGAGTTGTAAAGAGTTTTTGGCTTTGGAGCCTTGTAATCCTTTTGCACTGAATAACAATGGATCCAAGCACTTTGTAGGATTCATGAACATAGCTAATGGTGATGTTTTTCTTGTTTTGTTATCATTTTCTTATGTTTTGCATATTTTTTCATCCTTCTCTTGCATTAGAACATAATTTTTAGCTTAAGGTATGCTGTTAAAAGTTCATGAAGTCTGTCTGCTTCTCTTGCTTTCATGTTCTCCTTTGCTAGGCTAGTTTAGAGAATTCTTAGTTGCTCTCTAAACCCACTCTGCTTGTTTACCTCATGAAATATCCAATTGAGTTGGTGTCAAAGAGGTTTATGGTTATCCCTGCCCTTTGAAATCACTTTAAACATTGTTTTTTGAGGTCTTTACTTCAAAGTATTTCCAGATAGGGTTTAGTTGAAGAGGTCTATGGTTTGCCCTGCCCTTTTGCTCATCTTAAATGGTTTTTTTGAAGTTTCTCTGTAGTTTGATTAATGAATTTAGGATTTCCCTTTCTTTGATCATTGATGTATGTTTATCTTAGATGTTTTCTTGCTCTGAAAGTAGATAGGTGGAGAGGTTAGGAGTTCCCTCCTCTCTAGGGTTTACTGGATTGTTGTCTTGATGTTTGCTTGCTAGGGTTTGGTCAAAGAAGTATGGTATTCCCTGTATTTGGTTTTGTCTTCATGCATAGTATTCTTAGAGGCATTTCTTGTTGTATTATTTGTTAAAGGATTCTTAACTTCCCTTTGCACCTACTCTGTTCACAATTTAATTTTTCACTCTACCCAACTAAGCCTTGAAGATCCATTCAGCCATGTTAACTTTCCCTCTGAAGCATCCTTGACCTATTGTTGTACCTTTCTAGACCTATTGCAGACTCCATATCCCAATGGTATAAAACTCTCCTACTCTATCTGTTTTCCTTGACAACCTACCCAACCAATCAAAACAAACAAACAAACCCTAAACCTAATAAATAGCCTAAAATCAAAACCCTAAAAAATATCAAAGATTACATCTTTTACAAAAGTATAGAGAGAGCCCTCTCTGAGTCCAGGAAGGCTAGGTCCTAAGATTCCAAAGACTGGTTTGATGTTACCCTTGTACATTTTCCCTTGCCAATCTAACAAATTACGGGGACCTAACAGGAATCTTGAACCAAAATTAAAGAAGAGGATGAAATCACAATAGAAGAACTACAACAAGTTATCATAGATCCAGGTCATACTCGAGGGAGAATTTATTTGTTTCACCACTCAATCAGAACCTACTGGCTAATAAAATGCATGTTGGTTAAGGCCATTATGTCAGTCCAGGAATTAGGAGGGGATCCCAAGGCAGTTACCACTCTGTCAGAGATCAACAAAATCATCCATGAAATGAACTTGCGTCAACTTCACCAGTATGCTCGTCTTGGTAGAATTGAGAAGGACAGTAAGGCCATGCAACAAGTTGACATGCTAGGCTCAAGCATCAAATACCCAGCCCCAGTGGAGTCAGATGATGACTGGTCAATCATTTGAAGATTAGCTAGATACAGTTCTTCTAGTTTTTTATAGTGGTTAGCTTTATTTTGCATTATGTAAATGTTAGTAACAATAAACTTTGATATTAGCTACCTAAAGACTCTTCGTAGGAAACTAAGGAAGTACATGTTTTGGATGGCGTTCAATGCACTTAGATGGCCAACATACCTGGTTTCCTTCGGGAAGGTTGAGGCCTAATTTTTGTATCTACTATGCCTGCTTTTTTAGATATAAATAGAAAATAGTAAGGACCTACTAAGCTTACAAAAACAAAACATTCTCATTTCAAGAATCAAGAAATAATTATAAAGTATATTTTTTCTCACCACCCTAACATGTGTATATGTACATAAATCCACCCAATTTTTATACATTATGTTTTTATTTAACGGATGTCAAAATGTCATGTGAACCTTTAGATTTTTGTGCTTGTGGTTTAAACTCTATATTGTTGGATTATTATCATTTTTAATTTATTAGCAAAACCTGTTGTGTCTATAAATATTTTGTTTTAGCAATAAGGCTAAAACAAACTATAGATGGGTTGCCACAAAGAACAAGAGAGTTGTCGCTACTAATTAGCTGCAATGTAGTTTGAACAACGGAGTTACCGCAAAGTAGAAAAGAGTTTCCGCCACTGCAACAGGGAGTAGTCGTAATGTAGTTTCAACAACGAGCAAAGTAGAAGAGAGTTTCCACCACTACAATAGGGAGCAGCCACAACATATTTTGAACAACGAACACCTGCAGTTGCATTGCGACAAATCTTTGAACAAGAACACATTGAATCCTCCTCCAAAAAACTTGTTACATTACATAGCTTGTCAAATTCTCTAAACAACAACCTTCACACTTAAGCCCTTCCACGTTTGAAAAAGGTATATGTTGGCTTAAATTTGAATGTTTTGTTCACTGAGTTTGACTGACTATGTAATGTAACAAGTTTGTCGGAGGAGGATTCATTGTGTTCTTCTTCAAAGAGTTGTCACGACACAATTTTAGGTGTTAGTTGTTGAAACTAAATTGCGTCTACTCCCTATTGTAATGGTGGCAACTCTCTTATACTTTCCTCGTTGAAACTACGTTGCAACAACTTAGTAGTGACAAATCTCTTGTACTTTGTGACAACCCTTATGTAGTTTGTTTTAACCTTGTTGTTAAATCCGAGTATTTATAGACACAACCTGTGTTTTATCAACAAAAATATATAGTATAATTTTAAGAATAGTTTACAATTTTTAAAATATAATCTTTTTGAAACGTAATATCTATTAAAATTTAAAAAACATAATTAATATAGAAAAATATAATAAATGTATACTAATCAAAACTCATCACAGACTTGAATATTTCATCACAAACTTAAATATTTTATCAACTAGAGGATGCAAGAATATATGTAGAACCAATTAGTCCATATCAGAACTCTTACACCATTGTTGAGATTGTCAAGTGACCATCCATAAATATCCATAAAGGGATTACAATGGCCAAGTTGTGTTTATAAATACTATGTTTTAGTAGCAAGGCTAAAACAAACTACAAAGGGGTTTCCACAAAGTAGAAGAGAGTTGTCACTACTAAGTAGCCGCAATGTAGTTTGAACAACAGAGTTTCCGCAAAGTAAAAGAGAGTTGTCACCACTACAACATGGAGTAGCCGCAACGTAGTTTCAACAACGAGGAAAGTAGAAGAGAGTTTCCAGCCACCACCAGATGGTTGAGGAAAGGCCTAAGTATTTGGGTCTTGGCTATGGACAACTTTATGGATAAATTTCTAAAGCCATGAAGGCACTTGAAACAGTTCCAAGAAGGAATTTTGTTGTAGGTTCAAACCATCAAACATGTAAAGTTTGCAATCAAGATGAGTGCAATTGTTTGAATCCCATGTTGCAGCAAGATGCCTGTAGACATGAAGATTATGGCAAGCAAGAGAGTTGTGACAGATCTAAGGACATGAACCTCGTTTTTGTTCTTCAAAAGAGAGCTCGAACCTCTTCAAGTACATCTTCTCAAGAAGGTGAAAAAGATGAACATTCAAAGAATCATGCAAGATATAATTCTTCCTATAATCGTGTTGTTTATGATTATTTTAAGCATGACAAATCTGCATGCATGAATGGGAGAAAATTCTATTGTTCATATTGTGGTTTGTATAACCATCAAATTTCAAGATGCTAGAAGATAATGATAGCATACAAGAAACAATCAAAGAAAAGGCGACTTGAATCGAAGATGCAAAAGATTTGCACTCATTGTCAGAAGAAGGGACATCTCCCTGCCAAATTTTGGACATGTTAGCCCCTTATGAATTCCTTGACAAAGCAAGCAAGGGGCTAGGATATTTTATGAGCCTTCAAGGAATGCATTTCCCTTGAAAACACATCATCTTTTATGTCTTGCCAGAGTTCCCTGCCTGTGACTATTCCCTTCTACTGATCTGTTGTCCAAAGCCTTGCTAATTGGTAAAATTTGCTCAAAAAAGGCCATGATACCCCCTTTGTTCCCCTACAGATTTCCCCCATTTTTGTCCTTTTTCCCTTTTTCCATGTCCCCTTTTTTTCCCCCTAATATCCCCATAAACCTCCTAAAATCCTCCCAAAATTCCCGTGAAATCCTACCCTTACCCTTTGTTTAGCCATTTTCCCCCTTTCCCTCTCTATCGTCCCCTTCCTTGACCTTCAAATTCCATTAAAAATGGGTTAAAAACCCACTTTCCAACCTTATTTTAGGCCTAGCCCCTCCCCGCTAGCCCCCTTCTAACCACTTCCCACACATGCCCATGTGCTGAGACCGATCGCACAAGTCTTGAGCGCTAATCGCATCGGAGGATCGGGTCGGAGCGTTAAAATCCTTTGTACACATCATAAAAGTTACGATGCGATTGTTTATTAAACAAGTCCCGCGATGTGATCAAAGCCGTTGATCTACTCTGAAGATCCAATAGCGGGCCACTAATCACAAGATCTTCAATCGCAACCCTTACATTTTCCCCTATGATCGGTCCATCACAAAAACTTGCGATGCGATTGATCGCACCATGTCTTCCGATCCCCTGATCCGCTTCTCCACCGTCGATCTCCCCGCCGGATCGGACGGTCCAGCACCAATCGCACCCTCCGCCCGATCACTAATCGCAAGTCCTGACCCCCGATACTCGATTTCATCCCGACCGTCCATCCTCCCCTCGATCCGACGGTCAGCGCTCTCTCCGCCCAATCGCAATCGGAAATTTCAGTGTGTGTCACCCCTGTTCCCCTCTGATTGCGATTGCCCGATTGCATCTTAGCCGTCCATCCGATGCAGATCCGACGGTCATTGCTCCTCCCGCCTAATCGCAATCGAAAGTTTTAATGTGTGTCACCCCTGCCCCCCTCCGATTGCGATTGCCCGATTCGTCTCTCCACCGTCGATCTTCCCATCGGATTGGATGGTCCAGCGCTAATCGCAACCTCCCTTCTGATCGCAACACTTATGTCTCCACCTCCGATCCTCTGATTGATCGCATCGCAAGTTCTGTTCCGCGATTGTGATTTCATTTGGGTCCCACCACTTAACCTTTCTGCCCACGCACAGAATAAAGGGTTTTCCTTTGTTAAGCCCAAATTCTGGTTTTATATGATAATACAAAGGGTAGCATCCAATCGCATCGAAAAGTTTGCGATTCGTATGCATAACTCTCCTCCCCGCTCCGATTGCGATTGCGATTTCATTTGGGTCCCACCTCATCGCATTTACGTTGCATTTTATGTGTTTCCCGTGTATTCCCACCAAAGTTCAAACCTTTGCATTTGTTCATAAAGTTTTGCGTTTCATATGTGTTTCGCCGGTTTCATATATCATTCCACTGGGTCAATCTCCGTCGTTGATCTTTTTCCCGGACCATGATCTAATGGTCTACGCTGCATTCCACCACAAAACCCTATTATTCATAGTTTTCACCATTTCATTGCATTTGTCTCCATTGTTTAGTGAAAGGCCACCATTCCACCGCCTCCGCGCTACCATTTATTCCGTCCTCCGCTTCATCCACCTTCCCATTGTATTGTTTTCTGAGTCCAGTTGCGTGTTCACAGGGTGCAGAAGTAAAAGCACCGTCAGGTTCACACAGTATGGATATAGCAGTAAGTTTTCCGTTGAAAGAGGCCCAGGAATTAATAAATGGTAGATCGTCAGCAGAATGTTTTCTCCATGGAAGGACAGGTTACCCATACTGTTTCTATTCCATGCCGTGTTCCAGAGAAGATTTCCGCCTTGAAGTACAATCCCCGGCTATCAGAGCATTTGTTTCACCAGCATGGAAAATCAGTCAGTCATTTATTCACCATTTTGTTTATGCACCAAAGGTACTACAGAGTTATGCAGTCAAAGTACATCAGGACCAGACCAGAGTAAATGGAAGCCGAAGAAGATCATTCGTGCACCCAAAGAAAGCCAGAGATTAATGCACAGGAGTCAAAACAGAATGGGCTCCAGGCCTTATTTCTGTTCTGAGTTTAAATTCTTCATTTAGTTCTCCACCTACCTCCTCGGCTCACTTTCAGCTATAAAATTCAGGAGAAAATATTGTAATGGTTGTTGATGAGATATCAGAGAATTGTAAGCTATCTCAGTGAGATATAGCATCTGTAAAGTTGTAAGATAGGCTGAGAGTTGATGTATTCAGACTAAATGTTCAAGCTGTGGGCAATGTTGTACCTGATTGGTGTTGTTTTTAATATGACAAGAACATTTCTTTGGATCCTGATCTAAAGCAGCTGGTGATGTTTTCCTATCTCTGTGTTTGATTTCATTTCATTCCATTTCTACTGGCTTGCATCAGAATTTTAACATAGGATTCACCCTTGTTAGGTGCCCTATGTTTCCTGCTCTCCTTGCCTTCAATGTTTTCTGCTTATATGTGTATCTGAATATTGATTTCGATTGATTTAACCAGTGTAGTGGATGTTATTGCCTGCTCTCTGATGTATGAATTAATGAAATCTATGTTTAGATGTTCTTGTTAGGATCTATCTGGAAGATTTGGGAACACTAGGGATTAGAGTTAGCCCTGTCCACTAGGATCCTTGTGCGACCAGTTAGCCTTTTTAAGATCCCTTGTATTGCCTCTGATTTTTTTCCAAGCAGGTCTGGAGTTAAATGACCTCTGACTTGATCTATTGACAGAATTGGATGGTCCCCCTCCTTTCATTTTCAAACCTTAATGTTCCATTTCACCAATCATCTTTAAGATCCAAATGCTCTAGATGACTAGCCCAATAGAAGCTTGCACATTGAACACAAGTAAATCCTTTCTTGACTCCATTGCCCAATGGCCTTGATGTTCTCTGAGTTATCTACTTTGCCTAAGCTTCCTCTATGCCCATCCTTGTCTTATACTGGACTCTTCTTTCCTGATTCCCAACAACCAAACACGAACAATCAAACAAACAAACCCTGTGCCTTATACCTAGCCTAAAATCATAACTTAGAGCTTTAAAGACATACACTTTGACTCATATAGAGAGATCCCTCTCTGGACCTAGGAGGGCTAGATCCTAAGGTCTGAAAGTGGTTCTATGTTGTCTCATCTTTTGGTCTTGCCAACCTAGCCAAAACATGGGAACCCCAACATAATGGCGACTTCGCTGGGAACTTTATGAGTATTTTCATTTCTTTACATCATTAGAGCCTCAGAAACCTAGAAACTCTGGTTAGGTTGGTTTTTCAACGCTCCTATTCTTGAAACAACCTTCATTTGTTGTGTTCTCTTGTACTCTTAGACAGAGCCTGGACAGGGCCAGGTAGCCTCCGGATCTCATCCTCTTTTGGAGGTGACATATCTGGTAAATGCCCTCCCAGTCAATCTCTGGTTGGATTTTGTCGCGTTTTGAGGTTATTCTTGAAAGGAGACATCCCCTAGGCACTGTGGTGGACAGTGTAACCCCTTGACATACCCTAAACGTTCCACCTGGCGACTCCATAGTTCCTAAAAGAGCAAAGACTCCACTGGTGATCAGTAGGTCTGCTGATTGTCTTGGTTTCACATAAGACTCCACTGGGAGACCTGCCTTCATAACAACATCAACCACAAAAGAAGTAACGAGTAGGGTTAAGCTGCTTAGTTAGAAATATAACAATCTGGCTTTTAGGACCATTCACACAAGAGCTTTCCCTAATCCTAACCCACCTGAAATAGTTGATAACCCTGAGAGTATCCTCAAGGGACCTCCTGCACCTAAAATATCAACTATTTCTAGCCACATCTATAGAGCTAATTCTGCACCAGAAAACCTTACAACTCTATCACACTTTCACCCCGACCTAGGCCTACCTAATAGACTACCAAGAACTAGGTCATTCAATCATCTAGACCAGCTAGACCTCGAGTTTCGCAGTTCACCATCTCATAGTGGTCAACACACTAGGGACAGAGGAACCCCTCCATCTACACCACCTGATATACACTTTGTTCAAAACTTGGGGCTCTCCCACCCTAGATCTGCCCAGCAAACCTCTGCTGGCCATAACATCCCTGTCATCCATATACCAGCTGCTCAAGCTAATCCTTTACCTCATAAGAACATCATCATGGCAGCCTGGTATGCACCTCTGATGTTACCTCAGCCTCTGGTACCTTTGCCAAATGATTATCAATCAAAGATCCCACATTTCCCTGCCAAAGAGCCCACCACAGCCCAACAACATGTAGATAAGATGGAAGATTCTTTTGACTACATGGAAATAGATGATGATACAGTCAAAATGAGAATCTTTGCCCAAAGCCTGGGAGGTGAGGTGAAGAAGTGGTTTAAGAACCTACCTGTTGGTAGTATCCAAGATCTCCCTGATTTATACCAGACTTTCATTAACAAATGGGAAACTAGGGCAAATCCTTGCCAACTCCTAGCAGAATACATGAGCCTTAAGAAAAATGCAGGAGAGAGTGTCCATGATTACACAACGAGATTCAACAGCATCTACAATGCTCTCCCTCCACATATGAAACCTCCACAAGGCATGGCCCTAGCAAAATACCCCGAAGGCTTTGATGTTGACATGGCCTATGAGCTTAGAGATAAAGAGTACACCACCTTGGAGGACATGCAGAAAGGAGCTGTAACTATAGAGGCAAACCTGATGGAGAAGAGGGCAAGATTGAGAGCTGAGAAAATGGCGACATATAGAGATGACAATGTAGCCTCCACATCTGATCCAAATTATGATAAATTGTCTAAAAACGTGGATAAACTGCAGCAAATGATAGAGAAAATGGTTGTCACTCAGAACAGAAACCAAAACCAGAACTTTAGAAGAAACAACAACACTCCCAATAGACAAAAATATTCAGACCAACAAGTCATTCCCCCTTTCCAAAATTTTCTTGATGAAGATGAGGGAATCATAGAGGAGTCTGAAGGGAATGAAATAAACATGTTTGAAACAGAAAATTCAGTCCATGGCTATCCCACAGAGGAAGATTAGCCCTTATCCGCATATTGGGATGAGGAGTGGTCAGAGTCTGAGGATTACAGACTTGGATTTCAAAACGCCATCATTCAGGTCAGAGAACAATATGAACTTAGGAGCAAAAAGAATCAAGACACTTCTAAGACTAAAAATCCTGAGATTACCATCAAGAAAAGACCTGAGAAATCTTCTAAAGCCACTGCTGAGAGTAACCAAACAACAGCTGAGAGTTCTGAGAAAAACAAAGAGAAGGACAACCAAAACACTGAGAAACAAAGTCAGCCAACCAGCAGCACTAGCACCTCAGATAGCGATCCTGATAAAACTTTTCATACACATGCACATAGCGATAATCAGCCTATTGATTCTACCACTAAGGTGGTGATCAACAAAACAGAGTTAAGCACTCCTAAGACCCAGTCCACTTTCAATCTAGAGAATGAGATTGCGAAAATCAAAATCTCTGTACCATTATCTGAGCTGGCCACTCAGGATGTATATAAAGGCCAAATTTTGAAAGCATTGAATCTAGGGGAAAATAATGATACTGTAAACTTGAGTGATGATCAACCAACCCTACTATTTGGTCCAAAGATTGAAGGAAAGTTTCAGGAAGGGGTAGTGCCACCCTTCTATATTAGTCTCAACATCCATGATAAGATCCTACACAATGCAATGCATGATTCTGGGGCATCTCACAACTTGATGCCTAAGGTAGTCATGGAAAGGCTAGGCCTAGAAATCACCAAAACCTACAAAGACTTATATTCATTTGACTCTAGCAGGGTAAAATGTCTTGGCCTAATTAAAGATTTATGTGTGAGTTTGACCCAGATCCTAGCTAAATGTATGGTCATGGATGTGGTGGTGGCAGATGTGCCACCTAAGTATGGCATGCTACTATCAAGGTCATGGGGAGCCAAACTGCAAGGAACAATGCAGATGGATGGCTCATATGCCACTGTCCCTATTTTTGGCCAGCTTAGAAGACTTTATAGAGAGTCCCAAATGAAATTTCTGGTCAGTAGCCCTGAGAAACCTGAAAATTCACCTTTTTACTCTGTACATACAGACCTGGATTCTTTCATCCTTTACAATGACCAATCCTTAGGAGAAACAGAGTCGAGGAACAGAGACACAAACAGAGAAACATAGGCTAGGGATTTCAACATAGTGGCTACCCTAGTTTTAGAGGAAAACGAAGAGGAAAACATCACTGAAGCCTGCAGGATATGCGGTGGGCCTCTAACTTTGAGTGAGCAAGAAACAAAGGATGAACAACTCACTAGACATTCCCCACAAACCCATATACCACACGAAGAAGAAAACGTTGAACAGTTCACTGCAACCAAAGCTCAGAGTGAACCAGAAGCGCGATGCAGTCAGCCTATTAGTCACACCCCTCAAACTAATACACCACGAGAAAAACAAGACAACCCACAACCTAGTATAGACCCTACAAGGCAACATAATGGCGAGCCCCTGTGGGAGATGAATTTCGATGGGTCCTGTATTAGGAAAACTGCCGGAGCAGGAGTGTGGCTACATAACACAGAAAATGACTACGTCGAGAGCCATGTTGTCAATCTACACTTCAAATGCACAAATAATATTGCAGAATACGAGGCTCTGATCCTAGGGTTAAATCTGTTGAAAAAATTAGGGGCCCATAGGATAGCTGTGTGTGGAGATTCTGAGCTGGCTATCAAACAGGTGAATGGTGAATACACAACGAAACATCCTCGACTAAGGGCTTACAGAAATGACACTGTAGATTTATTGAAAAATTTTGTGGAATACGAATTAGTGTTTGTCCCTAGGAACCAAAACATCATCGCAAATGGATTGGCTTGCTTAGCTAGTGCATATCCTAAAACTCCCAGTGACCAACAGATCATTATTCAGACCAAGTTTAGACCTGTAGTGCCAGAAAATGAAAAGTATTGGCAGGTCTTCGAAGGAGACAAACAGATCGAGGATTTCTTAACAGGCAAAAATGAGTTTGAATTTTCGGATTCAGACTCAAAATCCGATAGTGGCTGCCTAAGTGGAGGATCCTCGTATGAGGAAACAACACCCCGCGATATAGAAATAAACGCCGTAAGCATAGAAACTGGAAATTCAAACGAAAGCAGTGAAAACGCAGAAAACGAAGAAGTTGAGTTGCTGCATGCCAAAGATAAGAATATACCTCGAGGTTTGGCGCCGCTAGAGGATATTTTTTACTTCGATGATGTGGCAAAAAAGCCTACCATAGAGCACGCAGACTCAGACATGGAAGAATGCAACATAGGCACAAAGGAAAAGCCCAAGATGATCAAATTGGTTAAGTCTTTACCCAAGGAAATTAAAAAGAAGTACATTGACCTTTTCAGGGAATTTATCGATGTGTTTGCTTGGGGTTACGAAGACTTAAAGGCTTATGACACAAATATCATACAACACAAAATACCCTTAAAGGAAAATCAGAAACCCTTTAGGCAGAAACTTCGTAGGATAAACCCAAAACAACTGCCTGCTGTTGAAAAGGAGATTAAAAATATGTATGATGCGGGCATTATAGTTCCTCTGAGGTTTTTTGACTGGGTATCAAGTCTTGTGGCTGTAAGAAAAAAAACAGGGAGATTAGATTGTATATAGACTTCAGAAATCTCAACAGAGCCTCCCTAAAAGACAACTACCCCTTGCCTAGAATGGAACATATCTTGCAAAAGGTAGTGGGCTCTAAGAGAATCTCCCTGCTTGATGATTTTTCAGGATATAATCAAGTCTTGGTACTCCCAGGAGATCAACTCAAAACAACATTTACCACTCCATGGGGCACCTTCATGTATGTAAAGATGCCTTTTGGACTGATGAATGCTGGGGCCACCTTCCAGAGAGCAATGGACATAGCTTTCTCAGATGAGATAGGGCACTTCATAGTTATCTACTTAGATGACTTGACTGTCTTTTCCAAAAATGAAGAAGAACACCTGAAACATCTGAGGAAAATTTTTGAAAAATGTAGAAGGTACGGTCTGTCACTGAATCCCAAGAAAACTGTGTTTGGGTTGCAAGAAGGTAAACTTCTTGGTCACATTATATCTGAAAAAGGGATTAGGATAGGCCCACAAAGAGTTGAGGGGATACTTCAAATCACACACCCGAGAAACATCAAAGAATTACAATCCTTCATTGGGAAGATCAATTTCCTTAGAAGATTCATTCCCAATCTAGCCGAACACCTTAGGAACATGACTAACATGCTCAGGAAGGGTGTAGGAGTGAAATGGAATGTAGGAGCTAAACAATCTTTTGAATCTGTGAAACTTGCACTCACACAAGCTCCTGTTCTGATCAACCCTGATTTCTCAAAGGATTTTTTGATATTTTCCTTTGCCTCAGAGCACACCATAGCTGCAGTTTTGCTGCAGAAGAATTCAGAGGGTAATGAACAACCAATTGCCTTTTTCAGTAAAGCACTAAGGGATGCACCCTTGAAGTACAACATAATGGAGAAACAGGCTTATGCTTTAGTCAAAGCCTTAAAAGATTTCAGGGTGTACATTTTACAGTCTCATACCATTGCTTATGTGCCCAACACTATTGTCAAAGATATCTTGTCCCAAGACCCTGATGGGAAAAGGGGCAAGTGGATTGCTGTGATTCTAGAGTATGATCTTGAGATTAAACCCACTAAGCTGATCAAAGGGCAGGGTTTAGCCAAGCTAATGGCTAAATTGAATCTGCAAGCCCTTGATATTAACATGGTGAATGCCTTGGATGAGCAGGAAGGCCAGCCTGACCCCACTATAGAGGAGAAATTCCAAAACTCTCCATGGTATTCAGATGTCCTTTATGTCCTCACCAATCTCAATGCCTCTCCAGAACTATCAAAAACTAAGGCCAGATTCACAAAACTCAAAGCCAGAAACTACTGCATCTTGAATGAAAACTTATATTGGAAAAATCCAAATGGCCTATTGCTGAAATGTTTGTCTGAAACCAAAGCTGAAAATGCTAAACAAGAATTTCATGCTGGAGAATGTGGAGGCCACCTGAGTTGGAAAGCCACCGCAAATAAGATACTCAGGGCTGGCTATTATTGGCCTACTCTTTTTAATGATGTCCATAAAATGATAACTGCTTGCCACAAATTCCAGATCTTTGAAGGAAAAAGAAAACTTCTTCCCCTCCCTTTACAACCCATTACAGTTGAAGGTCCTTTCATGCAATGGGGTCTAGATTTTATAGGGAAAATTCATCTAGCCTCTTCAGGACAACAAAAATGGATCTTAACAGCCACTGATTATTTCACTAAATGGATAGAGGCCATTCCCACTAGGAGTGCCACAGGCTATGTCATTATTAGGTTCCTAGAAGGTCATATCCTCTCTCGATTTGGTTGTCCAAGGAAAATAATCACCAACAATGCTGTTGCTTTTGGATCCAAGAAAATGGTTGATTTTTGTCACAGGTACCATATCACGCTTGGTCATTCAACAGCCTATTACCCTCAAGGTAATGGCTTGGCTGAATCGTCAAACAAAAGCCTAGTGGCGATCATCAAAAAGCTATTAGAAGAGAACAAAAAATCCTGGCATAACAAGCTGGTACATGCCTTGTGGGCTGACAGGATTACTACGAAAAAATCCATTGGCATGTCACCATTCCAGCTAGTCTACAGGACAGAAGCAGTATTTCCTACCAGCCTTGGAGTACCGGTAATCAAACTTGTGCAAGAGATTCAGACAGAAGAGGATAGCATGATAAGTAGGATAAATCATACAATCCATCTTCAGCAAACAAAGGAGGAAGTATATAACAGAGCTGTCAGAGTTTAGGAAAACATTAAACGACTATTTGACAAAAGAACCAAAGCTGCTGATTTCAAAATTGGTGACAAGGTGCTGAAAAGGGACTCAAGAAGAGAAGACAAGGGTAAACACGGCAAGTTTGACAACTTATGGCTGGGTCCATACATTATCCAAGCTACTGTGGGCCCAAATGCGTTTTTCCTACAATAACTTGATGGTACAGAGCTGTTTGGGGGTCCTGTCAATGGCAGGATGCTCAAGCACTACTTCTGCTGATTCACAATTTCCAGTTTTCATTGCCATTGTACATACCATTGCAGTTTTTGTTTTCAAGAAAGGGAGAAAAAGTTTTCAAAAAACAGAGAGAAAGGAGAGGTTTAGACATGCTCAAAACATGAACCTCTAGAGTGCAAATATTAGCTCTAATAAACTCAAAACCGGAGCCAAAGAAAGTGAAACAGCCGGTCCTAACCTGCTCAAAATCTAGACCAGCAAAGGAAAAAGAAGAATCAGCTCTAACATGCCCAAAATCAGAGCTGAAATGAAGAGAAGAAGTGACTCTAACATGCTTGAATCTTGAGTCACGAAAAGAAAGAAGGATATTTCAACACTCCAATGTCCATGCCTTCACAGTTTTGTTTTCAGTTTTCTACAAGTCTTCACTCCAGCAAGTCAGACGGTCTAATCCTGGCTTGGCTGTTTTTCAATTTCCTGTTTTAGAATGTAGGAGAAGAAACCTGTTGAACAGTTTAATCCCAGCAGGTAGTAGATTAGGTAGAGAATCATGTGAGACCAACAGTCTAATCCGGTCTCACGGAGTAATAAGGGTAGATTTAGAATAAGTTTGTTTTCTATTTTGGAAATAAAATGTAAAGGGTCTGCTAGTTCAAATGAACCCAATGGGAAAAATTGCTAGGACTGTAGTTTGGGTAGGTAGACTGGTTGAGATAGTTATTCTACTAATGTTTCTATCATATTGTGGCAGCTGTAAATCCAAGTAAACAAGGGATGTGCCAAGCAGCAGAAATCTGGCCTGCTCCAAAGATCATTTCTGGATTCTTGCCTCCTTCAAGAAAAAGCCATCCCCATGTGGAGCCACTGTTAGCCCTTTATGAATTCCTTGACAAAGCAAGCAAGGGGCTAGGATATTTTATGAGCCTTCAAGGAATGCATTTCCCTTGAAAACACATCATCCTTGAAGTCTTGCCAGAGTTCCCTGCCTGTGACTGTTCCCTTCTGCTGATCTGTTGTCCAAAGCCTTGCTGATTGGTAAAATTTGCTCAAAAAAGGCCATGATACCCCCTTTGTTCCCCTGCAGATTTCCCCCATTTTTTTCCTTTTTCCCTTTTTCCATGTCCCCTTTTGTTCCCCCTTATATCCCCATAAACCTCCTAAAATCCTCCCAAAATTCTGGTGAAATCCTACCCTTACCCTTTGTTTAGCCATTTTCCCCCTTTCCCTCTCTATCGTCCCCTTGACCTTCAAATTCCATTAAAAATGGGTTAAAAACCCACTTTCCAACCTTATTATAGGCCTAGCCCCTCCCCACTAGCCCCCTTCTAACCACTTCCCACACATGCCCATGCCCTGAGACCGTGCGCACAAGTCTTGAGCGCTAATCGCATCGGAGGATCGGGTCGGAGCGTTAAAATCCTTTGTACACATCATAAAAGTTCCGATGCGATTGTTTATTAAACAAGTCCCGCAATGTGATCAAAGCCGTTGATCTACTCTGAAGATCCAACGGCAGGCCGCTAATCGCAAGATCTTCAATCGCAGCCCTTACGTTTTCCCCTCTGATCGGTCCATCGCAAAAACTTGCGATGCGATTGATCGCACCCTGTCTTCCGATCCCTCGATCCGCTTCTCCACCGTCGATCTCCCCGCCGGATCGGACGGTCCAGCACCAATCGCACCCTTCGCCTGATCACTAATCGCAAGTCCTGACCCCCGATACCCGATTTCATTACAACCGTCCATCCTCCCCTCGATCCGACGGTCAGCGCTCTCTCCGCCCAATCACAATCGGAATTTTCAATGTGTGTCACCCCTGTTCCCCTCCGATTGCGATTGCCCGATTGCATCTCAGCCGTCCATCTGATGCAGATCCGACGGTCATCGCTCCTCCCATCTAATCGCAATCGGAAGTTTTAATGTGTGTCACCCCTGCCCCCCTTCGATTGCGATTGCTCGATTCGTCTCTCCACCGTCGATCTTCCCATCGGATCGGATGGTCCAGCGCTAATCGCAAACTCCCTTCTGATTGCAACACTTATGTCTCCACCTCCGATCCTCCGATTGATCGCATCGCAAGTTCTGTTCCGCGATTGCGATTTCATTTGGGTCCCACCACTTAACCTTTCCGCCCACGCACATAATAAAGGGTTTTCCTTTGTTAAGCCCAAATTCTGGTTTTATATGATAATACAAAGGGTAGCATCCAATCGCATCGGAAATTTTGCGATTCATATGCATAACTCTCCTCCCCGCTCTGATTGCAATTGTGATTTCATTTGGGTCCCACCTCATCGCATTTCCATTGCAATTTATGTGTTTCCTGTGTATTCCCACCAAAGTTCAAACCTTTGCATTTCTGCATAAAGTTTGGTGTTTCATATGTGTTTCGCCCGTTTCATATATCATTCTGCTGGGTCAATCTCCGCCGTTGATCTTTTTCTCGAACCATGATCTAACGGTCTACGCTGCATTCCACCACGAAACCCTATTATTCATAGTTTTCACCATTTCATTGCATTTGTCTCCATTGTTTAGTGAAAGGCCACCATTCCACCGCCTCCGCGCTACCATTTCTTCCGTCCTTCGCTTCATCCACCTTCCCATTGCATTGTTTTCTGAGTCCAGTTGCATGTTCACAGGGTGCAGAAGTAAAAGCACCGTCAGGTTCACACAGCATGGATACAACAGTAATTTTTCCGCTGACAGAGGCCCAGGAATTAATAAATGGTAGATCATCAGCAGAATGTTTTCTCCATGGAAGGACAGGTTGCCCATACTGTTTCTATTCCATGTCGTGTTCCAGAGAAGATTTCTGCCTTGAAGTACAATCCCCAGCTATCAGAGCATTTGTTTCACCAGCATGGCAAATCAGTCAGTCATTTATTCACCATTTTTTTTATGCACCAAAGGTACTATAGAGTTCTGCAGTCAAAGTACATCAAGACCAGACCAGAGTAAATGGAAGCCGAAGAAGATCATTCGTGCACCCAAAGAAAGCCAGAGATCAATGCACAGGAGTCAAAACAGAATGGGCTCCAGGCCTTATTTCTGTTCTGAGTTTTAATTCTTCATTTAGTTCTCCACCTACCTCCTCGGCTCACTTTCAACTATAAAATGCAGGAGAAAATATTGTAATGGTTGTTGATGAGATATCAAAGAATTGTAAGCTGTCTCAGTGAGATATAGCATCTGTAAAGTTGTAAGATAGGTTGAGAATTATGTATTCAGACTGAATGTTCAAGCTGTGGGCAATGTTGTACCTGATTGGTGTTGTTTTTAATATGACAAGCACATTTCTTTGGATCCTGATCTAAAGCAGCTGGTGATGTTTTCCTATCTCTGTGTTTGATTTCATTTCATTCCATTTCTACTGGCTTGCATCAGAAGTTTAACATAGGATTCACCCTTGTTAGGTGCCCTATGTTTCCTGCTCTCCTTGCCTTCAATGTTTTCTGCTTATATGTGTATCTGAATATTGATTTCGATTGATTTAACCAGTGTAGTGGATGTTATTGCCTGCTCTATGATGTATGAATTAATGAAATCTATGTTTAGATGTTCTTGTTAGGATCTAGCTGGAAGATTTGGAAACACTAGGGATTAGAGTTAGCCCTGTCCACTAGGATCCTTGTGCAACCAGTTAGCCTTTTTAAGATCCCTTGTATTGCCTTTGATTTTTGTCCAAGAAGGTCTGGAGTTAAATGACCTCTGACCTGATCTATAGACAGAATTGGATGGTCCCCCTCCTTTCATTTTCAATCCTTAATGTTCCATTTCACCAATCATCTTTAAGATCCAAATGCTCTAGATGACTAGCCCAATAGAAGCTTGCACATTGAACACAAGTAAATCCTTTCTTGACTCCATTGCCTAATGGCCTTGATGTTCTCTGAGTTATCTACTTTGCCTAAGCTTCCTCTATGCCCATCCTTGTCTTATACTGGACTCTTCTTTCCTGATTCCCAACAACCAAACACGAACAATCAAACAAACAAACCCTGTGCCTTATACCTAGCCTAAAATCATAACTTAGAGCTTCAAAGACATACACTTTGACTCATATAGAGAGATCCCTCTCTGGACCTAGGAGGGCTAGATCCTAACGTCTGAAAGTGGTTCTATGTTGTCTCATCTTTTGGTCTTGCCAATGTGTAACCATAAAGTTTCAAGACGCTGGAAGAGAATGATAGCATAAAATAAACGATCAAAGCAAAGGAGACTTGAATCGAAGATGCAAATGATTTGCGCACATTGTGAGAAGAAGGGACATCTCATTATCTGATGTTTCTCACTACGATGAGATCTCTCTCATTGATCTCCCACTTCTGCTTCTATGATCTAATCACTGTCGTTCAACCCTCGCTGTTGACTAGATCACAGCCGTCCATTCCACCTGCAACATTTCCGTGGTTGTGCAATCCCCGATTCTATATGCAAAGTTCAAGACTCCATGACAGACACCAATTCAGATCCAAATTTGATCACTTCTTCCCACTAATAGGATTTTGGACACACGAAAGTTAATGATTCTCTCCCATTGATATACCACTGCTTCTTCTGCGATCTAATCACCACTGTTCAGCCCTCGCTGTTGACTGGACCATGGCCATCTGTTCCACCTACAACATTTTCGCGGCTGTGCAATCCCTGATTCTATATGCAGAGTTCAATACTGCATGAAAATCACCAGTTCAGATCCCAATCTGATCAATTGTCACCACTACAACAAGGAGTAGCCACAACATAGTTTCAACAATGATGAAAGTAGAAGAGAGTTACCACCACTAGAACAAGGAGTAGCCACAACGTAATTTCAACAACGAACACCTACAGTTGCGTTGCAAAAACTCTCTGAACAAGAACATAGTTAATCCTCCTCCAGAGATGTGTCTTGTTTAGAGAGTTGTCGCAACGCAACTATAGGTGTTCATTGTTGAAAATACGTTGTGGCTACTCTCTGTTGTAGTGGTGGAAAGAGTTGTCACAACGCAACTATAGGTGTTCATTGTTGAAATTATGTTGTGGATACTCTTTGTTGTAGTGGTGGAAACTCTTTTCTACTTTCCTCGTTGTTTAAACTACGTTGCAGCTATTCCCTGTTGCAGTGGAGACAAATATCTTCTACTTTGCGGCAACTCCATTAAAGTAAAATGAGAAATTATTTAGATAAGGAAACTTACAAAAATTTTGATTTAAAGTTCTCACTACATTAAAGTAAAATTAGATATCTCATATAATAATGAGATTTGGAAAGAGATGACTTAAACTCATCAATGAAAGCAATCATTAATATGGAAGATCTTAATTCTTCTCATTATTCAATATAAAAAGAAATTGTAAAATATAAAATAAATGATTTATCAAAATATTACAATGACAAACATATATATATATATATATATATATATATATATATATATATAGACACATCGCTAAAGAATAACAAAGTAGTCTTACTTTTCATTCCCTTTCACTAATACTAAATAAATGTGTTTCATGACCAAAAACCTTTAAACTTAAACTTCAAAATTAAGATTTAAATAGTTAAAAATTAATAATTTCCTTGTATTTTCACATTCTCATATCAAGAATCAAGAATATACTTATAAAGTATATTTTTTCTCCTCACCCTAGCATGTGTATATGTACATAAATCCACCCAATTTTTCTACATTATGTTTTTATTCAACAAACACCAAAATGTCATGTGAATCTTTAGATTTTTGTGCTTGTGGTTAAAACCCTATATTGTTGGATTATTATCATTTTTAGTTTATTAGCAAAACTTGTTGTGTCTATAAATATTTTGTTTTAGCAACAAGCATAAAACAAACTATAGATGGTGTTATCACTGGAAGATTGAACAAGCAAAAGACATCATGAAATGTCAAGCATAAGGATTTACAGGGTTGAAAAACATTATAGAATCTAGAAAATTTAACTTTTTCTAAGGTCAATAGGCAAATGTATCAACTTGCGCACAGAAGACACAGGAAAAGTGCGCTCCGCGCACATTTTTCTTCGATAACAGAGAAAATCTCCGCGACTTTCCCCAATAAGTCGCGTGGTCTTGAGTTTGGAAAAATGTCACTATCCGAGACCACTTTGCACACTTCAGGAAGAAGATTCTCCACTTGAAGCAGCCAAATGAAAACCTCCTAGAGCCACCTTGAGACCTCAAGTGAGCACACAATGGAATCAACCACCACTCTTAATTGCACCAAGAGAGGGAAGAAGATTTGAATTTTTCCTATAAAATACCACCATGAGAAGAACAATTTGGAACACATTGTTATGCTGGCCAAATTTCCCATGAGAAAACCAGTAGTTTGTTGTCCAAGTAGCAAGAGAGTGAAGGGATTCATTTGTTGGCCATACAACATCTCAATCCCAAAGGAGAAGTGCATCATTTTTCTATTATCCAATCACTCATTCGAGAAGAAAAGAGAGGCCTGCAAACAGCTTAAGGGGAGAGCCCTCCTTGCTTTGAGTATTAGAGCTCCATAATTCTAAGGACTCACTGCAAGTGTTTTAGCGTTCTACCTATTTTTTACCACCAATGACTAATAAAAGGGGATTCGTTCTCTATTGGTATTATTAGTTTGTTTACTTGATATTGAGCTTGGGTTATATGTGTATTTGTTGTTTCTTGTTTCCTCCTCTTTTGGTAGTATGGTATGTTCCATAACTAGTTTTTCTACATGTTATGATGCTTCACTAGCCATCTAACAACCCATTTTTTCCCCGTGACCATTGCTTGTACGCCAACAATCACTCATACCAAGCACCGATGTTTCTCATACATTCGTGCGCTAAACACACCAACACAGATGGGTTACCACAAAGAACAAGAGATTTGTTTCTACTGACTAGCTGCAACGTAGTTTGAACAACGAAGTTGCCGCAAAGTAGAAGAGAGTTGTCACCACTACAACAGGGAGTAGTCACAACATAGTTTCAACAACGAACACCTATAGTTGTGTTGCGACAACTCTCTGAACAAGAACACATTGAATCCTCCTCTAAAAAACTTGTTACATCACATAGTCGGTCAATTTTGTCGCCACATACTTGAATATTTCATCACAGACTTAAATATTTTATGAACTAGAGGATGCAAGAATATATGTAGAACCAATTAGTCCATATAAGAACTCTTACACAATTGTTGAGATTGTTAAGTGACCATCCATAAATATCCATAAAGGGATTAGTACAATGGCCAATTTGTGTCTATAAATACTTTGTTTTAGCAACAAGGCTAAAACAAACTACAGAGGGGTTGCCACAAAGTAGAAGAGAGTTGTCATTACTAAGTAGCCGCAATGTAGTTTGAACAACGAAGTTGCCGCAAAGTAGAAGAGAGTTGTTGCCACTACAACAGAGAGTAGCTGCAACGAAGTTTCAACAATGAGGAAAGTAGAAGAGAGTTTCCACCACTACAAAAGAGAGGAACCACAACGTAGTTTCAACAACGAACACCTACAATTATGTTGCGAAAACTCTCCGAACGAGAACACATCTCTCGATGAGGATTCACTATGTTCTTGTTCAGAGAGTTGTCGTAACGCAACTGTAGGTGTTTGTTGTTGAAACTACATTGTGGCTACTCCTGCATGTTGTATTGGTGTCAACTCTCTTATACTCTCCTCGTTGTTGAAACTACGTTGCGGTTACTCCCTGTTGTAGTGGAGACAACTCTCTTCTACTTTGCAGCAACTCCGTTGTTCAAGCTACATTTCGGCTACTTAGTAGTGACAACTCTCTTCTACTTTGTGGCAACCCTCTGTAGTTTGTTTTAGCCTTGTTGTTAAAATAGAGTATTTATAGACACAATCTAGCCATTGTAATCCCTTTATGGATATTTATTGATGGTCACTTGAAAATCTCAATAATGGCATAAGAGTTCAGATATGGACTAATTGGTTCTACATATATTCTTGCATCCTCTAGTTGATGAAATATTTAAGTCTGTGATGAAATATTCAAGTCTATGATGAGTTTTGATTAGTATACATTTATTATAATTTTATACATTTAAAAAAAAAAAAATTATAACAGATATTACATTTCAAAAATATTATATTTTAAAAATTGTAAACTATTCTCAAAATTATACTATATATTTTTATTGATAAAACACATTTTTTGTCTATAATACTCCGATTTAGCAACAAGGCTAAAACAAACTACAGAGGGGTTGCCACAAAGTACAAGAGATTTGTCACTACTAAGTTGCCGCAACATAGTTTCAAAAAGGAGGAAAGTAGAAGAGAGTTGCCACCATTACAATAGGGAGGAGACACAATGTAGTTTCAACAACGAACACCTACAATTGCGTTTTGACAAATCTCTGAACAAGAACACAATGAATCCTCATCCAAAGAACTTGTTACATTACATATTCGGTCAAACTTTGTGAACAAAAACATTCACACTTAAGCCAACTTATACATTTTTCAAATGGGGAAGGGCTTAAGTGTAAATGTTGTTGTTTAGAGAGTTTGATCGTCTATGTAATGTAACAAGTTTTTTGGGGGAGAATTTAGTGTGTTCTTGTTTAGAGAGTTAATGCAACGCAATTGTAGGTGTTCATAGTTGAAACTATATTGCGACTACTCCCTGTTGTAGTGGTGGAAACTCCCTTCTACTTTGCTCGTTGTCGAAACTACTTTGCGACTACTCCCTGTTGTAGTGGCAGAAACTCTCTTCTACTTTGCAGCAACTTCGTTGTTCAAACTACATTGCGGCTAGTCAGTAGCGACAACTCTCTTGTTCTTTGTGGAAACCCATCTATAGTTTGTTTTAGCCTTGTTGCTAAAACAAAATATTTATAGACACAACAGGTTTTGCTAATAAACTAAAAATGATAATAATCCAACAATATAGGGTTTAAACCACAAGCACAAAAATCTAAAGATTCACATGGCATTTTGACATCCGTTGAATAAAAACATAATGTAGAAAAATTGGGTGGATTTATGTACATATACACATGTTAAGGTGAGAGACAAAATATACTTTATAAGTATATTCTTGATTTTTGAAATGAGAATGTTAAAATACAAGGGAATGATTGATTTTTAACTATTTAAATCTTAATTTTGAAATGAGAATGTTAAAATGCAAGGGAATGATTGATTTTTAACTATTTAAATCTTAATTTTGAAGTTTAAGTTGAAAGATTTTTTGTCATGAAACACATTTATTTTAATTTAGTGACAGGGAATGAAAAGTAAGACTACTTTGTTATTCTTTAGCGATGCATGTGTATATATATGTATATGTTTGTCATTGTAATGTTTCGATAAATTATTTATTTTCAAAATTACAATTTTTTTAAAAATTATTATATTGAATAATGAGAAGAATTAATATCTTCCATATTAATGATTGCTTTCATTGATGAGTTTAAGTCATCTCTTTCCAAATCTCATTATTATATGAGATATCTCACTTTATTTTAATGTAGTGAGAAATTTAAATCAAAAGTTTTGTAAGTTTCCTTATCTAAAGAATTTCTCATTTTACTTTAATGTCGTGATAACTTTAAATCAAAAGTTTTGTAAGTTTCCTTATCTAAAGAATATTCTTGAAAATTCTATTGCATTATCTTATTGTAAATTTTTAGTTTGTTTTAGTATATCCAAATTAGATTTCCTTATGACATTTATTTCAATCTTCTAATTATTTTTGAAAATTGGGAAATTATATCCCTTTGAGGACACTAATTTTATATACAAATATTCTATGGTAATAATGATAACCATTAATTTTAATATAAATATTAATGAAACAAAAAGTTGATTACTATAATTAAGTAATCTTAGGAATATAAAGAAAAAAATAATTTGACATTGATTTTGAATTATGTAGTAAGTTGAGATTCATATAGCATTCATTATTTCTTTATATAACCATATTTATGTTATTCAATAACATAATAAGATAATATAGATTCTTATAAAAAAATTAATAAATCTTACTTAAAATGCAAACATGAAAAAAGTAAACATAAACCACAATATAAAAATATACCATAACTTCAACCTGCTTCTCATGCCCATGTAGTTTGAAATTCAACCACCTTAACTATTTGTGCATTTCTATAAAATGAATTACCAATTTTAATGAAAAATTGATATTTATTGTATTTTATGTATTTATTATATTTTTCTCATATATGTTGAATAGATTATAACTATATTAAAATTATTTATTATAATTATTAATTTATTTAAATTTTAAACATTAGCTTTTATTGAATTTGTGTTATATTCAATTAAAAAAATTTGAAATTACAAATTACAAATTTCATTGTTTCATCTAAATTTATTTATATATATTCAAAAATATATTTTAAATAATAAAACTCACTTTTTAACTATTTTTTTTAAGAAAATTAAACCCAAAATTTTAAGACATACCATCATTAAACCAAATTTAATAAAAATAGTTGATATTTTTATAAAAATGAATAATATGATCGATTAGTTTATAAAATCTTTATAAAAATATAAAAAATTTCAGATCTTAAAAATTAATCTCATTCTCTTTTTTTTTTTTTGTAAATTCGGTGGGACCGCACTATTTTCTATTTATAATGATAGGACA
Organism: Pinus albicaulis; assembly: GCA_034641835.2. Classification (NCBI taxonomy): domain Eukaryota; kingdom Viridiplantae; phylum Streptophyta; class Pinopsida; order Pinales; family Pinaceae; genus Pinus; species Pinus albicaulis. The sequence continues at coordinate 783,062,274 of CM076576.1, forward strand.
GGCTACAAAATATAAAATTCAGGCTGTGGCCTCAACCTACCCATAGGAAACCAGGTCTGTTGGCCACCTGAAAGCATGAAAAGCATACCAAAATTGAAATTTTTTCATCCGTCTATAAGTCACATGAGCTATTTGTCCTACTACTGCAGTATCAACGTACGTATGACATAAAGAGAGTTCATATACAGCTAAAAAGTGCATCAAAAAGCATAATACAGAAAACTACTAGCCATCTGATGAGGAAACTGGAGCTGGGTCTTTCACAGTAGACCCAAGCATATCAACTTGCTGCAGCTGCTGGAGAAGCTTCTCCATATGGCCTACCCGATCATCCAATCTGCTAATACAATCAGTTGCCTGATCTTGAGTGATCTGAAATCAGTTGCTTGATTTCAGATCTTAAAAATTAATCTCATTCTCAAGATCAACCAAAACAAAAATAAAGATGAGCCATCAACCCATATCAAGATTAATGATATCATTTCAATCAACCCATCATAAATACATGTTACTCCAACTAACCATGATGTAAATATTATATCATACTTAAAAATAATTTGTTTATGAACATAAGAAGTTTTCAGAAATTCAGAAATTATTTGACCACTTCAATTCCATTTTCTCCTCAGCTCTTATTTTCATCGAACTCAGGTAGTTGATTAGGTGGCTCTGCTCTCCATAACTGAATTTATTAATGTGGTTAATTACTGCATATTACTATAGTGATTCGACTCTTCAAACAACTCTTCAAAAAAATAGGCAAAGCCGCAATTGGTTAGGTGGCTCTACTCTCCATAACTGAATTTATTAATGTGGTTAATTATTGCACATTATTATAGATGTTAAACTTTTTAAAAAATTAGACAAAGACACATGTTCTGCATCTAATTAATTAAACAACTAATGATTTTCATTTAATTAATTAAACAACAAATAATTAAGTATAACCGTAAAAATAAGAAAAATCGTGAAAAGAACTCCATTTTACCACTATTATCTGGAATATTTCTGAAAAAAACTCTCTGTGTAGCTTCATAAAGAGTCACAAAGAACCCTTCGAATGATGCACTCCATTTTACCACTATTATCTGGAATATTTCTCTGTGTAGCTACATAAAGATTCACAAAGAACCCTTCGAATGATGCGTCTGCTCACTCCAAGAGCTACAGGTCCAACAAGAAATACGGATATGGGAGCTCTTATTTCCCGCTTTATTTCAAAATTTGATTTTGGCACTTAATTTGAAATTTGAAAACGAAGTGAGAGGATCATCATGCATATGCATGTTGTATGGTGTGTACCGTCGTTTACAGATTCACCATAACAAAAACGGACACTGAACAAAGGAGACGACATTGTTGGGAGACGTAGGTTTCTGGGGGAGACGGACATTGCTGGAGTAGACAGAGTGGGCCAATGGGAGTAGCCTGAGAATGATCCTTGGCAAGAAAGGACATAATAAACAAAGAGTAAAACATCGAATGGTTAGCTCATTCCAAAATACATATATTTCCTGGAGAGAAATTTATTTATCGTTGTTATTAAAGAAAGTAATCATTAAAATAATATGTGTATATCATTAGGAATTCAACTTTATCTATGATTTCCAATAAAATAGTATATTGGAGTTAGTATTTTATGGAGGGAAAAGGGAATTAAGAACCAACTAGTATCAACTTTGGTGTGAAACAAGACATTAGAAAAGGCCTAAAGAAGCTCGGGAAGAAAGAGTGTGTACATTTTTTCATTTTGGAATGTGATGCGTACATCAGATAAAGTTATGGGAATATGTTAGTATCGATTTCTTGACATTGTCGTTTTAACTAGAAGATTGTTGGAAAGTTGGGCCAACTCATCATCAATTTAGATGAGAAAATAATCAAATTGCAAAAGAAGAAAAATAAGAAACTCATAGTTAAAATATGATTTCATTTTAATGAAGAAATTGCGATCTTGATATACTTTCGGGCGAGAAACCCCTTTCACTAGAGTCACTGATATGCACCATAGGTCCACCATGTACAAGTTGTGTCCATCTCAACGATTGTGGGCATTTAGGGGAGGGACGCCAGTTGTTGGGCGCCCTCTCTTCCACCTTAGCTGTTGACCTGTTGGTCTACGTGGAGATGGTATGACACTTGCCCAAAAGACGCAGCCACGTGTCGCAGTTGGTGACAGATTTAAATGCAATTAAATGGCAATGTTTTAGGGTTTGGTCTGGAGGTTTATTGACAATGACCATTAACACTTGTTCATTCTTGCTCGGGCCCAGAGTGTGGCCATCTGGCTCCGCCAGTGGTGGTGGCTGTGGGTTCCAGAACCTGCGTGACCTCTCTGTTGATCCTGAATACGTTAAGTTGCTTCGTTGCCCATAATTGTTGGTTGCTTGTTTCAGCCAGTTCGTTAACCTGTTCGCAGGTTCTACCATTATTGTGTTGTTAGGTTTTAAGTCTTGTCAGTTTCTGAACATTGATGGTCACCGCCCATTCCTAAACTTGTATGCGACATCCTCCATTGCTCTGATGCTAGACCCCCAGGATATCCATTGTTGTCCGCCAGGGTTTGGGTCCGTTTGCTTTGTTTGCTCGAATTCTTCAGGGTTTGGCATCAACCTCTCAAATCCTTTCATTTTAACTCTATTTATGCATTTTTGGTTTATAAAATTTTAATTTTGTTGTTTTTTGCAGGTATTTTCTTCCATGGTTGGCGTTGGAGATGTTTGGGGCGGCGTTGTGGTGGCTTCTGCAATCTCTGCACTTCTCGGTGGCAGTGCTCTGCAACCTCTGCACGTCTCGGCGACCTCTCGACAACCTCTGGTAGGATTCACAATCCTACCAACCATTCTATGTGTTTTTTAACACTTATTCTCTGTGTTTTTTAACACTTTCACTCTCTCTTCGGTGGAATTTAGCTCGTCTTGCTGTTTTTCGGTGGAACTTAACATGTTTTACATATATCTGTGGGCAGTTATGGGTTTATCTATGGGTTTGTATGTGTTCGGTGGAATTTAGCTCTTCTTGCTATTCTATCTGTGGAATTTAACATGTTTTACATATATCTGTGGGTTTATCTGTGGGCAGTTATGGGTTTATCTGTGGGCTTATATGTGTTTGATGGAATTCAGCTCTTCTTGCTGTTTTTTCGGTGGAATTTAACATGTTTTACATATATCTGTGGGAATTTATGGGTTTATATGTGGGTTTATATGTGTTTGGAGGAATTTAGCTCTTCTTGTTGTTTTTCAGTGGAATTTAACATGTTTTACATATATCTGTGGGCAGTTATGGGTTTATTTGTGGGTTTATATGTGTTTGGTGGAATTTAGTTCTTCTTGATGTTTTATCGGTGGAATTTAACATGTTTTACATATATCTGTGGGTTTATCTATGGGTAGTTACGGGTTTATCTGTGGGTTTATATGTGTTCAGTGGAATTTAGCTCTTCTTGTTGTTTTTCAGTGGAATTTAACATGTTTTACATATATATGTGGGTTTATTTGTGGTCAGTTATGGGTTTATCTGTGGGTTTATATGTGTTCGGTGGAATTTAGCTCTTCTTGCTCTTTTAGCATTGGAATTTAACATGTTTTACATATATCTATGGGCAATTATAGGTTTATCTGTGTTCGGTGGAATTTAGCTCTTATATGTGTTTTATGTTTGACTAGTTATCTGTGTGTTTAGGGTTTGGTTGCTTGTAAGATTCAATGAATATGCGTCTTGAATCATGAAGGATTTCAAGGCTTTTCTTTAGTAAAGATTGAGAAACATTTTTAATTACCAAATGGGATTTTTACAATGTATCTTCAAAGATTAACTCATAAATAATGTTGAAGTGTAATCTTCTTGATTCAGGCAAGGTCATTGGTGCATTGGTGCATTGATCTTCAAGGTCATGTTATTTATTTGTTCATAGCCTTCAAGTTTAAATTCTTAGCCAGCGTTAGTCTGAATTGATATGATATGATTTTAGTACAGAATTGAGTAGACAATGTGATAAAGTATGTTAACAGAGTTTATTGTAGGGTTATATGTTGCCATTTTGTATGCTGACAAAATATCTTGAACTGCCTTAAGGGTACATGAGGACTCGTCTCTTAAGTAAAACCGAAATTCTCTTTGAAAGCATTACTGTGGTAAAAAAAAATAGCTTTGTTCTTTGGCTTTATATATTGTGGTAGATTATTCAAGAACTTTGAACTTTGAAATTGAACTCCCTTACTGTTCCATTCTCTTTTTGAATTATTTCATGGAGTTCATTAGTTAGAAGTCTTCCACCTTTTTTTACATCCTATTGTTCTATGAATGCATCTCTAAAAGAATTAAAGGTCTTGATGCCACTATCATCAAGGTTATTGAACCACATTCTAAGTTCTTCTCATGAAAGGGGAAAATGTTTTGTCACTGATCTCTAGGGCTGTCTTTTAATTCATGCTCTTCCAACACTTCCTGGAATTTTTCAATGTGTTCCTTAGCTGTTATACATTGTTCCCTAAAAATTTGGGAAGCCATTTACTATCTTTTTTAGGTATTTCATGTGAGGCTCCTTAGATAGCTGAGAAATCTAATGCCTTGTACACATGCATACTATAGGGTTTGGTTGCTTGTAAGAGTCAAGGAATAGGCTTCTTCAATTATGAAGGATTTCAAGGCTTTTCTTCAGTGAAGTTTGAGAAACATTTTTAATTAATACTTTTGATCTTTACAATGTATCTTCACAGATTAACTCTTCAATAATGTTGAAGTGTAATCTTGTTGATTTGGGCAAGGTCATTGGTGCATTGATCTTCAAGTTCATGTTATATATTTGTTCGTAGCCTTCAAGTTTAAAGTATTAGCCAACGTTAGTCTGAATTGATATGATATGATTTTAGCATAGAATTGAGTAGACAATGTGATAAATTATGTTAACAGAGTTTATTGCAGGGTTATATGTTGTCATTTTGTATGCTGACAAAATATATTGAACTACCTTAATGGTACATAAGGACTTGTCTCTTAAGTAAAACCAAAATTCTCTTTGAAAGCATTACTGTGGTACAAAAAATAGCTTTGTTCTTTGGATTTATATATTGTGGTAGCTTATTCAAGAACTTTGGAATATGAAATTTAACTCCCTTACTGTTCCATTCTCTTTTTGAATTTATTTCATGGAGTTCATTAGTTAGAAGTCTTCCACCTTTTTTTACATCCTATTGTTCCATGAATGCATCTCTAAAAGAATTACAGGTCTTGATGCCACTATCATCAATGTTATTGAACTGCATTCTAACTTTTTCTCATGAAAGGGGAAAATGTTTCATCATTGATCTTCAGGGCTGTATTTTAATTCATGCTCTTCCAACACATCCTAGAAATTTTCAATGTGTTCCTAGCTGTTATACATTGTTCCCTAAAATTTTGGGAAGCCATTTACTGTCTTTTTTAGGCATGTCATGTGAGGCTCCTTGGATAGCTGAGAAATCCAATGCCTTGTACAAATTTCTCTTCCATGAAGTCATGCATACTATAGGGTTTGGTTGCTTGTAAGAGTCAAGGAATAGGCTTCTTCAATCATAAAGGATTTCAAGGCTTTTCTTCAGTGAAGATTGAGAAACATTTTTAATTAATACTTTTTATTTTTACAATGTATCTTCAAAGATTAACTCATCAATAATGTTGAAGTGTAATCTTCTTGATTCGGGCAAGGTCATTGCTACATTGGTGCATTGATATTCAAGGTCATGTTATTTATTTGTTTGTAGCCTTCAAGTTTAAAGTCTTAGCCAACATTAGTCTAAATTGATATGATATGATTTTAGAAGAGAATTGAATGGACAATGTGATAGAGTATGTTAACAGAGTTTATTAAAGGGCTATATGTTGCCATTTTGTATGCTGACATTATTTTTTTTGCAAAAATTTATGGCATAGTGTTACATGTAATAGGGAGCTATGTGTTATGTGTTGTTAGTTGAGTTATGTAGTGTGTAATGATGTCGTCCTATGTGTTAAGGAAAAACTAACAACATACAATTAAGAATAACTAACAGAACTAGTATAAAGAGGTATGCTTTGCAACATGTTGTGTGTGGATAGATATGTGAGATATGGTTTGTGAAGTATGATGAAAACATTTAAATTCTACTTAGTGTAGTAGAAAGGAAATCTGAGATCTATTAAGATATAAAAGTCCAAACATATAGTCCATCCAAAAATCCACATCATAATGTGGTTACAACCAAAAATATATAACACCCCTATTCTTTATGGCCTTGAGAATCTTCAGTGCCAAAAAATCCAAATCATAATGTGGTTACAACCAAAAACATATAACACCCCTATTCTTTATGGTCTTGAGAATCTTTAGTGCCAAACCTTGAGTTTCCTGATTGAGCCAAGTAGGTTGGCCTTCCTAAGAAGGGTTGATTAGGTTGTGGTTTATTGCAGCCATATAATTGAGACCAATTTGTCCCTTCCAACCATGGAGGAATTGAGTACCCATACCTCACATTTGCACTAAGTGGAGGTGTGTGATTAGCATACATTGAATTCGCACCTCTTGTGGTAGGAATAAAGCAAGTGGGTAAACCCCCATTTTGATAGTGAGGCACTTGAATGTTTATGAGGTGTTGGAAAAATGTTGTATTATTTGCAATATTTTCCAATGTGTTGGACATGTCCCTAGTTTCATTCTCATCAACTGTGCTTGCATTTATGCATTTATGTCAACCATATCAGTCATCCCTTGTTCCCTTTCAAGCATTTGTTTAGCCTTCCTTGCTTCCTTTTCCTATCTTGACATTTGTTTTTGTTGCTCCTTGTCGCCTTGCTCTCTCTCTTTCAAGCCTTTCATCTGCTCGACGTTCTGCTGCAATAGTCCTTGTTGCCTTCTTCTCCTTGGCTTGATCCTTTTTTTTTTTTTTTTTTAATTTTTGAATTTCTATTTTTTTCTTTTCAGACTCAACTAGGAGTTTTATATAGTCTCCTGAGGTGATTAACTGTGAACTTTTCCCCAAACGATGACTACCGGGTGTTCCTTGCTTCTTTTTCATTGACACTCTTTCTACTGGTAGCTTTAGGAACCGCCCAAGTAACTTCTCCCTCCCTCCCATCTGAATGTCATTGCTTGGCACTTCAGTATCTGTGGCACTTGATTGAACTATATTGTTTTCTTCATTTGGTGCCTCATTATGTCCTCCATATTCTTCCATTGATCTATTTTCCACAAAAAAATGAACAATTTCACTGTTCAATTCAGCCAGTTGTGAAGGCATGTTCATGCTTTTTTCATTGGTTCTTGAGACACTGTGTTCGTTCAAATTAATTATGGCTTCTACCAGCCATGATGGTGGGTTTATTTGACTAGGCAATGTCAATTGGTCATTTTCAATGTCATTAAAAATATTAGCAATTTCATTTTCAACTACAACTGCATTAACAATATCAACAATTTCATTTTCAACTACATCTGCATTAACAATATCAACAATTTCATTTTCAACAAAATCTGCATTTTCAGCTGCATGTCAGCAGTGTGATTAAAAATATCAGCATCAAGAGTTCCATCTTCTTCAGTTGGTAGAACAACCTCCATGTTGTTATCAATTTGTTGATGAATACACTTTGTTTCACATACCTGCTTATCATCATCAACATATAACTTTCCTTGAGAGAGGGAAATTATATTATCAAATGCAACCACATCAACATGTTCATGCACTTCTTCTTACATTTCATGCTCTTATTCCTGACCATCCACATGAAAAGCTTGGCTAAAAGCAGTATCATGCATAAGAGCATCATAATTTAGTGGCCATATTCTTGTCCTCCTAAAGCCAACCTTGATATTTGATGGTGTAAGAGCCCTTTTAAAAGCCTTACTTGCAAGCTATTCTAACTTAAACATTTTCACCTCAACCCCTGGATTCTTTGCCATCAATGCAACATGCTCTAACCTGAAATAGTTCTTGAAAGGGCCAAACACGTTAACATCAAGGGGTTGCAATTTGTGAGTGGTATGAGCGGGCAATGTTAAAAGGTCAATGCCTAAATTGTTTGCTTCCTCAATTGTTTGTACATCCATGTGGCTTCCATGGCCATCTAATATCAATAGGTGTTTTTTATTAGGTGAGATACCACTTGGCACAGATGCAGAAAAGTGGCAAAGCCAATTTAAAAAAAGTTCTTTAGTTATCCATGCATGGGGATGTGCAACCATGCATGCTCCAGGTTCACAGTTTTGTATACAATTTTTCAACTGATTGTTACCTTCGAATAGATAAAATCCTGGGATTGAAGCACCAATTGCATTGACACAACATAAAATAGTTATCCACTCCCTACTCTTAGGCAAACTATTTGGCACGTTTCGGCTGCCAACCTGTAAACCTGTTTCATCACAGTTCCATATATGGTCTGCACCATAAGAATGTTTATACTATGCACTAGAAAGAGTGTTATAGAACTCACATACAACTGCAGGGCACAAATTTAATGCTCTGTCTCTGTCAAGGCCCTCAGTTGTACGCAATACAAGGTCTGGATGCATTTTTTTAAACCCAAACCACCATGATTTACCAGGAAACCCATCTTTGAATGGGTTTGGCCTCCCTTGACATATTTGAACAACTGTGGATTTGAGTTGTATCAACTTTAGCCCATGTCCCAATTGGGCCATTTATTTACACCACTCAACCACCTTGGCCTCCTACTCTTCAGTCATAACTGTAACATGCCCTCTACTTTTGGTGTGAGTGAGCCCATTTATCCAATAGTGTATTAATGAAGTAGGAATACTATGTTTCTTTGCAGATTCCCAAACATAATATTCATTGAACGCTATTTCGTCGATTGCAGCTAACTTTTCTTCTTTTGTCCAACCTCTTATAGCGCTGATCATTTTAGTTGAAGTTGCACCTTGTACTGTGGTTGACAGTGGCTCTGTGACTGATGGTGTCACAACATCATCTTCAGCCACATGATCATCCTCAACAACATTGCTTGGATCATTGTTGACATTGAGATCACCTGTTCTTTCTTCATCTGATGAAGTGCATTGCAGTTGGGCACCCCTGGTCACTCTTCTGCCACTTCTCCATGTACGAGCTACATAACTCACTCTTTTCATGGATGCAACTACCTGCAGAATTATTGCATGCATTTAGTTAAGAATAATTGAAAAGAATGCTTTCATACAAGCCAAACATCATCTGGTAACATCATCTCTTCCCATTTATAACAATTTATAACAGTTTAAAATTGGTTTGTGTATTATTGCATGCATTTAGTTAAGAATAATTGAAAAGAATACTTTAATACAGAGAATACATCTTCTTTGCTCAGCTATTGCAAATAGATATGTTAAATTCAAATGCTACAACTTCTATTTTCAGCTATTGCTGATAGATATGTTAACTTCAAATGCTACAACTTCTATGCTCAACTACTGAGATATTTTCCACAGGCTTCTATGCTCAGCTACTGATGTTTTGTTTTTGGTTATTTGTTTCCAGCTTCTAATCTTGATCTTTGTCTAATCTTTGTGTCATTTGAAGTCATTTTGTACCCTGAAGTTGAATTGGGTAAGTTCAAATGATTGGGTAAGTTTGAATTCCAGTCCGATCTTTGTGTCATTTGAACTCATTTTGTACCCTGAAGTTGAATTGGGTAAGTTCAAATGATTGGGTAAGTTCCACTATGCACTATGACTCTAAATTTTTTGAATCCATCAAATGTTACAAACTGTGGCCAAGACTCAGGGATTGAGGTGTTGAATTTATGAAATCTATAATATATTTTAGTTTCAATTGCAATGCTTCCTTATTCACCAAAATAAATTAGCATCTTTCATAACAGTTTCACTTAGCATCTCACATAACAGGTTCACTTAAAGAAGATCATTATATTGTTTATTATTTTCGACAACAACGTCAATTCCTCATAAAGCTCATTTTCTGGGCCAATAATTCATGTCACTCTACTTTGTGGGAGGCATTCAATTTGAGGTGCATTACTTGAGTTCCTTTTGTCATAAACTCGGCTTATGGTTCTACTATCCTGTTTATGGAAGTTCTAAAAATAAGCAACCCTCTTGTCGTTGTGTTGCAAAAATTAATGTTTTACAATGTCTTATCTTATAAATCTGAGCCCAAAAAAGTATTAATATTAGCAATAATTCCATATATAGGAAGATAATCAACAACCCAAGGTACAGATGACTTCAATATCCCATTGGGATGAATCTGTGTTCAACTATAAACCTCTTGTAGAGATTGTTTGCAATTATGTTTTGGGGAAATTATTTTGAATTCAATCTCCCATTGGGATGAATCTGCGTTCAACTATAAACATCTTGTAGAGATTGTTTGCAATTCTGTTTTGGGGAAATTTAACATACACACTCTCTTTAAAACATTAAAACTTACCTAGGCATAGGCATTGGGATGAATATGTGTTCAACTATAAACCTCTTGTAGAGATTGTTTGCTATTCTGTTTTGGGGAAATTTAACATACACACTCTCTTTAAAACATTGAAACTTGCCTAGGCATAGGCATTGGGATGAATCTGTGTTCAACTATAAACGAGTTTTGTTCTTTGTTCTGTTCTTTTTCATCTATAGCTAAATTGGGTAATTTCAAATGATTGGGTAAGTTCCACTGTGCATTGCCTTTATATTTTTTGGATACAGAACATTCTGATCATAGTTACTGAAATCATCATTCCTAGACCTTTACCCGAATCTGAATCATCATGGAATCATGGAATTGGTGATCCATACCCACTCTTTAGGATTCCCTGAATTCTATTCAGCGATCCATTTATAGTTATAGGATCTGGATACTGTCATTTAGGTTTTGAATCCTAAGTTAGAAACATGTTCAAATGTTAGGGGATCTGGTGCAAAATCCTTGGATTTTAAAATGTTGTCTCTCCTCCAATAATATTAGCAATGCACAAACCCTTGTACCGTTACAAAAATATCCTTGCATGTTTGACATTTACACCATGAGATTTGAACCTCCATCAATCTGTTAAGAGACATTTCTCTTTACTAGTTCAACTAATCTAGGTGACTATTTGCCAAGGGGCTCTAATTTTTTGAATCCATCAAATGTTACAAACTATGGCCAATACTCAGGGATTGAGGTGTTGAATTTATGAATTCTATAATATGTTTTAGTTTCAATTGCAATGCTTCCTTATAAAAAATTTGCAATGCTTCCTTATAAAAAAATAGGATCAATCAAAGAATATCATTATATTGTTTATTATTTTTCACAACGTCAATTCCTCATAAAGCTAATTTTTCTGGGCCAATAATTCATGTCACTCTACTTTGTGGGAGGCATTCAATTTGAGGTGCATTATTTGAGTTTCTTTTGTCATAAACTCGGCCTATGGTTCTAATATCTTGTTTTTTTTTTTTTTTTTGTAAAAAAACAACCCTCTTGTCGTTGTGCTGCAACAATTAATGTTTACAATGTCTTGAATTCAACAATTAATGTTGTCTTGAATTCAATCTCCCATTAGGATGAATCTATGTTCAACTATTAACCTCTTGTAGAGATTGTTTGCAATTATGTTTTGGGGAAATTGTTTTGAATTCAATCTCCCATTGGGATGAATCTTTGTTCAACTATTAACCTCTTGTAGAGATTGTTTTCAATTTTGTTTTGGGGAAATGTTTTTCAATTCAATCTCCCATTGAGATGAATCTGTGTTCAACTATAAAACTTTGGTAGAAAAATAGAAAAAAATATACAATTTCATTAAAATTAAAATGTAAGAAAATTGAAATAAAGACTTGTAAGAAAACTGAAATAAAGGCTCAAAAATGAAAATAAAAGTGTAAGAAAACTGAAACGAAGACTCAAAAATTAAAATAAAATTGTAAGAAAAATGTGCTATAATTGAGAAAACTAACCTGAATATATTGTGAAATTTTTTGGGGTGTGTTCTGTGCTAGTTTGTCTCCAAGGCTGGTGAACAGTTTGAATGTGAAACATGCAACTTCAGCAGTGGTTGAACTTCTTTTATAGTTTTTTGTAGTTGAACTTAATTGGTGACAATGATGGACATGGATTGCAATGGCTTCATTTTTCATGTGTGATCAAGATTGAATTTGATGTGATCCAATGGCTGGGAATTTGTTTTTGTTGATCCATGTGCTCTGATATGTTTTGATCTGTTTTAATGGGAAATCATTTACTGAATCTATTGGGACGGTGTCATTTATTGTACATAGCGGGTTTAAATGTTGTTATTGGGTGGGTGCCATTTATTGAACACAATGGGTTTAAATGTTGAATAACACAGTAGTTATGGTTGACATGGGTAAAAATGTGAAGATGGGTAACACTTTTATGAGAATCGGGGGCAGAAAACTTTTTTCCTCAATAGTTTGGCCGAACATTCGTAAACGTTTGGCCGAACTATTCAAGAGTTCGGCCGAACTTTCGAAATTAGTTCAGCCGAAATCGTTTTGCCGTTTACATTGACGGCATACTGATGACAATGGAAAACAGATTTTTGCCCAGAGATTGGAAAATCGGCAACAAAAGCTCGGCAAAACTAATAGTCTAGCCGAACTATTAGTTCGACCGGACTTTTAAAATAGTTCGGCTGAACTATTATTTTATAAATATATCGCCCGCAAACTGTTACAGGTTTCTTGTTCACATCTGTCTCGCGCGCTTGGGTCTTGTTCATTGATTTTTGTTGATTTGGAGTTGCGCTGCGATGAGGAGGGGAGTTTTGTTGATTTGTGCCTCGACGTTGAGGTAAATTTTGTTGATTTTGTTTGATTTTGCAGTTGCAGTTGCTTTTTTTTTTTTTTTTTTTTTTAAATTTGATTTTTTTTGTTCACAGGAATTTGGTTGTCTTCCACGACGTATTCATCGTCTTCAGGGATCACCCGGGTTCATCTGCAAATTTCTGCGACTTTCCGGGTATATAACATGAATTTACTGTATTATGTAATTGCACTACTCACTATTCTGTAATTTATAGAATTTCCCATATTCTGTAATTGCACTACTTACTATTCTGTAATTTATAGAATTTCTTGTAATCTATAAATTCAATTTACAGCTACTGTCTAACAAAAACTACTTACAATCCATTGGGCACCCTACCAATCCTTGCCTTCAATCAATTACACAAAGTCACAGCCACGGGATTCCTCCTACTACAAACAAGAAATGGAGCCCAGAATCCACTCAAGACCAAAAGTCATAGTCACCTGGATTCCTCCTACTACCAACAAGGAATGACACCAGGCTTTGTGACTTCTATTCATAGTCACTTGCTCTGGTTAGAGAACTGAGCACGAAGCCACCACCCTGGGGCCTCTCATTCCTTAATTCCCTTAGCAGTCATTGAAAATCTAGGATTATACATCACTAGGCCGATGAGAAGTGGCATGTATGTCTCAATTTTCATTTCAATAATCAGTAAGTGGGTAAGTTTCTATATTAGCAAGTGAGTGATGGGTGAGTGATTAAGTATGAGTTGGATGAGAGGAAGTGGGTGCATGGATAGCTCGGGGCTATGTTAGGTCAAAAATTCTTTTCCTTTATCCGAAAAGCTAGTTGCTTATTTCAGGGTTGTGGCAACTTACTTCAATCAATATCTCATTTGTTGAAAACTTGGCTCCGCCGAGTGGTGTATTTTGGGTAATGGGTGCAACCACCTCACGTTGGGCATTACCTGACCTGCCTGACTGGCACTACCTAGCCTCTCTCTAACCCTAATGTCTCAACCTCCGCATTATCTGAAAGGCATAATTGGGCCATTAAAAGACTTCCTTGGGGCCGGACCTCCCTGGAATTGTCTGGAGCTATCTGTCTTAATAACCCCAGCTCCATCTATGGAAAGAGTTTTTCAATCCTAACTCTCTCTCTCCCAATTATTATAAGGGCTTAGCATCTTTCTAGGCAACTCGGGAGTAGGAGAAGCAACTATAAGTTCTTTTCGGTGCCCAGTTTTCATCTACTATGGGGAATAAGAAAAAAAATTTATTTGGGGAATAAGGCTTTTGTAATTGGGAAAATAAAACATATACCCTTAACTGACTTATATCTCCTAGATGCAGCCACTCCTTTTTTAGACTATACCCACTCATAACTAGTAGGCACCCTAGCTTGCCTCCTCCATAGCCAACCAAAAGAAGCCAGCCAGTAAACTGTTGTTAGTTGCGCTGATCCTTTCACTGGGGATCCAGCCAATCAGACCAGTCAGATAGACCAGTTAGATCAGCCAGTTTGACTGACGCATAACTGACTCCTTGTGTTTGGGGTTGTACGATTTTTTGTTGTGATTTTCCCAATTTGTTATTGACATATTTATCTGTTAAATTGACCTACTGCATGCCTCTACTATTCAATGTAAAACACATGAACATTAACATATAATTGTGATATTTTCCCTTCTTTCCAACTTAGTCCATCCTTCTAGAAATATCCCTTTTAATGAAGTAAATATATCCATAGTGATCCACTGATATTTTTTCACCAAAAACTATTCAATTTTGGACTTATATATCTCAAAACTATGCTCATTGAATTTATGCATCTATATCTTTAAACTACTTGAAACTATTTTATTTCACCATAGGAATCATTTCGATATGTCTCGCATTTTAATGGGGTGTATCACATATCGAGAACATTAGCCATAAAAGTTTCCCATTGAAACCAAAAGCGATTTGATACAAAACATAGGTTTTAACCTTATATAGGTAATTGTTTCAAATAGATTCTTAATTTAAAATGAAAAATATTCAATGTAAAACACATGCATTAACATATAATTGTGATACTTTCCCTTCTTCCAAACCTGGTGGACATCCTTTTAGAAAAACTCCTTTTAATGAAGAAGATATATCCATAGTGATCCACTGATATTTGTTCACAAACAACTCTTCCATTTTGGACTTTTATATCTCAAAACTATGTTCATTGAATTTATGCATCTATATTTTTAAACTACTTGAAACTATTTTATTACACCATAGGAATCATTTAGATATATCTCCCATTTTAATAGGGTGTATCACATTTCAAGAAAAACACATTAGCCATAAAAGTTTCCCATTGAAACCAAAAGTAATTTGATACAAAGCATAGGTTTTAACCTTATATAGTTAATCGTTTCAAATAGATTTTTAATAAAATGAAAAATATTCAATGTAAAGCACATGCACATTAACATATAATTGTGATATTTTCCCTTCTTTCCAACTTAGTGGACATCCTTCTAGAAAAATATTTTTTAATAAAGCAGAGATATCCATAGTGATCCATTGATAAACAACTCTTCCATTTTGGACTTTTATATCTCAAAACTATGGTCATTGAATTTATGCATCTATATTTTTAAAATACTTGAAACTATTTTATTACACCATAGGAATCATTTCGATATATCTCCCATTTTAATGGGGTGTATCACATTTCGAGAAAAGCACATTAGCCATAAAAGTTTCCCATTGAAACCAAAAGTGATTTGATACACAACATAGGTTTTAACCTTATATAGTTAATTGTTTCAAATAGATTTTTAATAAAATGAAAAATAGTCAATATAAAACACATGCGCATTAACATATAATTGTGAAACTTTCCCTTCTTTCCAACTTAGTGGACATCCTTCTAGAAAAATCCCTTTTAATGAAGGAGATATATCCATAGTGATCCACCAATATTTGTTCACAAACAACTCTTCCATTTTGGACTTTTATATCTCAAAACTATGCTCATTGAATTTATGCATCTATATTTTTAAACCACTTGAAACTATTTTATTACACCTTAGGAATCATTTCGATATATCACCCATTTTAATGGGGTGTATCACATTTCGAGAAAAACACATTAGCCATAAAATTTTCCCATTGAAACCAAAAGTAATTTGATACAAAACATAGGTTTTAACCTTATATAGTTAATTGTTTCAAATAGATTATTAATAAATGAAAAATATTCAATGTAAAACACATGCACATTAAGATATAATTGTGATATTTTCCCTTATTTCCAACTTAGTAGACATCCTTCTAGAAAAATCCCTTTTAATGAAGCAAATATATCTATAGTGATCCACTGATATTTGTTCACAAACAAATATTCCATTTTGGACTTTTATAACTCAAAACTATGCTCATTGAATTTATGCATCTATATTTTTAAACTACTTGAAACTATTTTATTACACCATAGGAATCATTTCGATATATCTCCCATTTTAATTGGGTGTATCACATTTCAAGAAAAACACATTAGCCATAAAAGTTTCCCATTGAAACCAAAAGCGATTTGATACAAAGATAGGTTTTAACCTTATATAGTTAATTGTTTCAAATATATTTTTAAGAAAATGAAAAATATTCAATGTAAAACATATGCACATTAACATAATTGTGATACTTTCCCTTCTTTCCAACTTAGTGGAAATCCTTCCAGAAAAATCCCTTTTAATGAAGCAGATATATCCATAGTGATCCACTGATATTTGTTCACCAACAACTATTTCATTTTGGACTTATATATCTCAAAACTATGCTCATTTTTTCCCACAAACGTTTTTTTGGGGCACTACCCCTGAACACTTGTGTGTGGGGAATTTTTTGTTTATATGAAACCAAAAAGTGGGGGTCCTTTCCGCCCATTTTATTCCCACCACTAGGCTTAAAAAAATATATAGTGCATGGGGGTATACACATAAAGAATATAACACATACCAAACATCCAACAATTCTCCTTAATGTGACCATCAATGTTGCAATGGTTAGAATTATTTCTACTACTCTTACATGGATGTGTAGTGGCTATTTTAGCTTGGAAAGAATCACTTGTTTTTGTATATGGTTATATAGACCCCACATATACTTAAGGAGTACATTTGGGCTCTTGGGAAAGATATCTAATAATATGACCATATTTTTGAACTTAGTACACTCTTATACACCCTTATGTCTACGTAAAGTAATGTGAGTGATTCCATAGATCCTCTGCACACTTCATAGGGTGTAATTGGGACAGGTAGTGTTAACTTCCACAATTTCTATAGGCAGAGTCTGTAAAGGGCCAGTTAGCCTCTGGATCTCATCTTTTATGGAAGGTGACATATCTAGTAAATGCCCCTACAGTCAATCTCTGGAATAGATCTAACTAGAAGTTCTTCATTTTAATATCCATAAAACACAACCACTTTAAGGAAAACTATGTACATGTGTCATTTCTCCCATAAATTCTTAGGCAAAGTTTTTAAAGCATAAATGTCAGGATTCATCTCTCAAAGATGAATTGGTTTTGAGATGCTCTTCTTCAAAAATTCAAGATTCATCTCTCAAAGATGAATTAGTGTTGAGACGCTCTCCTTCAAAATTTACTGATGGACATTGTAACATATCTTGGATATGTGTGTGTTTTGTACTTATAAATGTGTCTTTTTTAATGACCATGTGCTTTTTTCAATTATATACCAAATGTGCTCCCACCACACCATGTAAAGCGCAACTTGGTGAACTTCACATTTGCAACAAGTGGTGAACTTCACATTTTTATAAAATTAAAATGCAGGGACTTCAACAAATTTTTGTTTAAACGGAGTTTCACTTTTTTTTTTTAATGACAATGTGTTTTTTTCAATTTTATACCAAGTGTGCTCCCACCATATTAAGCGCAATTTGGTGAACTTAACATTTTTATAATTTTTTTTGCTTAAATTGAGTTTCACACATCAATTAGTTCTTTGAAAGTTGTGTTTTACATTTAATTTGTGTACACTAAATTACATTAATTTTATGAAATTTATTTTGAATTTATTTTAAATTAGTCATTTAAAAAAATAATTGTAAATGTCCACCATAGATATATATATCATAGAGGATGAACGATGAAGATCAACATCATCCCATATCTCTATGAGAGAGGGGGATCAGGGTGTTAGAGCCTAAATCTACCTTAGGCTGAAATAAGGTAGAAAGAGGACAACACCAAACCACGCTCAGCCTCGTAGCTAGCCCTATGAGGACAGGAGAGGGCTCTCTCCGGGTCAATCTCAATAAAGGATATTCGATGGGGTTTGAGATGACTGAAATACAAGCTAATATTAGGCTAGATAAACAAATAGGAAGGTTTGATTTGAATTTTTGGGTTTTTGTTGGAAAAAGGGGAAAGGCAATTTTTGGGCTTGGGGATGAAGGCCAACTCTTGCAGAGTTCAAGTTGGGGCGAGGTAGGCAGCGACTTTGATGTCTTAGATCAAATGAATGGATTGAAAAGACTGCTGAGGAGCTGAAGAGGGAAAAGGAGTACAAGGATCTTCTCCAAACTGACGAAAAACATATAAAACTAAACAAAAGTTTAAGGCAGAGCACCAGCAAATTAATGAATTCTACCTCAATTACTCATTTGTTTAATTCAGAAGCAAAGATAAGGGAAATGGCATACATATAACATTAATGAAACTTACAATACATGAGAAGAAAACATCATCAAAACTCAGAAGCCACAAGGATCCCAACAAGTGCTGCAAAAACTCTGGTCTTTCCTTTGCCAAAAACTGAAAATGGATGTACAATGAGGTGCCAAAATTTTCCCAAGAGTCCAACCCTGAATATGCCTCAGAAAATACATGATATAGGCAAGTCTAACCCCTTCCCACACCTCTAGGGGTCGAGTTCATCCTTCTAGGAGCAGTTTGAACCAATTCTAAACATAGAACTAAAATCTAGGTAGCCAAACAACTTGCCTCTAAAAGGAAGGAAACTGATCCATTCATTTAATTTTCACTTTTTAGTGAATGAATCCTCTAGAAAAAGTAAATAAGTGCAAAAATTACATCATGGTTACTAAATTACATCAAGATAGATCAATAATTACATCAAGAGGTGAAACTAGTCAGAACTGGCCGAATTTCTGAGCTGGACAGTCAAATTTGGGCAAAAATCCTCTATGCGCCACGCTAAAAAACTCTATGCACCGTGCCACTTTGAACCTGTTTTTGGGTCACTTACGGAAGTCCAAATCGAGCTCAAGATAGCTCGTTGGAAAGCCTTTGATGTATGCTATCCAACCCAAGTGGAATTTTTCAATTTGGAGCTCATTTTCCCCTCCAAAACTTCAATCTCCCAAAACTGCTTCCTTCTGGTGCAAAAGGTGGCAGAAAGGTGATTTTCATGGTGTTTTTGGCCCTTAAGACCACCAATAACTTGATGAAATGTCTCGGCCATTCCTGAGCATACATAAATTTCCATAAAAAACCCAAAAATATCAAGTTTTCCTCCAGAATATGTTCCAAACGTAAGCGCGCGTCGGGTGGCGCGACGCGTAGAGTAGAAAAACCTGTTTTGCAACCAAAATTTTCAAAATGACAAAAAATTCTCCAAATTTGCTGAAATTCGGAGTGAAGGTCTCCCATCATGTCTCATGCCTAGCCAAGGAAGCTTCGGCCAAAATTCGGAGCGGATCAGGCCTTTTATGATGTTTCAGTGCTCTCCTTAACCTCGCTTTGCCGATACATGTGCGGGCTCGATAGTGGTTCCTCATGTTCCTGAGCATGTCTTTGTCCCTATTGGCCTTCGCCAACAGCCTCTCAAGACGAATGTTGACCCGCTGAGCTCTCTGAAATTTCTCGGTCAATGTCTCTATCTCAGCTTTCTGCTCCTGGATAATCTCTTTCAGCCTTGAGCTAGGAGAGCTCAAATCAACATCAATGAGCGTAAAATCAGTGTCATGCCTCCTGAAGGGCCCTCATCATGCATCGGCCTCTTGCCTCTATCCTGAACCTATGTATGTACCTGTGATGTAGAAGGCGAGACCCCTTCCACGCCATGTGGAGATAGTACTCGCGCTGCTGATGAAGATAACGAGACCCCTTCCACCTCTGGTGGAGATAGTACTCGTCATGACACTGCAAACAAGGCTCTAGTGCCTCTTTGATATGTAACACACACTGGAACACTGCTATGCTCAATCTCAGGGCCTTCCGGATGGTGTGAAGACTCACCATGCTCATGAACAATCTCGGGAGGAGGCTGAGGGGCTGTAAAGAAGTCACGAGAAATGAACTCCTCCCATGCAATTCCTTGTTGTACAAGCTGATATACCACCATGATCTTGATGAGCGCGTAATGATAAATGCTGTTATGCTGCTGCGCTGGGGTCTTCTTCTGCACAAGGACCGTCATTCGCTCTATGTTGCGGCACATGAAATATGGGATGCTCATCATTCTTACCCTCGTGAAATGCATCAACAAACGGATGTGGTATGCATAGAGGCGCGAGAATCTGCCCTCGCAACTGAAATACCTGATGATAATTTTCATCAATGGTGCATACTCTTCTTTCAGAAACCGGAATGGGAAAACCCTGCTAAGCTGCCTCAAATACCCAGGTTTGATGTATGGCTCGTAATAGGATTTCTCTAGCTACTGTCTCTTATTCCATTCCTCTCCTATATTCGGTATCCTGGTGGCCTAAGCAATGGCTTGTGGTGTCAAGATGAAATTCACTCCAGCAAGGCTTACATGGCCATCATGCAAATGTAGGACAAATAGGCGAGCTAGCTCATGATGATGCTAAGTGTGAGCGATCATCTCACAATATTGAAAACATGACATACGCTGAAAACAATCCGTTGCAAGTGGGCAGGCCTGTAATTGAGTCAAAGAAGTGGGATCTTCCCTGACATGCCTACCACTTTTGTGAGACCTCCTCGGTACATTTAGCTCTGCTTTCGAATCACTGTCCTGATCATGCTCCTGCTCATATGGTGAATCTGTCTCTGACATGGTGCTAAAAACAAGGTGTTTGACAAGTAGATGATGATAAATATATGGTGAAAACAAGAGTTTGTTTTTCAATATGAAGTGTGTCACATATGAAACAAGAGGCTGCAAGGAAGTGTCACAATGAATACACTAGACTGTCAAGTATTTTGGAATGGGCAGACAGTCACTCACTGCTTGGGAAACTTTGAGATTTAGGCACCTTTACAAATGATACAGGAATAGGTGATAGTGATGGGGGTAGTTCTAGGAACAAGAGTCAATGAAATGGCAACATATAAGTGAGTCAAGTGGAATCAAGGACAAAGAAACAGCCCTTGAATATCATGGCAATTAAGATTTTGTAAATGGAGAGATATGGTAGTAAGTAATAGGGTTTAGGAGTTTAAAACATGGGAACAAAAAGGTATGAGGGATATGGGACAAAGGAGAATGGGGAGAGACTGTGGTATCAGTGACAACAGTGATAGGAGCACAGATGAAAATGAGGTGGGATTTTAAGCACCAATAAACAAATTTTAATCACTTCTTTTCAAACCCTTGGGAGCAGATTTCAATATGGGTATTAGGGTTTATTCTTTCACCAATTAAACTCTTGATTCTTCCTCTCAAAACCGCACTAAACACCACTTTCAAATCGATGAGTAGAATTTTAACTTACTTTAAACAAAAGGGTTTACCGATTGTGAAAGATTTGGGAAGCAGTGATGAATTTCAGGCTTGATGGCTCAATGCGCCGCGCGCACACCCAGTGCGCCGCGCTCTGTGGGTGCGCTGCGCCTGTGAAAAAAGACATTTCAAACTTCGGCTCTATGCGCCACGTTGAACATGTGCACCGCGCCTCTTTCCTATGCGCCGCGCTCAATTCCAAGACACAGTCACGGCCCTTCAAAAACAGAATTTTCTCTTCCAATGTTCAACTCGACTTCTCCCTTGAATTTTTGAATATCCTCTGATGCAAATGAACAAATAACCTTGTGAAATATCTCATATAGAAATGGATTTTATTTTTTCTTCTTCACAACCCACTTTGTAATGTTTTGGCGATGGCACTTTCTGCATTTAATACAAGTTCTAATTTTCATTTCCCTTTTGACTTTCTGAGCTTGAAATGATGTTTCGTTGGTTGATTTTTGCAGGGATGGTGGCATCGGACCTTAGCAAAGGAAAACCAGAGTCTGCTTTGAAGCCTTCATGGCGGAAAAATACATGATTATTACAAAAACAAATTTTGACAATTTCTTATTCAAAACAGAGTTTTGAACAAGAAATGTCCTTGAGCATATTTGATGATAAAAATTTTGAAATGAAAACTTATTGAAAACCTCCTCATGGCCTGCGGGTATTATTCGACATTTTGAAGACCAACGCCTAGACCTAGACTCGGAAAATGACTCTTTTTTGACCAAAATAACATCTATGACTATAAATGACGTGAAATCGATTTTGATGAACTTTGATAAATTTCGACCAACCCAGCAGGTACAAACATGAGGGAAATTAGTGAAGAGACCCTTCCGTCAGATTATGGCATGCTCCTAGCGGAATGCAACTGAGTGAATCAAGCGAGACACCTAAAAATGAAATGCAAAAAGAGGAGTTTTTATCCCTTACGGAGGACTGAACAGACCGACTCTAACATTGGCTCCAATGGGGATGGTAGCTCCAGTTCCTTGGAGGTGCCAAGAACGGCAGATCTTTGGGAGAGCAGACAGTGCCTACATCCATTGGGCTATGGAGTCAAAATCTCAAACTTAAATGCATGACTAAAAACTAATGACTTGACGACACAAATTGACTTTCACTTGACTAAAAACTGACTCAATACTTAAACACAACCGACAAACTGGAAAACATGCTCAAAATGGAGCTTATTCAATACAACCTACTCTAACAATTTCATTCATCACCTAATCAAGTGAAATGAAACAACCAATGCAACCAGGTAAGTATTGCAACTGCTATTTGAATTATCCGCAAGTGCTCGTTCATGAACAACAAGAAAGAACTACTGAAAGGCAACTCCCATGAAAACTTGTGAACAGATCCGTTGAATACTATGGTTTCTCTATCCGCCTCCAAAAATACTGCATAAGGATCTTGAAGTTCATGCACACTAGGACTTAGTTCTTCCAATGGATTACTTTTCTTCTCCTCATACCATGAATGAAAACTTTGTTTTAAGCTTTGTGACGAGACTCCGGCTAAAAATGACAAAGAGACCGGCTGACGGATCAAGTTTGTATCATTACACGTTTCAAGCTCACATGTAATCAATGGAGAAAAAATTTGACTGTAGACATCATCCAACACACGAGCAATAGGATCATCAAAAACCTGAGAAGATTGCTGCAATGTATCCACTGAAACTGCATGACATCCTACTGACTGTTCATCTTTTCCTTGAGAGAAATTATGAAGATTCTGCTTTATGAACTGAACTGCTTCAAAGCAAAAGGGTATAGAATCCTCTTGCATCATTAAATCATATATTTCAGATCCCATGCCTTCATCTGTAATCTGATCTTCAATTTCATTTGATGGCTGCAAATCTGATGCCACAGGCTGCTCAAGAATTTCCTTATCTGTCTCATCCTCAACATTAACATTGATAGATTGCTGATCTCCTACAAGCTGCTCATTTGAAAATTTACTATGCAATTTACCCTTCAAAAATTGGAATGATTCAAAACAAAATGGTATGGAGTCACCTTGTATCATTTGATCATATGTGCTAGCTTCCAAGTCTTCATCAGCAGCTTGACAATCAATGGCTTTCGAGGACAACAGATCTAGATATGAGAAGTCTTGAACAAAGTTTTCATTGCTCTCAAGATGGTCCAAATCAAAACTTGTTGGCATTTGATTTCTGATTGCATGGAAGTTGTCTCTGATGAACTGAAACAAATCAAAACAAAAAGGCAAAGATCCTTCACTTACTTCAAAATTTGCTGCACTTTCCTCGTCATTTTCATAGCCGATATGTATTGGTTGATCACTGTACTCGAGCTGCTGAAAGTGAACTTCCTCCTCGCACAAACTAGCTGCTGATTTGTCTGCAAGATTAGTTTCTGTTTGGAGAACATAATCATCATCATACTGATCAAACTGAGGCAAATTATCAAGCATACATATCATATCAACAGCTCTCTCTTCTTCAAAATGATCTATAAAACAATCACTATGACAACTGGGATAAGAAACAAAATGTTTTGGATCAACAACTTTTTCTTCTTCAATCAGCGAGCCATGGGCTTGAACATTATTCTCTTTCCTTGTGGTGTTCTTTTGCATCATCTTTTCCACTGCACTTACCAACATGTCAAGCTTTACCTCTAGAGATGTCGATTTCTCCGGATCTATGTTTTGCATTTCTTCCTCTTTCAACCTTGCTCTTCGGATCAGCAAATGAGACTCTACATTTACTGCTTTGTTCTGCATTTCATGGAGTGTTGCAAAATTCCTTTCTCTCAATTGAAACTCCATTTCTGGATCAAAGGCACCCAGGTAGTGCAAGAGAGCAGATCTAGGAGAAGGTCTTATATCAGCTGGCATCGAAAATTATACTTGGTTAAATCTAGCAGAAAATTGTTGTACTGTCTCCCCTGGCATTCTTTTCAGCTGATTATAATCTTCTATAATCAACAAAAAGTTCTGTCCGATCATTCACCTGTCGAGGAAAAATGTGACGAACTGCTGGTAATCCGAGATGCTCGCATCAGGCAAGGCTTTGAACCAACTCTTTACTTGGCCTTGCAAAGAAAGAGCAAAAAGCTTAATACTGACATCTTCATCATCAACTTCAAAAAGGTCAAGAAAAGACTCAAAATTTAGAACATGTTTCTCAGCAGTGATGTTGTTGCATTCACCATCAAATCTTGGTAAATATAGGTCATAATGTTTAGGGAAATCATGGGGTATAGGAGGTAAAATCAGAGGCTTGTATCGATCTGGAATTTTACAAGGTATAGGGGTATGTACAAAAGGTATAAAATCAGTCTTGATTTCTTGAGGTTCATCAATTTGAAGACGGTCATCACAAGATTCAGAAGAAAGGTCTTGATCAAGCTCAAAAACGTGCAAATCTTTGGTATTCAAAATCTTCAAAGGGAAGAAATCAATTGCAGGCCGAGGATCTTTTCTCAAATATAATATTCTTTGCAAAGTCTTCTTGACATTCTCGGGAAAAGAGAAGAAATAATTTATGACAAAGAACAAAATGTCTTGGATGAAATTCCAACTTGAATACCTGAACTTTATGTAAGATCCTTCCATGTCTCTGCTAATCAGGTTCATCCTCCAGTGGAGTCCTTGGATCTGATCTCGAAACTGATTTAGAGTCGCCAGGTGAATGATTTCAGCCTTGCGATGTCTGATCGTTGTCCACCATCAACCATCAGATCTAAACTTGATACACGTACTAGGGCAATTCACAAGTCAAGTGTCACGCTCACAAGCTAGACCGGAGATTGACTGAAGCAACGTTTATCTACTTCCGCTAATGCAAAGCAATAGCGTTTCGAAGGCTACCTGGCGTGACTTCAGGCTCCATCCGTAGCTCATGAAAAAAATGACATTAACAAGAAAACCAATTTTTCGTCCCCAGTATGGTCGCCACTATGTTAGAGCCTAAATATACCTTAGGGTGAAATAAGGCAGAAAGAGGACAACACCAAACCACGCTCAACCTCGTAGCTAGCCCTACGAGGACAGGAGAGGGCTCTCTCCGGGTCAATCTCAATAAAGGATATTCGATGGGGTTTGAGATGACTGAAATACAAGCTAATCTTAGGCTAGATAAACAAATAGGAAGGTTTGATTTGAATTTTTGGATTTTTGTTGGAAAAAGGGGAAAGGCAATTTTTGGGCTTGGGGATGAAGGCCAGCTCTTGCAGAGTTCAAGTTGGGGCGAGGTAGGCAGCGGCTTTGATGTCTTAGATCAAATGAATGGATTGAAAAGACTGCTGAGGAGCTGGAGAGGGCAAAAGAGTACACGGATCCTCTCCAAACTGATGAAAAACATATAAAACTAAACAAAAGTTTAAGGCAGAGCACCAACAAATCAATGAATTCTACCTCAATTAATCATTTGTTTAATTCGGAAGCAAAGAGAAGGGAAATGGAATACATATAAAATTAAAGAAACTTACAATACATGAGAAGAAAACATCATCAAAACTCAGAAGCCACAAGGATCCCAACAAGTGCTGCAAAAACTCTGGTCTTTCCTTTGCCAAAAACTGAAAATGGATGTACAATGAGGTGCCAAAATTTTCCCAAGAGTCCAACCCTGAATATGCCTCAGAAAATACATGATATAGGCAAGTCTAACCCCTTCCCACACCTCTAGTGGTCGAGTTCATCCTTCTAGGAGCAGTTTGAACCAATTCTAAACATGGAACTAAAATCTAGGCAGCCAAACAACTTGCCTCTAAAAGGAAGGAAACTGATCCATTCATTTAATTTTCACTTTTTAGTGAATGAATCCTCTAGAACAAGTAATTAAGTTCCAAAATTACATCATGGTTACCAAATTACATCAATATAGATCAATAATTACATCAAGAGGTGAAACTAGTCAAAACTGGCCGAATTTCTGAGCTGGACAGTCAAATTTGGGCAAAAATCCTCTATGCGACGTGCCACTTTGAACCTGTTTTTGGGGCACTACCTGAAGTCCAAATCGAGCTCATGATAGCTCGTTGGAAATCCATAGATGTCTTCTATCCAACCCAAGTGGAAGTTTTCAATTTGGAGCTCATTTGCCCCTCCAAAACTTCAATCTCCCAAGACTATTTCCTGTTGGTGCAAAAGGTGGCAGAAAGGTGATTTTCATGGTGTTTTTGGCCCTTAAGACCACCCAGAACTTGATGAAATGTCTCGGCCATTCCTGAGCATACATAAATTTCCATAAAAAACCCAAAAATATCAATTTTTCCTCCAGAAGATGTTCCAAACGTAAGCGCGCGTCGGGTGGCGCGACGCGTAGAGCAGAAAAACTTGTTTTGCAACCAAAATTTTCAAAATGACAAAAAATTCTCCAAATTTGCTGAAATTCGGAGTGAAGGTCTCCCATCATGTCTCATGCCCAGCCAAGGAAGCTTCGGCCAAAATTCAGAGCGGATTAGGCCTTTTCCGATGTTTCAGTGCTCTCCTCAACCTCGCTTTGCCGATACATGTGCGGGCTCGATAGTGGTTCCTCATGTGCCTGAGCATGTCTTTGTCCCTATTGGCCTTCGCCAACAGCCTCTCAAGATGAATGTTGACCCGCTGAGCTCTGTGCAATTTCTCGGTCAATGTCTCTATCTCGGCTTTCTGCTCCTGGATAATCTCTTTCAGCCTTGAGCTAGGAGAGCTCAAATCAACATCAATGAGCGTAAAATCAGTGTCATGGCCTCCTGAAGGGCCCTCATCATGCATCGGCCTCTTGCCTCTATCCTGAACCTGTGCATGTACCTGTGATGTAGAAGGAGAGACCCATTCCACGCCATGTGGAGATAGTACTCGCGCTGCTGATGAAGAT
Source organism: Pinus albicaulis (assembly GCA_034641835.2). Lineage (NCBI taxonomy): Eukaryota > Viridiplantae > Streptophyta > Pinopsida > Pinales > Pinaceae > Pinus > Pinus albicaulis. The sequence goes on from CM076576.1 coordinate 783,089,572, forward strand.
AACGAGACCCCTTCCACCTCTGGTGGAGATAGTACTCGTCGTGACGCTGCAAACAAGGCTCTAGTGCCTCTCTGATATGTAACACACACTGGAACACTGCTATGCTCAATCTCAGGGCCTTCCGGATGGTGTGAAGACTCACCATGCTCATGAACAATCTCGGGAGGAGGCTGAGGGGCTGTAAAGAAGTCACGAGAAATGAACTCCTCCCATGCAATTCCCTGCTATACAAGCTGATATACCACCATGATCTTGATGGGCGCGTAATGATAAATGCTGTTATGCTGCTGCGCTGGGGTCTTCTTCTGCACAAGGACCGTCATCCGCTCTATGTTGCGGCACATGAAATATGGGATGCTCATTATTCTTACCCTCGTGAAATGCATCAACAAACGGATGTGGTATGCATAGAGGCGCGAGAATCTTCCCTCGCAACCGAAATACCTGATGATAAGTTTCATCAATGGTGCATACTCTTCCTTCAGAAACCAGAATGGGAAAACCCTGCTAAGCTGCCTCAAATACCCAGGTTTGATGTATGGCTCGTAATAGGATTTCTCTAGCTGCTGTCTCTTATTCCATTCCTCTCCTATATTCGGTATCCCGGTGGCCTGAGCAATGTCTTGTTGTGTCAAGATGAAATTCACTCCAGCAAGGCTTACATGGCCATCATGCAAATGTAGGACAAATAGGCGAGCTAGCTCATGATGATGCTGAGTCTGAGCGATCATCTCACAATATTGGAAACATGACATACGCTGAAAACAATCCGTTGCAAGCGGGCAGGCCTGCAATTGAGTCAAAGAAGTGGGATCTTCCCTGACATGCCTACCACTTTTGTGAGACCTCCTCGGTACATTTAGCTCTGCTGTCGAATCACTGTCCTGATCATGCTCCTGCTCATATGGTGAATCTGTCTCTGACATGGTGCTAAAAACAAGGTGTTTGACAAGTAGGTGATGATAAATATATGGTGAAAACAAGAGTTTGTTTTTCAATATGAAGTGTGTCAGATATGAAACAAGAGGCTTCAAGGAAGTGTCACAATGAATACACTAGACTGTCAAGTGATTTTGGAATGGGCAGACAGTCACTCACTGCTTGGGAAACTTTGAGATTTAGGCACCTTTACAAATGATACGGGAATAGGTGATAGTGATGGGGGTAGTTCTAGGAACAAGAGTCAATGAAATGGCAACATATAAGTGATTTCAAGTGGAATCAAGGACAAAGAAACAACCCTTGAATATCATGGAAATTAAGATTTTGTAAATGGAGGGATATGGTAGTAAGTAATAGGGTTTAGGAGTTTAAAACATGGGAACAAAAAGGTATGAGCGATATGGGACAAAGGAGAATGGGGAGAGACTGTGGTATCAGTGACAACAGTGATAGGAGCACAGATGAAAATGAGGTGGGAGTTTAAGCACCAATAAACAAATTTTAATCACTTCTTTTCAAACCCTTGGGAACAGATTTCAATATGGGTATTAGGGTTTATTCTTTCACCAATTAAACTCTTGATTCTTCCTCTCAAAACCGCACTAAACACCACTTTCAAATCGATGAGCAGAATTTTAACTTACTTGAAACAAAAGGGTTGACCGATTGTGAAAGATTTGGGAAGCAGTGATGAATTTCGGGCTTGATGGCTCAATGCGATGCGCGCACACCCAGTGCGTCGCGCTCTGTGGGTGCGCCGCACCTGTGAAAAAAGACACTGCAAACTTCGGCTCTATGTGCTGCGTTGAACATGTGCGCCGCACCTCTTTCCTATGCGCCGCGCTCAATTCCAAGACACAGTCACGACCCTTCAAAAACAGAATTTGCTCTTCCAATGTTCAACTCGACTTCTCCCTTGAATTTTTGAATATCCTCTGATGCAAATGAACAAATAACCTTGTGAAATATCTCATATAGAAATGGATTTGATTTTTTCTTCTTCACAACCCACTTTGTAATGTTTTGGCAATGGCACTTTCTGCATTTAATACAAGTTCTAATTTTCATTTCCCTTTTGACTTTCTGAGCTTGAAATGATGTTTCGTTGGTTGATTTTTGCAGGGATGGTGGCATCAGACCTTGGAAAAGGAAAACCAGAGTCTGCTTTGAAGCCTTCATGGCGGAAAAATACATGATTATTACAAAAACAAATTTTGACAATTTCTTATTCAAAACAGAGTTTTGAACAAGAAATGTCCTTGAGCATATTTGATGATAAAAATTTTGAAATGAAAACTTATTGAAAACCTCCTCATGGCCTGCGGGTATTATTCGACATTTTGAAGACCAACGCCTAGACCTAGACTCTGAAAATGACTCTTTTTTGACCAAAATACCATCTATGACTGTAAATGACGTGAAATCGATTTTGATGAACTTTGATAAATTTCGACCAACCCAGCAGGTACAAACATGAGGGAAACTAGTGAAGAGACCCTTCCGTCAGATTATGGCATGCTCCTAGCGGAATGCAACTAAGTGAATCGAGCGAGACACCTAAAAATGAAATGCAAAAAGAGGAGTTTTGATCCCTGACGGAGGACTGAACAGACCGAATCTAACACAGGGATCGAGGGATGTTCATGGTATTTAAATATAATCTTAAATCTCCATACATATACATTCATGTGTGTACATATGGAATTGATTTTTTATCAACTTTGTGAGTTAAATTAGTTGTTAATAAGTTTCATTTTTTATTTTTTAGGAGCTAATAGGAGAAGGGTCTCTACTCCATCAGTGGATCATGCCCATGGTTCACCCAGTCATGATATGGTTCACGCAATTTAATCAATAAATATGTATGTGTATTTATATGTATGAATGTATTTTTCAATTGATTATAAATTCGTATTTGTTTATGAAGCTTCTCTCTCGTCTCGAGAGGTTGGTGGTGGTTCAAATCCCCTTAGAGGGCCATCAATAAGTGCTAGCAGGTTGCGTGAAGGTGGTGATATTTATTTCTCCGGAGGCCAATCAACGGATGGTGGTGTTGGTTCTCAGCAGGGTCGTTTTGGTTCTCAATAGTTTCAGGGTGGGCAAGATGTTAGTTAACCACATCGAGGTTGCCATCAATTTGAATATTTTTTTCATTCAATTTGGATAAATTTATTTACATGTGTTTTTTCTAATATACAAAATTTTATATATTAATGCAGAAGTTAAAAATGCTCCAAATGTTGGTTAAAAAGGACGTAGGGCAGAACAATTCATTCAAGAAGAAGGTTGTCCACCTACCACAACTTATCTGGTCGACATTTTTGATATACCGTGGGAAAGAAACATGCAACAATGCACCTTAGAAAGGTGTCAACATCTTCATGCAAAATTGTAGAGAGATCTCGTGTCTTTGACTCTACCTACTGAGAGTCAACAAAGCTTGAAAATAGTTACACATTCTTTAAGCCAACTAGTAGATGTGTACCAAAATTTTGGGCCAACCATGGATACTTTTGTGGATGTCATGAGAAAAAGAAAGGAAACAGTGATGTGTCCTGATAAATGGGAGGCTGTTAAAGAAGGAGTTACAACAAAAATGACAAAGTCTATGTTTAATTTCAAAGAAGGGCCAAAAAGAAAGATGCTAAAGGTGCAATATTTCAAGCACTCTAATATAGCTCACTATTTGTATGATAGACACCTTGTGGCTTATGGAAAACTCCCATGGAACGACGAGGTTCTGCTTTATTTTGAAAAATTATTTTATGCAAAATTATTTTTGCAAATGAAACCCAATTACAATGACCTTTCCTATGGATTTTTTGGTCATGGGAAAGGTCAATTGTGTGATCGTAGGGGCGCTAGGCGTGATGCTGAGTTGCCTCGTCCTGAGCCACCATTGGTTAGTCAACCTATTCGTGTCGAAACTTTGTGATAAGAGATGAAAGCGACTTCTCAAATTAGTCGAGAAGCAAGGGATGCCATCATTGATAATGTTCACAATGGATTAGGTGGAGTCAATGTTTGTCTGAATCGACAAAGAGCACGTGAGAATGCACGCGCCAATTTTGTGTATTATACAGATGAAGAGATTAACAACGTGAGTGTTGAAAATCTCAAAACATATGCAAAGAATTGTCGCAATGGTTGGGATGACCTAATTTTTCATGAGGAAAATGGCATGGGAATGGTATGCGTTAATGGTTAGGGTTCAATTATTTTAACACATGCATACAATTTGTAATAAATACATTTATACATACATTTATTTGTATGTACATTAATCTAACAAAAATGTATTATTATATGTTAACACCATTTCCAGTTGTCACGCTTGATGAATGACGAAAATGTTAATATCACGTTCGGAGCCTCTGGTTCAAACAATCAAGATGGGTCGCACTATCAAGATATGTTGGCAAATGTTGGTGTTTTTTAAACTTGATATTTTTAAAATAAATAATTGTGCACACATGTACATTTTCATGTATATATAATAAAATGTTTTAACAAATTTAGGTTCCGTCTGATGTTTTTGGGATGGAGGTACCTTTTTCTTCCTTGGGAGATGTACCTTCTACTTCCTTAGGAGATGTGCCAGATTCACAACAAGTATGGACAAATTTTCACTTTTAAAATTTATGTTTTTAAGTTATATATTCCACCTCAAAAAGTTCCATTAAAAAATGAGATATATCTATATCTTGAGTTATTTAAAATTTTTGAATTTTAGGTTTTTGGAGATTTTCTTTTGGAGCCTCTCTTAAGAGATGTGTCAAATCCACCTGCAGAAGTATTCAATTTTCACTTTTAAATATATATGTTTTTAATTTATAATTTATAAATTTAAGTTTAAAAGTTTATTATAAATTGAGATCTTGATCTTGAGTTATTTTATACTTAAATTAAATTTTTTAATTTTAGGTTTCTATAGAGGATTTCTTTTCTCCAGAGACTCTAGTGATGGAGATAGGAACATCCACAACATTTCAACCATTTGAACAAGTTATCTAATTTTTTTTTTAATATTATTTAAAATAAGTCTATATATATGCATTTTCATTTGAAATTTTTAAATATATATATATATATATATATATATATATATATATATATATATATAGTTGTACATGTATATTGTAGTTGGAAATGTTCCCATGGGGGAAGTTGTAGTAGATGAGCAAGAAATGGAAAGGGAACCTCATGAGGTATTGCATGATTTTTTTTTTTTTTTTTACATGAAGTTATATATATTCTCACTCAATTTTAAAACATCAAATTTTAATGTTTGTACATGCATTGTGTACAGGTTCCCCATGCTTCGCAGGATAGCTCGCGGATTGAGACTTTGCAAGACACTACATCCATTTGTATTTGATGGATGATTTCTAGATTTGATTGAGATTTCTAGCCTTAAATTTACTTATTTATATCTAGATGTAGTCATATATAACTTGATACTTGATACTTGTGAGATCTACAAATTTTGGACATATTTTATGTGAACTAGATTTGGTACATGTGAATGTGATATATAATGTTTTTAAAACTTAAGTTTTGGATGGTTGAGCTACATTTGGCATGTGAAGTAATGTTGTGTTATAATTTGTTTGGTTTTTAAAACTTAAGTTTTGGATGGTTGAAGTACATTTGGCATGTGAAGTAATATTGTGTTATAATTTGTTTTGTTTTTAAAACTTAAGTTTTGGATGGTTGAAGTACATTTGGCATGTGAAGTAATGTTGTGATCTATAATTTTTTGTTAAATTAAAACTTAAGTTTTGGATGGTTGATCTACATTTGGCATGTGATATAATGCTAAATGTTTTTATTAGATAGTTGAACTACAATTGGCATGGCATGTGAAGTAATGTTGTGATATAATCAAAAAGTTTTTAAAACTCAAGTTTTGGATGGTTGAAGTACATTTGGCATGTGAATTAATGTTGTGATCTATAATTTTTTGTTAAATTAAAACTTTTAAGTTTTGGATGGTTGTTCTACATTTGGCATGTGATATAATGTTAAATGTTTTTATTGGATAGTTGAACTACAATTGGCATGGCATGTGAAGTAATGTTGTTATATAATCAAAAAGTTTTTAAAACTCAAGTTTTGGATGGTTGAACTACATTTGGCATGTGATTATGATATTATGTTTTGTTTTTAAAATTCAAGTTGTTGTTTCCAAACAAAAAAAAGTTCACATGAATATACATGTACATGTAGAAATGATTTTACACATGTTTGAATATATATGTTAAAACGATTGAAGTACAATACACACACACACACACACACACACACATATAGCTAAAAACAATCATAAGATTTTAGGTCTCGTTAGATGTGTTGAAAACAATCATAAAATTTTAAAAATGCAATCTATAACATGTATATATATCCAGTATTTTTCATCAATGCACATAGAAATGTTATTTGAATAGTTAATTGATTTATAGAACATATATATCTAGTACTTCAACATTTTTAATCAATGTCAATAGAATTAAGCTACTTTTTATCAATGGCTATAGAATTTAGCTACTTTCAGTTAATTGCATTCTAGAACATATATATCTCGCACGTGAAACATTTTTCATCAATGCACATGGGAAAACTACTACCATTTGATTCTACAATATATATATATATATATATATATATATATATATATATATATATATATATATATATATCCAATACGTGCAACATTTTTCATCAATGCACATTTAGGTGCTTACTTATATTTAATTACTTCAAATAACATATCCGAATTACTAGACACAAATTTTGTACTAGATTTTCTATCAGGAATAGAGATGTGGGTCAAATCACACCAAAAGTCAGAGAAGTGCTCCGAGTCTCTTGTCTGAAAGGAATCTTCATACAAAACTATACTGTGGATGATTTATTTACATTGTGGATAATTTTTACAAGAAAATCCCATAAGAAAAACTGGTCACATTCATTCTGTGTATATATCTAGTACGTGCAACATTTTTCATCAATGACATAGGAAAACTACTTTAAGTTAATTGCATTCTAGAACATATATATTCAGTACGTGAAAATTTTTTCATCAATGCACATAGTAAAACTACTTGAACAGTTAATTTCGTTCTAGAACATATATATATACATGCAACATTTTTCATCAATGCATGTATATAAAAGCTACTTTCAGTTGATCCTAGTATGCATGTACCAAAATGATTTGAACATGTGCAAACACTTGCAGAGATAACATAAGGCAGCTCAATTTTTAGTTGAGTTCTAAAAGTTCTAAAACATAATCCAAAGAGAAGAAATTATTGGGTAGTTCAATAAAAAAAAATTTCAATGGAATGCCATCTTCAATGATTCGTTCATGATCGGATTTTGACATTTTCTATTTCTTAATTTTCATTTTTTTCTTTGATTGAACCTCTATCAACTTTATGCGTGCTGCACACACCAAGTGACTCTATTGAAAACTTGTGACATCAGGTTCATAGTCTTCAAAGTAAACAAAATCCCCACTTTGATTAGTTTGTCTGAAAAAATAACCTTTCAGTATAATAGATCCTCTTTCATATGGAAACTGTGATCATTATAGTTTTCTAATAATTTCATTTTTCGTTCAGTGCAACGCATCAAATAATACTTCACATTTTCATCGTTGTCAGTAGGTGCAATTACAACAAAAACATCTCCTGCACAATAAAACAGACTTAACAAACTTATGTATTTAAATTATTTCCAGACCTTTATCATTTGAAAGAAATTCAAATGTTACCTTCTCTAACAAGATCAAAAACTCGATCATCATCAGATGATATTGTAGTCTCCTCTGATTGCATTTCTTCAAACATTGCAACGAAAATTTTTCCCTTTCTATTTAGCTCTGTATGTTTCCAATCCTTTACATACATTTTTTTTTCACAAACGTCATTAGATTCTGTGTTGTCTATCCAAACATGACAAAAACAAGAATATTTTCTTTTATCCAATGCAAACACATTTCTGGACAACTTTGCTTTAATTGAATGCTATTTTCGAGTCCCTTTTATTGTTTCAACGTCATTTCCAATTGATCTATCTACTTCTTTGATCCCAATATGCCAAAAAAACCTTTATATGGAAAATTCAAAGAATAATGTAAATATGATATGAAAATACAATCAATGATAATCGAATTGTGATAAATGTACACTGTTTAAAATTAGATATCCAATAAAAATTAAATTGAATGTACCTTCGCACTTCCCTTGATCGGTTAGTCTCATGGCTTAGAGCAACGATGCACCATTGAACAACTTCTTTAGCATCCACAAGTCGGATTGCAGAGGGGTTCATTTGATATATTTGAAGTGCTTGTTTTATGCATGCCCCTGCATCGTCATGTTCTCCTTTTCCATGACCAGTCCCAAAGAAATTCCAAAAGTGTTTAATGCAGGTTTTCTTATGAAGACAACACAACCAAAAGAATGATTGTGCAGATTTGAATTGAACTGCGCATCCATCTGACCATATCCAATGTTAATTGAATGCTATTCCACGACTTTTAAAGGAGTCATAAATATTTCCAAAACAGTGTTGTACAAAATATGTATCATGTGTACGATCATCACTGACATAAAAGTGATATTCTTTAATAACATGTCGATTTTCACTGGTGCTTTCTATATGATCAATGTTTTGTTCAGCATGTCTATATAGAATATGGAAGAGCATGGAGACTTGGTCAAAATGATAGTATTCACTCTGAATTTCTTTTTGCGGAACAAATGTGTAGTTTTCTACAAAATCAATTACTGACAAAATGGTCCCCGGTGGAAAAAATTCACGAAATTTTTTGAATTTCAAGTCTTTCCATCGAGCTCTATGGGAGTGCTTGGTGTATTTATAAATTTCTGCCTCGAACTTTCTCAAAAAATCTATCACACAAATTTCTTCTTCTTGTAATTCAATTCTTTTAGCACTATTTGAACCTTGAGTCGATGTAGGGATATATTCATATCTCTTCCATTTCACTTTCATGCTAGACAATGATTTGCGCATTTGTATCAATACGATATTTGTTTTGAAATTTAGTCAAATTTCCACAATCATCACATTTTTTACCACCAACACATTTCTTTTCGTAAAATAATTCATCGCTTTCTCTTTCACATAGAATTTGAAATATGAAATCACGGATAGTGGAAGGAGGAGGTGAATCTTTCCAAAATGTTCTACCAAAATTAAGGAATGTGTCATAATATAACTCAAATTTCACATGATAATGACAACAACAAGTGTCGCGTACGATGATAGGTTTTACATACCATGGTTTTTGTTGAAAAAAAGCACTAATTGAGACATTAATTTCACGATTCTCTTCTTTGAACTTGTTGAACAACTCTATCTGAATGGTTTCCAAGAAATGTTTTTTATGTTGTTCATACTGGTTTCGTGCTATTCTTCTTTGCATCACATCCCTTGCATTTGGCGAAACACGTGAATTTTTATTCCAATATTCATATATTTTTTTTTTAACATTTTCTCCAAGTCTATCTTTGTATGGTTGCCTACAAATAGCTCTCCAACAAATCATTTACATCTATTTACAATTGAAATTTCCGATGTTTGTGCAAATTTTTTCGTGAGGTTCCTATTGCTCATGCCATAGATTTTACCAAGTGATTTTCTTTAGTACTTGATGAAACCACTGCCATATGTATTTTTCTATGTACAACAGAAACATTTTTCTGCCTAGATCTTCTAATTGAATTTATAACACTATTTATATTTTGTATCACATTTTCCTTCATTTTTTTTTTTATCTTTTGTTGATTTTCGAATACCCAATAAAGTCGTAGCTTCTTTTAATTTCCTTAATGATAGGAGACCTTTCAACATTTGGGCTTGAACTGTCACATTTTCCTTTATGAAGCACATATCAAAAATTCCATTAACACGATATCTTATAACATGGTCAGCTCTTTTATCTCCATATGTGTGAGTGTCAACATTTTCTAACATCTTATCCTCGACATTGATTTCATATGTACATATTCGAATGAATAGTACATAATAAGTTTACATATTCAATAAGTAACTAAATTAATAAATATATGTATAATTTCAATAATACGTGCATGTGTTCAACATATATATATATATATATATATATACACACACACCTTGTGATTCAATTTCTTTACTTGAATTTCTTTCAACATTCTCACCATCTTCAGTCATTGATTCAATATCTCTTTCAAAATTTTGTATCTCATCATCAATGTTTTGAGGAATATCTCTCTCTGTTTACATTGCAAAATATTTTTCAAATTAGTTCATCAAATAAAAATTAAGCTTCACATTTTACACTAGGAAAATTTTAAATATATCAAACTCATAATATTTACATTTACATACCTGCTTCAACTTCTAGTTGAGGTTTATTTTCCCCTTCAATATTTGAGAGTGCTTCTATCTTTCTTTTGCGAGATTGTCTCATCTCTTCTCTACGTTCCTCAGGGTCTCTTTTTCGATCATATTTTCTCGTACAATTCCTTCGATTTCCCATGATAATAGAGTATGAAGTTAAAAAAATTTCCTTCAAAAATTTAGACAAAAACTCAATTAAAAAAAAACATCACAAAATATTTAATTTAAAAAAAAAGTCATTTTAAAAATTTTGCAAAAAATACATACTTTAGTCCAAAATGCTTTAAAAAATTCGAGAAAAAAATGTCTTATAAAAATTAAACGTAGCTCAAAATATTTTCTTCCAAGTCCTACAAAAAAATTTCATTTAAAAAGTCAGACAAAAACTCATTTTAAAAAAATCATTATAAAATCTTTACTTCAACCTAAAACACGTACTCTAAAAAAATGTCATTTCAAAAAATGCCTCCAAAAAATGTCCATTGAAAATTAATTCCAACTTCTTAAAAAAATGTCACTTTAAAAAATACTTCAAAAAAGCCTCTAAAAAAAATCACTTTAAAAAATACTTCCAAAAAATGTCCTTTGAATATTAAGTCTAAAAAGAGTCCTTTCGAAATTAAGCCTAAAAAGAGTCCTTTGAAAATTAAGTCCAAATCCATACCTTCAAAAACAATGAAAATTAAGCCCAAATCCATACTTTCAAAAAAAATGAAGCCCAAAGAATGTATCACATACCTCCAAGAAATGTGTTTTGAATGTACCTCCAAGAAAAGTCCTTTGAATGTACCTCCAAGAGAAGTCCTTAAACCCAAAACAATCATTTGCAAAAATGTCATTTGAATGTACCTCCAAGAAAAGTCCTTAAACCCAAAACAATTCTTTGCAAAATGAGACCAAGACCTTTGTAAAATATACATTTCTTTTTATTATGTGCACGTATTGATATTTACTTCTCATACATAGCATCAGGGCTGATCAGATGCGCTGAAGTGACTGGCTTTTTGTACTTATTGACTTGACCATTCTGGAAGGAAAAATGGTTTTATGAGTTTTCTAGTTGACATGATGGGATTTGTAATCTTGATACTTATTAAACTATTTACGGACAGTAGTGGGCCCAGTCAATGACTTGGGAAATTTTGGACTTAATTTAATATATATTTGGACTTCAAGTTATTTCTTTATGTTTAATTATTGGTTGCATATATATCTATTTTGGTGGGTTTATGATACTAGTACTATAACAATTACTGGTCCCTGCACAACATTAGACATCTCTCGCCTATGCACATACATCTTCTAAGCATATTGGTGAGGTATCCGTGGGTTGAAATTTTTAAAAGGAATAGGCTATGCATGCGAAGGAAAGGATAATTTGACATCCATGTCAACCCTTTTTCTCTGGTTCTCGGTGATTTTTCTTCGACTCCCCCGTCAGGCCCCACTATGGATTTGCAGCCTCCCCTCTTGTCCAATCATCTCCTCCTCCCCTCCGCCACCCTACATTAACTATGCATTAAAATTCAAATTTCAAATGTAGCGGGCCTTACTTCGTTGTCAAATTTCTCCCCTGTGATCCGAATTCAAACTGGTGCCCTCTGACCCACCCGACGCCACAAAACCGAGCTTGCTTCCCTGCGACATCAACCTATAATGGTTTGAGGTATGATTACATATCCATTCTTCCATGTCATTTATATGGTTGACTATTGCATTGCCACTAGGAATTTAGTTTCACTATTCCATCCACTCTTTGGTAGATCTTAAGGTGAGATATGTGGAAAAATAGTTCCTTAGCCTGTGTGTGAATTTTGGGATAACATTAAAACTTGGATATCAAAGGAGTCACAAGAACAATCCATTTATATTTGAAGCTTTTGGACATATCGTAAACCTTTCATGTACAAAATTCAATAATGTTGGAGTGAATTGAACAATCTAAAGGGCTTTATATTAGAAGCTTCTGGACATCTCGTAAATATTTCATGAACAAAATTCAATAATGCTAGAGTGAATCAATCGAACAATCTGAAGGGCTTTGCAATGTGTTGAATCTAATATAAATTGAAACATATTAAAACACAACTCAAGAAACATAACAGAGAAGACTTTGGCAACATATTTCAAGCCAAGAAAGATTTGCACTAAAAAAATGGTGAGGCTTCAACAAGAAACAATCCTTAATGATAGATTTGAAGACCTCAATAAAGAATTAACTAGCCTATTAACTCAATGCGAAGATAGACACGATCAAGAAGTGATCTTTACTTGATCTTTAACGGTGTTATGTTTGCGTTTATAAATCACCATTCCATGTCCATTTTTTATTTTATTTAGTAGGGTTATGATGCATATCATCATTTCATATCCTAATTTTACTTATTTTAACAGTGTTATGTTTATATTTAATGTTAAACGTGTTCAAAATTTACTTTGAAGCATTTGAAAATTAAAATGAATTTGTATTTTTAGATTTTCAATTGTTTGCATATTTAATTTGTTGTTTGTAATAATTTTAATTTTGTTAATATTGGTAGATAGACACATTTTTTTTCTAACATTGGAGTTGGCCCCAACCTAAAATTAACTAAACCCATATAATGTTGAATGTGTTTTCAACTTAATCTTAAACATTTAACATTTTGAATGAATTTATACTTTTAATATTCCAATTGCTTTGCAAATTCAACTTGGTGTTTGTATTTGTTTAGAATAGTCACTTAAATTATTTTGTGTTTTTTTTTTTTTGCAATTTTAATTTTAGATATAGTATCCTATTGATAGATAAACACATCTTTTCCATCCAAAATTGGAGCTAACCCTAACCTAAACTTAACTTTACTATGAAATATTTAAAATTAAATGTGTTTTCAACATACTATGAAACATTTAAAATGAATTTGTACTTTCATATTCAATTTAGTGTTTGTATTTGTTTATAACATTACTTAAATATATTTTAATTTTCCTTTTAACAATTTTAATTTTAGTGATAATATCCCATTATAAATAAACACATTTTCGATCCAATATTAAAATATGCTCAACATAAACTTAACCATGAAGAAAACAAAAATATTCACAATATTATTATACGCGCCGCAATAGGTATTATGCATCATGTTGGTTTCTGATTTGACATTAATTTATCTCTCAACAAATTTTTTTTACAATCTTTCTATAGTTAAACTTTAATATTTAATATTTATTATTTATTTTAATTATTTTAATTTATTTTTCTTTGATTCTATTGGTTGCTAATTTTCACTTTTTATTACAAAGTTGTATGACTAATCTGTAAGGTCTGCTGCCGATATAAAGAGGTCCAATGCTCGATGTTTATGTCTGTCACCGATATAAGGATGTCTGATTCAGATGTTTGTACGACTAATGTCTGCCATGGTAAATAAGTTTCCCAATCTTGTCATCTCACTGGGCTCGAAAAATCTTGATATTTGTATTTTTAAAGCTATAATTGCCCATCAAACATGTCGTCAAAACGGACACGTGTATAGGGAAAATAAATCCTATGTCATATACATGTTTAGCTCGTCACTAAAGTGATGTGGGAATAGCCAGTCACCGTGGTGCATAAAAGCTCCTGTCAATGGATGCCCAGAACCAATCACAACATATATTTACTCTGTTTTCCCAGGGATTTTATGAGTTACACAGTATAGTAATTATTATTCATTTTTAAGAGTTATACACTAGTATTTATTAAAATTGTATTTTTATAAAAGAAAATAAAATTGGAAAAAAAACTAAACAAATAAGTAATTTAATAATTTATATTTAAATTTTATTTTTTTATGTAAATATTGAATCTGGCTAATGTTCCATAAACAAATTTGGAAGATAAGCTCGATATAATTTGGAAGATCTTTCTTTTTGATATTAGTAAAATTATTTTAATAAATGTTTTTTTGTGTTCTTCTTTTAATACCAGCACAATTTTAATAATGTTTTCAATTTTTTTTGTTTTGTTTTTCTTTTAGTACTAACACAATTTTGTTAATAAATGTTTTTTTTATTTTTCATTTAATGCCAACACAATTGTGTTAATAAATAATTTTTATACGGTATTGTATTTTGTAAAATTTCATTTGTTATTTTACTATTTTTTATTAATATAGTCATAGTATGTTGTCATTTCCTTTACATACTAATACATATGGTATTTAATATGAAATTCTAATTTAATTTCATATTAAAAAATAGCTAAAATTATATATATAGATATATATATAAAATTAGAATTTAATATAAAAAAAATTATTTAAATTACAGTTGTAAATTAATTTTTTAATTAAATAGTTAAATTTTATTTTTTAATTATATTTTAGTAAAACGATTAAATTTCTGTTTTAATAAAAAAATATCTTTATATATAATTTTAATATACTTTTAATTATTTTTGAAATTATATATTTATTAATTAAACTTTTAATAATTTAATTTGATATATTTCTTAATTTATATTTATATTTTTTAACTTAAATTTATATAAAATACAAAAAAAATACCATGGCCTAGAACAATCTCTACACCCTCCATTATAAAGAACATTTTTTTTAATGTACATAATAATTATTAGTAATGAGGGAATCATATCTAAGCAACGGTAGTACTATAGTAGTAGAATACGTTAGGGTCCCGTGATTTGGCAGATTGGCAAGCCAAATGACAGGGTAACATCAAACCAACTTTGGAGCCCAAGGACTTAACCTTCCTGGACTTAGAGAGGGCTCTCTCTATTTGTGCAAAGGATGTAAACTTGTTTGCTTTCTATGTATCTAATTTTAGGCTAGTTGTTAAGTGTGTTTTTAGTTTGTTTTAGGTTTTTTGAGGGAAGAGCTGATTAAAGGATAATAAGATCAAAAATTTATCAGATCAACTGGGCTATGGGGTCGATAAGGTCTAGACTGCCTAAAAGGGTGGACAAGGTATATTGCAGTGCCGATTTGGTCGAGGTAAAATGGATTCTTTTAGGTGGAATGAAATGGGATGGACACTAAATTTGTGAAAGGACAAAGAGTTTTAAGCATAAATAGTTTTACAACAAACATCCATATGGTAGGGCTAACCATTAATCACTACAGATGAAACTCAAACGGATAGATGCATAAAATAAACATTCAGGTGATACATATAAGTATAAGACCCTCTAAATTTGGGAAAATCACCTTCAGACTTTGGGGAAAACAAATAAGTCAAACAAACAACTCAATCTATGAAGAGGGAACTCCTAGACATCATATTTTGAGCTATCGGGAACTTTGAATAAAGATTTCAGAGCATAGGCAAACGGCAAGATCGAAACAAGACCTCTTTGGTTCAACTAGGACAATCAAAGATTCAGAGAAAGGTTTCAGTGATGGAGTTTTGGATAGCTATGAGTAAGCAATGCATACCTTCAATCATACTATATAGCATACATAATGACCATTAATGAAATTGAAAACAAGTTCTCATGGTATCAAAGAGCAGTTAAGAATTATTTGACATAACTAAGAAAGAAGAAAAACATAGAAGCTGTAATGAAATCAGGAAACTTGAGGTGCCTCCATGGGCATGTCTCAAATCTGTTATTTACTGACCCACAGTAAGCAAGAAACATGGAAACATGTATGATAAACTAAGGAAAACATACAAATAGGAACACTATACCATTTACCAAGCCAAGGAATCCAACAAACAGTCCTCTTCCACCATCCTAGATAAACAAGAAATCATCCACATCATGAGACAAAGTGTTTCTTCAAAGCTTGTAATATCATGTATTGCTCTATATCATCAAGTTCAACCTCTGATTACAATGAATTCTCTTGGAATATATAGGCCAAAGAGGAGTGTTACACCATTTTTTGGTCATCTAACCTTTTATCATTAGATGGACCCAAGTACACCATGTAAGACCAGTTTTACCCCAAGTAAAACTGCTTTCACTATGTTAATTAAAGAAACCCCAAAAGGAATAATTAATTAAACCATAATTTAATTATTATTCCCAGTCATGTTTAACCCAAAAACAAAGAAATTAATGAGATAAACCCATAGTTATCTTATTATTTTCTAGGAATAATTATTTAAATAATATTCCTCGTTAAATATGACCAAATCAACCACCATTAATCAACTAAATCATTATTTATTTGATTATATCCCAACCACTTCCTTAAAAAGATAAATAAATCATTTATTTATTTATTTTTCACTAATCAAGGGATTCGACCCAAGTCAAACACCCTTTCCCTCCAACAAATAATAATAAAATATTCCATAGAGGTGGATCTAGATGTGATTAACATTATTTTAATCATGCACCAAGATCTAAAAGGACCCAATATTTTGTTATAAATAGGAGGGTTTTCCCCATCATTCTTCACCTTTTGTTGCATACTAGATCACTCTGGATCTATACACTCGGTCTCATTTTCTGCCATTGTTGCTCCCATTGAGCTCTACCTTCTACATTGGGTTTTCTACATCTACAAGAGAGAGAAAGCTTGGATCTGAAGTGCTGAGGACTACAAAGAACCCATCCCATTGAGGAGATCTGGATACACCTTCTTGTTTCCTCCCAGGTGCCCTGTAATATAAAAATTCATTCAAAAAAAAATCGTGTTCTTGTCTTGTCTGTTGGATGCATGGAGCAAACTCTTTACTTTACTGCTTAATATCTTTCCATTTATAGATCTGTTTGTTGCAGCACTTTAACTACTAATTGCAGATCTGAAGATGTTTTGCAGCCATTATTGTTGTTAGGGCTATTAGTTATGCGTAGCTAAAGTGGTTCTTTTTCGTACGCTTCGACAAAGAATTCATACTAACAAGGAGGAAACCCAACTAGGGGAACTAGAAGGCCATTGACCAAAAACAAATATCTAAACTTCTCCTTAAGGCTTTGCAAATCCCAAGGCACAAAATATCCTCTAAAATATCTTAAAATGCTAAAAAAGGACATAAAATTGACTTTTCATAACTGACAATGGCCAAAAAAGGCTTATTGCACATTTGGATAAGCCACTTCAGAAACTGCCCTTTTTACCAAAATGTTACAGGAATGTAGCAACAGAAAATTCCCTGTCTTGTAGACCACTTTTGAGGGACCTCTCGATGTCGAAATGAGGCTCGTGATGGCTCGTTGGAAATCGCTGGATGTCTAGTTTTTGAAACTATTTGATTTTTCCCAAATTGATCCCTTGAAGTATGTCAAAAACTGAATTGAGTGGAAAAAACCAAAAACACCTCCTTTGGATCTAAAAATTTGTGAGTAGCTACCCCTGATTTTATTCCATCCAACAAAATGACTTTCATGAGCTGAGGATGCTCCTAGCACCCATGGTAGTGCCTTGAAAAATGTGCAATTATGGCCAAAAAACACAAAAAACAAAATCTTGTCAAAATTTTCTCAATTTTGGCGAGCAAGCCCCTCATGGGTTCTTAGAAGAATGTAGAGAAGCCGAGGCCAAGATTTCAAGCCCTGATGTGCCTTTCTCCACTTTTTCTACTGGGCACCTCTTTCAGGTAGCTTTGAGCCTATCTTGAGCAAGTTTTAGCTTCTTTTGGAAAAATTGGTTCAACTTCTTGTAGTGCCCGGTCATCTTATTTTGTAGACTCAAGGCTTTGTTAGCTTTCTCTAACTTATATTCCAAATGCTTGTTGGCTCTTTCAAGCCATGATTCTTTATCATTATCTATTTCTTGGGCGAGGAAATGAATGAGAGGATAAGAGTGAACAAGGGTTGCCTCTTCTTCCTTCTTTTTCTCCAAAGCTTTCTTGAGACCCATAGTCCTAGGCCTCTTTCTCATTGGCTGCTCTTCTTCTTCAGTATCATTAAATTCACCCATAAGCTCTTCAAGCTTGACTTGTGCTTTGGAGGCTTCCCTTTGGTACTTGAAAGTTCGGGCCTCATAAACTGCCATTTGACATTCATTTGCTTGTTTTGCATCTGTAGAAAATGTATGAGGTCCTTTGACCTCTCTAGATCAGCTTGTAGGTCATGAATTTGTGCCTCTCTATTTTTCAAAAGATCTTCAAGAATTCTAGCTTCATTATCCCCATGATCACTGTCTATCTGTATGATATCAAACTCCCTCTCTTTTTCATGACTACTGTCCTCTTTTTCTTTCCCCTTGCCTTGGATAGACTTCTTGGTCCTCTTCCTCTTAGGCAATTCAACAATGCTCTTCTTAGGCAGTTTGCCTCTACTTCTTAGCGCTCTTGTGACATTGCTAGTCACTGTCGGAGTGATCTTCTTCTTTGTTGATCTAGTGTCTCTAGGCTTCGCCACTTTTGGAGGAAGAGTCATGGCTCCTTGCCTAGGAGAGGCAGCTAACACACGCTCTTGGCTGTGTGGAGGAGAAGAGAGAGGAGGTTTATCTACTTGCACTTTCTCAACCTGGTCATTTACCTTGCTTCCTCCATCATCAATTGTTCTAGCTTTATCTCTGTCACTGTTTTCTTATGTTTGAGGATTTCCTTGTTTGTCTTCACCACTATTATGCTCATGGTCATTGATTTGGTCTTTTTTCTCCATGCTACCCTCTTTGGAATGCTCACTGTTTGGTGTTTGATTGTCATCATCATTAATTTCTTGAGGGCCGCTGTCTTGTTTCTCATCATAAGTGTATTTTTGAGGACTGTCATGACCCTCATCATAAATGTATTTTTGAGGACTGTCATGACCCTTATCATCACTATTATGGCTGCCGCTTTGTTTTTCATCTTGAGGGCTGTCTTGTTCATCTCTGTCCCTACTTTCTTCATGACTGTTGTGCTATTTACCTTCACTGTTTTGTGCCTCTTCACCATCATGCTTACTGCTGTGTTGGCTGCCATCATGTTCCTCTTCATGACTGCTATGCTCAACATCAATTTTTTCATGCTCATCATCATTTCCTTCTTCCCCACTGTCTGCTTAGAGTCTTTACTTTGCCCTTCTTCATCACTAGTTTGCTTCTTGTCACTTTTCCCTTCTTCATTACTAGTTTGCTTCTTCTCTTCTTCACTCTCAACCATAGGGGATTTTTGTCTTTTAGGAGTGGATTTACTAGAAGAAGGAGAAACATGATAAGTGGATGGTGAGGAAGGCACATGAGATGAAGAGGCAATGGAAAAATCGGGATGGGAGATGAAAGAGTCCCAAGAAACTCCCTTTTTCTCAAGTTTATGGAGGATGATGATCTTGATAAGGGAATGATGAAATAGACAAGATTTTTGTTGAGCGGAGGGTTTCTTTTGGACAGTAGAGGCCATCTTGTCAATGCTTCTATAGAGGAAGAAAGGTAGGTTCAGCAATTGAGTTCTTGTGAAATGCATAAGAAGCCTGATGTGATAGGCATAAATCCGGGAAAACCTCCCTTCACATGTGAAATAATTCATGATGACTTTCATGAGGGGGGCATAACTTGTCAATAAGTGAGAAAAAGGGAAAATGGCTTGGCAAGCATCTTGATGGTTTGGTTTTAGAAAGGGTTTGTAGTGATTCAGATCTAGGTATGTTTGTTTGAACCACTTTTCTCCGATATAGGGGATCTTAGTAGCTTTGGGGATAGCCCTAGGAGAAAGTTTGAAATCCAGAGCTGCTAGATAGACATACTTTCCTTGCAGCCTCAAATAAAACAAATGTGTCAAAGGAAGGTGACTTTTTACTTCTTGGACTTTTTGGAAAAATTCCAAGCACCCTACTTCATGAAAATTGAAGAGTATTGAAGGAGATTCATTCACTTCCTGAGTTGTAATAGGCTCATACCTATTGTGATACCCACTCCTGCTGTCCTTCTTTGGAGGCATTTTTTTTGTGATACCCTTTAATGACTTACCAAGACAAATTGTTTAAATGATCACTGAAAAAGGCCCTCAATCAAAGCACCTTTTCCTCCTTGCAAGATGAAGTTTGTCCTTAGTTGGAAAACAAGTTTTTGATAAGTGAAAGCAAAATCCCTTCTTATGAACTGTGTTGTGAGCAAAAGGCTTTTAATAAAATCTATTGGAGGTTTATGAAGACAAGTTCCCTTTTGTTTTTGACACAACAACTCTTCCTTCCTATTCACTGTTTCTATCCTTCGCTATTCACAGTAAGAAAACCTCTTTTAAATACTGACAACAAATATTTATCCTTTGATCACTGTCCTTTTGTAATCACTGTTTTTTAAGAGACTGAAAAAACCCCTTGTGAACTGATAACAAGCTGTTTCACTCAATCATTATCTTCTTTTCTCTCAAAGTAAAGAATACTCTTTGAAAAACACTATGCTCTCCCTTTGAACAAACTGTCCCTCTTTGATGATCACTGTTTCTCTAAAACAAAAGGTAGTCTCCTTGTCACTGAGTGAGAAGCTTTCAAAACAAACTCTGTCTTCCCTTTATAGATTGTATAATCTTCTATGTGCTTGAAAAACAATTTTAATACTTTCACAAGGTATTAGTTTTGAAAACCGTGATTCTCTGTTTTATGTAGTACAAGCAATTGACCTGAAGTGATGGGTCTCTCTGTTAAAACTAAACTCAGTTCCTTATCCAACAAAAAGGGCCCTTTTGACACTGATAACAAACCCTTATCCCCAATCACTGTTTCTCTGTGATGTTTTTCGCAAGCAAGCTCTTTTGGATGGAGGTTAGTTTGTTTGTCAACAACAATATCTTCTTTTGTTACTGAGTATAGGTCTTCAAAATAATTCCAGTTTTCTCTCTATAAGATTGTGTTGTTTTCTATGCATTGATTTTGAAACAAGATTTCTAAACTGTAATAGGTCCTTTCTTCACACAGTGACTTTCCTTTCAGCAATATGTTCAGCTCCTTACTTTGACAGATAAACCTCTTAAAACAACAGAATTCTAGCTTCTTGACATCATTGATCTTTTCCTTCAACTTTACTTTAGAACAAAATTTTTGGCCCTAGAGATGTAAATACCTTTGACAAAATGTGTTTTTGTCGTGTTTGGGGATGAGTTTGTTGAGTAGAAATAGATCTTGGCACCTTGGAGAGCTTCTTGCAGCGTTGGCCCGGGCTGGAGACTGGCGTTCAGAGGTGGTTAATGGGCCGGGCGGGTCTGAATGGGCAAATGCGTCGTGTTTGACCTTGTCGGGTTGGCCCTGGGCGCCCGTTGAATGCCGACACAGGCGTACCGCGCAACGATATAGGCGCGCCATGCCCTTAACGATTCTGTTCAGTGAGTGCCTACAGGCACGCTGTGTGAGAATACAGGTGTGCCGCTAAAAAAATCAAGCTAAAAAATTATTCAAAATTGCTCAATATCGATTTCTTTCCTCTGGTGACGTTTGGCACGATGCTAATGAACGTTTGGTTTGTGCCCTTTATTAATTTCAAACTTCTCCCTTTTTGCCTTTGTAGTTATTTGAAAATGACTTGGTGCATTTGTTAAGGGGTTGCCTCTTCTAACAAATGTTGTATCTCCTTTAAACAGTCTTTCTTAACCCTGCCATATTCAATAAAATTTTTCTTGACAACCACATCATATCTTGATGATGTTATAACCCCTTGTTAGTGATGTGAAGGGGCTATAAAAACTGTGTTTTTATTTGATTTGTCAACAAGGGAGGTCATTAAAAAAACCACTGTTGCAGCCTTTCCAAACCACAATGAAAATCCTCTATTTACCTTATCATTTGTTTAAAAACAAAATGAAAATGTGATTTTGTAATTGAACATTGTTTTTCTTCCTTTGATTGTTGAGAAAGAACTTTGAAAAAGGGCTGATGTATTCACTCTAAAGTCACTGCATGTTTGTCTACAAGGGAGGTCACCTTTACAACTACTACTGCAGCTTCTCAACACCATAATGCATCCTCTGTTTTTTGTGAAGTAGGCCTTCAAGTAGTGAAAGTTTCACCCATTTTTACAATGTGCCCTCTGTCCTTTAACTGAGCTGGAAGTAACCTTTGGTTCTCTCCCTTTACTTATCACTTGGAGGGAGTATTTTTGATAGACTAAAAAAATATATTTTTCAACATGAACCTTCTGTGTGAATGCCTTTCTATACTAGTATGCAGAAATGACTAAAAACAGAGCTTAGTCTACCAATTTTACCATTCAGATGAGGGTGCTTTTAAACAAAACTTCGGGCTCAGATTTTGTCCTTTGGAGGATGTTTTCATCAACATAAGAACAGAGCCTTTTTAGAACCATCATGTCACTATCTTGCTTTTGATGTGAAATAGGCCCTTAACTTACGAACTTTCATTTGTTTTACCACTGTTTCTCAAAATGGTCTTACCAACAGAGACTTTATCAAAACAACATTTCAAACCCTGCTATGCATTCTCTGTTCATCTTTGGAGGAAAAAGCACCAAGCAGCCACTGAATTTTCTCAACAATATGTTTGAACCTCTGCTTATTAGTGAAGGAGGCCAAAACAATATGTCTTCTAACCCTCTTCTTTTTGAAGGAGGTGCTGTCATTGTGCTTTCTAACCATCTGCTTTTCATGAAGGAGGTTATCTTTAACACAGGGTCTCCATCTACTTCAATCATTGTATCTTGCTTTGTATGTTTGTTTGAAGAATGCCAATAGGAAACAAAGTGGAATTTGTCATTCATTATTGATAAAATCACTTGGAAATCATGCCCCCTTGCTTTATGAGGCTTTGTCTGAGATGCATATATCCTTTTGTAAAATACCACTATGAACACAAAACTAGAAGAAATGTGATTTGTACATGGAGATTTTTTGCTGATAGGTATCATTGAACTGTCTTTTCCCTTGACTGTGTTGTCAGAGGTATGTTGAAGTTATTTTTTACTACATTTCAAAACCCAGGTTCAAAAGTAACATAAGAAGCAACTGTCTTCTTATGTCCTACATGATGATGGCCTTTGGAAAGATTATGTAGCACTGCTGATCAATATTACTCAGTCCTTGTTATTCATTTTGACTTGATGAGTGATCTCTGTTCTTTAGGCAGCGCTTGGATTTATAACATGTACACTTGCTGCTCTCCACTTTACAGCTCTTCATTTGATCATTGATGGCAA